>OZ035825.1:46890293-47292793 GCA_964034765.1 Knipowitschia caucasica
CGAGAAAGACGAGATTCTACAGACAGAAGCAAAGGGCGCAGCTCCAGGACTCACAGGGCTGAAAGATATGATCCAGGAGTCGTTTTTGGGGGTTTAGAATGAGAGAATTGTATTTGTGTGTGTTTTGGTATTTGCAATATATTGACGATGTATGTAGATAGATAGAGACATAGATAGACAGATAGATAGAGACATAGATAGATAGATATATAGAGACATAGATAGATAGACAGATAGATAGAGACATAGATAGATAGATAGATATATAGAGACATAGATAGATAGACAGATAGATAGACATAGACAGACAGATAGATAGAGACATAGATAGACAGATAGATAGAGACATAGACAGATAGATATATAGAGACATAGATAGATAGACAGATAGATAGAGACATAGACAGACAGATATATAGAGACATAGATAGACAGATAGATAGAGACATAGACAGATATATAGAGACATAGACAGATAGATAGAGACATAGACAGACAGATATATAGAGACATAGACAGACAGATAGATAGAGACATAGATAGATAGACAGATAGAGACATAGACAGATATATAGAGACATAGACAGATAGATAGAGACATAGATAGACAGATATATAGAGACATAGACAGACAGATATATAGAGACATAGACAGACAGATAGATAGAGACATAGACAGACAGATATATAGAGATATAGATAAACAGATAGATAGAAATATAGATAGATAGATAGATAGAGATATCTGAGTGAAATTTTGAATGCACAGGGATTCATGTCGCTAAAATCTGGTCTCCCTGAAAATGTGAGACTGGCTTTAAGGAAATCGACCCTCTCTTTGTTGACACGATTACAACACTTTGCACACTCTGCTGCTACTCTAAATAAATCTGCATAATGTCGTGGTTCATCTCCAGCAAAAGTTTCACTAACTTTTTTTTACGCTGTTGGTTAAAAGGCGCACATAAATACAACACGTAGAAAATCCGGGGAGTCTGCGAGAGCTCATCGTCTGGAGCTTAAAGTCTTCGAAACACATCTACTCATCCGTCACTTTCAAACCGTAACCATCGTCGTCTACGTTTAGGGAACGCGGCGTCATTACCGTACAGACGATTCCTCGCAGGCGAAAATGAGCCTCTTTGCATATGTTGGCGAGTCCCAGGTGGAATACCTCGCTAATGCGCCAAACAACTTATTTTACAGACGCACAACGGACTGGAGAATTGGATTTGGGGCAGATCCTGGGTGTGTTTCTCTCTCTCTCTCTCCTCTTGGAAAGTGTAATATACATTTAAACTCTGAGTAACCTCGTCGCACTAACAGCTGGGACAATCAAAAGAAGTGGGAGAAAGAAAGAAGGAAAAAAAACACAAACGCAGACTCTTCCTGGGTGTGCGGTTTTCATTATTCTCTCATTACAAAGCGCTGTGTGTGTGTGTGTGTGTGTGTGTGTGTATTTACAGCTAAGGAGTTGCTTTGTCTAACAGTTGTCAACTGAGAGATGTCACCAAAGGACAGGATTGTATCAGTTGTTATACATGAATTAACATTAGCTACGTATTAAAGGTAACAGTTTTAGCTAAATAATTAACAGCTATTTAGGTGCTAAAAAGTGTACCCTATTTGGTCCTGGCCCTCGTCTTCGTCTCTGTCGCTGCCCTCATCTCAGTCTCGGCCCTGGTCTCGGTCTCGACCCTCGTCTCGGTCCTCGTCTCGGTCTCGGCCCTGATCTTGGCCTTTGTCCTTGTCTCGGCCCTGGTCTCAGTCCTAGTCTTAGCCTCTGTCCTTGTCTCGGCCCTGGTCTCAGTCCTAGTCTTAGCCTCTGTCCTTGTGTCGGCCCTGGTCTCAGTCCTGGTCTCGGCCCTGGTCCTGGTCTCGGCCCTGGTCATGGTCTCGGCCCTTGTCCTGGTCTCGGCCCTGGTCCTTGTCTCTGTCCTACTCCTTGCCTCTGCCCTTGTCGTGGTCCCAGTCTTTGTCTCGGTTTCAGTCCTCGTCTCGGTCTCGGCCCTGGTCTCAGTCCTGGTCTCAGTCCTGGTCTCGGCCCTGGTCTCGGCCCTGGTCCTTCTCTCGGTCCTACTCCTTGTCTCGGCCCTTGTCTTGGTCTCAGTCTTTGTCTCGGTTTCAGTCCTTGTCTCGGTCTCTTCCCTCGTCTCAGTCTTTGTCCTCATCGCGAGCCCTGCCTTTGTCTCGGCCCTTGTCTCGGCCCTTGTCTCGGCCCTTGTCTCAGTCTCGGACCCGGTGTCGGCACCGGTCTCGGTCCTTGTCTCATTCCTTGTCTCAGTCTCGCCCCTGGTCTCGGCCCTGGTCTCAATCTCACTCCAACCCTAGCCCTAACTGGGAGGGCACGGTGGCACAGTGGCTCTATTTCACCTCCAGGCCTTTCTGTGTGGAGTCTGCATGTTCTCCCCGTGTCTGCGTAGGTTTTCTCCAGGTGCTCCGGATTACCCTGCCACTAAAAACATGTACAAAAGCTGGTGTGAGCTGGTGTGAGCGAGCCTGGCCTTATACATCCAAAAACTTTGGTCCATGATAATTTCCTACATGTACGTCTGGGTCTGATCCTAGTGGCTGCAGTTTCCTCGGTTGAATCCCCTCCGACCAATCAGAGAGCGGGGGAGGCGGGTGTTGTAGGTCAGCATCAGTGACGTCAAGAGTTTGCGCTGTATTTGCTGATTATAGTTTAGCGGAGAATGCGATAGTAAAATAATCTGTTCTGGTTTAATCCAAATATCAAGAAATTGAAACTGGAGCTGGAGGAATGTCTAGTAAATGTCATTGTTGTAAAGATGTTGTGGCTCTACTCCCCATGGGATCTGTTAGCGGCAAAGGAGATGTCTAGGCTACATGCTAAAGCTAGGCTAAATGCTAAATGCCTCACTCACTCGGGCTCATTACATACATCACAGTAAACTCAGATCCAATGGTTTCAATCTGCAAAAGGAGTTCACCCCTCCCACCTGTTAACGGAGTCAATGGAGCAAATCCAGACCTTAGTACGAAATGAACTTTGTACGATGGTGTGGTAAGACCAGGCTAGGTGTGAGCTGGTTCCTATGCATCCTTTGATGAGTCCAAATGATGAATAATAAATCCCGCTCTTGTATTATCTGTGTGGTTTCGTCTGCAGCTGAATCACATACAGAGCTGTAGATCTGAGCCGACTCCCCGCTGTCATCGATGAGGTTCTTTTTTTTTAGTACAATGAAGATATAGGGAAGAAATATTTCATCAAGTCCTTAGATTTTCACATGGATTTCTCTTCAAAAATATGTTAAATGTAAAATTGTGAAAAGACAGAGATTTGTCTGAGGATTTTCTAAGTCACCTGTGCCTCATAAAAGCATTCGGTATTTTTTCATGAGGAGCACAGGGACTGGCCTCCTGCTGGGACTCTGAGGAGCACAGGGACTGGCCTCCTGCTGGGACTCTGAGGAGCACAGGGACTGGCCTCCTGCTGGGACTCTGAGGAGCACAGGGACTGGCCTCCTGCTGGGACTCTGAGGAGCACAGGGACTGGCCTCCTGCTGGGACTCTGAGGAGCACAGGGACTGGCCTCCTGCTGGGACTCTGAGGAGCACAGGGACTGGCCTCCTGCTGGGACTCTGAGGAGCACCGGGACTGGCCTCCTGCTGGGACTCTGAGGAGCACAGGGACTGGCCTCCTGCTGGGGCTCTGAGGAGCACAGGGACTGGCCTCCTGCTGGGACTCTGAGGAGCACAGGGACGGGCCAAATGCAAGGCTGGGGATTTGGAGAAAAAAAAAACCTTAATTCACCATGTATTTTGTACTGTATATTTCAAATTCTAAAACCTCTCTCTCTCTCTCTCTCTCTCTCTCTCTCTAATTGTTTATATTCATTTGTTCTAATGGCAGCAGCACTGTAAACACTGCACTAAACTAGATCCAATAAAGTGGCTAATTGTAGCAGATGTTGGCTCGTCTGGAGCACGGCTGTGTTTTGTGTTTTGTGTGCGTGTGTGTGTGTGTGTGTGTGTCTATAGCAGGACAGTTAAACCAGGTGCCACACTGAGTATGTTTACAAAGCACAAGAGAAACCCAGATGTGTAAATCCAGTCCGTTTGGTCGCCACATACACTGAATGCTACTGAGACAAGGCCAGCAGATGCATTTGAGAGCACAGGGAAGCTTTCATAACACTAGAAATGTATGTATTTAGACGCATATCGATAACTCACTCGATTTTACCAATACAGAAAGGGACAGTTTCTTGCCAAACGTGTTTTGTTTTTGATACGCAAAATGCAATGTTTTATGTATTCATTCAGTTGAGCCTTTTAAAAAATTAAATGAAATAAGACAAATGAGAGACAAGATAAATGAAATGCCCAAACAGTCGAGTATAGAATAACCAAACATGCACAAAAAAAATAATAATCTTCCAATGTTTTTCTTTTTTTTTACCATTTAGGTAATATACGATCCTTCCCAAAGCACACAGAGCAGTGGCTGTAGATCTGAGCTGACTTTAAGCTTTTTTTTACATTAAAAAGATGTGGGGAAGAAATTGGAATTTCACATGGATTTCTCTTCAAAAAGATTACAAATTTTGAACAAACTCAGAGAGATTTGTCTGAGGATTTTCTAAGTCACCTGTGGGTCATAAAAGCATTCGGCACTTTTTCATTCATAATATTGAGTCACTTTAGTTTGACAAGGGGCGGTTCAAGGCTGAGACTCTGAGGAGCACAGGGACTGGCCTCCTGCTGAGACTCTGAGGAGCACAGGGACTGGCCTCCTGCTGAGACTCTGAGGAGCACAGGGACTGGCCTCCTGCTGGGACTCTGAGGAGCACAGGGACTGGCCTCCTGCTGAGACTCTGAGGAGCACAGGGACTGGCCTCCTGCTGAGACTCTGAGGAGCACAGGGACTGGCCTCCTGCTGAGACTCTGAGGAGCACAGGGACTGGCCTCCTGCTGGGACTCTGAGGAGCACAGGGACTGGCCTCCTGCTGAGAATCTGAGGAGCACAGGGACTGGCCTCCTGCTGGGACTCTGAGGAGCACAGGGACTGGCCTCCTGCTGAGACTCTGAGGAGCACAGGGACTGGCCTCCTGCTGAGACTCTGAGGAGCACAGGGACTGGCCTCCTGCTGGGACTCTGAGGAGCACAGGGACTGGCCTCCTGCTGAGAATCTGAGGAGCACAGGGACTGGCCTCCTACTGAGACTCTGAGGAGCACAGGGACTGGCCTCCTGCTGAGACTCTGAGGAGCACAGGGACTGGCCTCCTGCTGAGACTCTGAGGAGCACAGGGACTGGCCTCCTGCTGAGACTCTGAGGAGCACAGGGACTGGCCTCCTGCTGAGACTCTGAGGAGCACAGGGACTGGCCTCCTGCTGGGACTCTGAGGAGCACAGGGACTGGCCTCCTGCTGAGAATCTGAGGAGCACAGGGACTGGCCTCCTACTGAGACTCTGAGGAGCACAGGGACTGGCCTCCTGCTGGGACTCTGAGGAGCACAGGGACTGGCCTCCTGCTGGGACTCTGAGGAGCACAGGGACGGGCCTCCTGCTGGGACTCTGAGGAGCACAGGGACTGGCCTCCTGCTGGGACTCTGAGGAGCACAGGGACTGGCCTCCTGCTGAGAATCTGAGGAGCACAGGGACTGGCCTCCTACTGAGACTCTGAGGAGCACAGGGACTGGCCTCCTGCTGGGACTCTGAGGAGCACAGGGACTGGCCTCCTGCTGAGACTCTGAGGAGCACAGGGACTGGCCTCCTACTGAGACTCTGAGGAGCACAGGGACTGGCCTCCTGCTGGGACTCTGAGGAGCACAGGGACTGGCCTCCTGCTGGGACTCTGAGGAGCACAGGGACTGGCCTCCTACTGAGACTCTGAGGAGCACAGGGACTGGCTACTAAAACATGGCTTGGGATTGTCAAATTAGGAAAAAAATACTTCATTCACCATGTATTTTCTACTCTATACTCTTTTGAATTCCACACCGGACAAAATCTCAAGGCACACTTTCTGGCCATGACCCACAGGTTGAAAAACGCTGCCATATACACTGCCGTTTTGTTCCTATATCATACACAGAAGCCAAACATCAATCCAACTCCCGGAAAGAGACGGAGAATCTACTATGGCCATAATCGTTTAACTGACATGGGAATAATTAGTCATTATGTTGCTTATCAGCGTTTCTCCGTCTCGCGTCTCAATTATACATACAATTACAATCACACAAACGCTTTCACAACCGCTCCATCTTATCTGAATCCGTTTCTATTGTCGCGACTCCGGTCCTTTTCGCCGAAACAGCTTTTCCCCCCGAGAGCCGTCTTCGCAAACACTTGACTCTCGAACAAGAATTGCCACTTCAACTTCTTCACCCGTGGATTTTTCGTTTTTTAGAAACGTTTCCCCAGTTTTTTCTTTCAATCACTTGTGCACGTGTTCAAACTGTGCTGATTATTATTTGGATTTGCCTCGCTTTCTCTCTCTCTTTCTCCCTTTCTGTCCCTCTCTGCCTTTCTCTCTCCCTCTTTTTTCTCTCTATCTCTTTCTGTCTCTCTCTCACTCTGTCTGTCCCTCGCTCTCTCTCTGTATCTCTCTCTCTCTGCCTGTCTGCCTCCCTCTCTCTGTCATCTGTCTTTCTCTGTTTCCAAGGCAAGGCAAGGCAAGGCAGGTTTATTTATACAGCACAATTCATACACAAGGCAATTCAAAGTGCTGAACAAAACAAGAAAGCATTAAAATCATAAATAATCACAGAACATTAAAAAGAAAGATAAACATATAAAATCCCTCAGTTGTATGCACAGCTAAACAGAACTGTCTTTAACCTGGTTTTAAACATTGTCAGAGAGGAGGCCTGTCTCACATCTTCAGGAAGACTGTTCCAGATTTTAGCAGCATGAATCTGAAAAGCAGCCTCCCCATGTTTAGTTCTGACTCTGGGCACTAACAGGAGTCCAGTCCCTGTGCTCCTCAGAGTCCGGGCTGGTTCATATGGGACTAACATGTCACTAATATATTTTGGTGCGAGGCCATGGAGAGACTTGTACACAAGCAGAGCTGTTTTAAAGTCTATTCTCTGAGCCACAGGAAGCCAGTGCAGAGACCTGAGGACTGGACTAATGTGGTCGTACTTCCTGGTTCTAGTCAGGACTCGAGCTGCTGCATTTTGAATGTACTGCAGCTGTTTTACAGCCTGTTTGGACAGACCTGTGAGCAGGCCATTGCAGTAGTCTAACCTACTGGAGACAAATGCATGGATAAGAATCTCCAAGTCTGCTTTAGACACTATGTTTTTGATCCTGGCAATGTTTTTTAGATGGTAAAAAGCTGCTGATGTTACTGATTTGATGTGGCTATTAAAATGTAAGTCTGAGTCCAGTATTACCCCTAGATTTCTGACCTTGTTTGAAGGTTTTAGGGAGAGAGACTGGAGGTGACAGATGATGCTCTCTCTTTGTTTCTGGGGACCAAAGACAATCATTTCAGTTTTGTCTGCGTTTAGCTGAAGGAAGTTGTTTTGCATCCACTCACTGATCTGTTGGATACAGTGAAGGAGTGAGTCCACTGGTCCATGTTCTCCTGCAGTCAGTGAGACATAGATCTGAGTGTCGTCTGCATAGTTATGATAGGACACTTTGTTTCTGCGTATTAACTGACCTAACGGCAGCATGTAGAGATTGAACAGAAGAGGTCCCAGGATCGACCCCTGTGGTACTCCACAGGTCAGGGCCATATGATCTGAGACACAGTTTCCAATCTCCACAAAGTACTTCCTGTCCTCAAGGTAAGACCTAAACCAACTTAGGGCGGTGCCAGCGACTCCAACCCAGCGACTCCCTCCCTCTATCTCTCTTTCACTCGCTGTTTCTTCTTCTTCCTTTCTGTCTCTCGCTCTGTCTTTCTCTCTCCCTCTCTCTCTCTCTTTCTGTCCTTCTGGTTCTCTATATCTTTGTCTCTCTCTGTATCTCTCTCTCTTTCTCTCTCTGCCTCTCTCTCTGTCTCTTTCTCTCTGTATCTCTCTCTATCTGCCTGTCTGTCTCTCTCTCTGCCTCTCTCTGTCTCTTTCTCTCTGTATATCTCTCTCTCTACCTGTCTGTCTCTCTCCCTTTCTCTCTCTCTGTGGAAAAACCAGAGGCCCAATCAAGGCAAATTGGTGCTAATCTTCACACTCTACAAAGCAAGAGAACTCTGCAGAGAAAATCAGAACTGATGTCGGAAAAAGCAAATGGGAAAAGAAAAAGGAATCTTACCGATTTGTTGGAGGCTTCAGCTGAAAGTGTCAAGTCCGGTCATCTTCGTTTGGGATTTCACAACTGGAGAAAGAGAAGAGAAAAAGGTGATAGGTTAGTGGTGAGTGGAGAGAATATGGTATAGAGAGGAATCATAAGGTTAACGTTCCTAATATGGAAGCTATGTGTGTGTATACAGTGCCTTGCGAAAGTATTCGGCCCCCTTGAACCTTTCAACATTTCACCACATTTTAGGCTTCAAACATAAATTTTAATTTTTTGTCATGAATCAACAAGTGGGACAAAATCGTGAAGTGGAAGATAATTTATTGGAACATTTAAACTTTTTTAACAAATAAAAAACTGAAAAGTGGGGCGTGCAATATTATTCGGCCCCTTTACTTTCAGTGCAGCAAACTCACTCAGTGAGGATCTTTGAATGATCCAATGTTGTCCTAAATGACTGATGATGATAAATAGAATGCACCTTTGTGTAATCAAGTCTACGTATAAATGCACCTGCTCTTTGATAGTCTCAGGGTTCTGTTTAAAGCACAGAGAGAACCATGAAGACAAAGGAACACACCAGGCAGGTCCGAGATACTGTTGTGGAGAAGTTTAAAGCCGGATTTGGATACAAAAAGATTTCCCAAGCTTTAAACATCTCAAGGAGCACTGTGAAAGCAATTATATTGAAATGGAAGGAGTTACAGACCACTGCAAATCTACCAAGACCCGGCCGTCCCTCCAAACTTTCATCTCAAACAAGGAGAAGACTGATCAGAGATGCAGCCAAGAGGCCCATGATCGCTCTGGATGAACTGCAGATAACTACAGCTGATGTGGGAGAGTCTGTCCATAGGACAACAATCAGTCGTGCACTGCACAAATCTGGCCTTTATGGAAGAGTGGCAAGAAGAAAGCCATTTCTCAAAGTCATCCATAAAAAGTCTCGTTTAAAGTTTGCCACAAGCCACCTGGGAGACACACCAAACATGTGGAAGAAGGTGCTCTGGTCAGATGAAACCAAAATCGAACTTTTTAGCCACGATATGTTTGGCGTAAAAGCAACACAGCTCATCACCCTGAACACACCATCCCCACTGGCAAACATGGTGGTGGCAGCATCATGGTTTGGGCCTGCTTTTCTTCAGCAGGGACAGGGAAGATGGCTAAAATTGATGGGAAGATGGATGGAGCCAAATACAGGACCATTCTGGAAGAAAACCTGTTGGAGTCTGCAAAAGACCTGAGACTGGGACAGAGATTTATCTTCCAACAGGACAATGATCCAAAACATAAAGCCAAATCTACAATGGAATGGTTCACAAATAGACGTATCCAGGTGTTAGAATGGCCAAATCAAAGTCCAGACCTGTTTCCAATCGAGAATCTGTGGAAAGAGCTGAAGACTGCTGTTCACAAACGCTCTCCATCCAACCTCACTGAGCTCGAGTTGTTTTGCAAGGAAGAATGGGCAAGAATTCCAGTCTCTCGATGTGCAAAACTGATAGAGACATACCGGGGCGACTTGCAGCTGTAATTGCAGCAAAAGGTGGCGCTACAAAGTATTAGCGCAAGGGGGCCGAATAATATTGCACGCCCCAATTTTCAGTTTTTTATTTGTTAAAAAAGTTTAAATTATCCAATAAATTTCGTTCCACTTCACGATTGTGACCCACTTGTTGTTGATTCTTGACAAAAATTTTTATTTTTTATATCTTTATGTTTGAAGCCTGAAATGTGGCAAAATGTTGAAAGGTTCAAGGGGGCCGAATACTTTCGCAAGGCACTGTATTTATATTTGTGTCTGTAGTAATGGGGTTATAGTCCAGCTAAAATCAGGTTAAAAACCAGCCTAATATAGGGTTAAAATCAGGATTAAATTAGGTCAAAATCAGTCTAAAATCAAGTTAAAATGTCATATAAACCAGCCTAAAATAGGGTAAAAAAATCAAGTATAAATTAGGTCAAAATCAGTTACTATTAAAATAAAACTCAGGCTGAAATAGGGTTGAAATAGGATCTAAAATCAAAAAAAATATTGATAAAACCAGATTAGATCAAGCTAAAATTAGTTTGAGTCTGTATAAAATCAAGTTACAAACAGGACAAAAACTTGGTAAAAATCTGGCTAAAATTGCGTTAAGAAAAATGTGTTACAATTTGGCTAAAGAAGAGCTACAATCAGTTTAATGAGTTCAAATCTGGTTGAAATCAGCATAAAATTAGCAACGTCTAGAATCAGATTTTAGCTGTAGCTGCTCATGTACAGTATGTAAAAGCTCCCTCAGAGAATAACGCCTCCATATGTTGAAGATGTGAAAACGATCATTCATGATTTTAAATGTAATGTAATCAGCGAGTGTCTCCACTGGTTTGAACAAAGCAGCAGCAGTAATGTATACTTTGTTTAGTTTCTTGTCTTTTTTTAGTCAATATTGTGCACTTTACATTCACAAACTAAACAATAACACATAAGATAAGATATGATGTGCTTTATTTATCTCACAGAGGAGAAATGTACATGTCACATTTGGCATGGATAGGACACTCAGATTGTGCAAAAGGAGGAAATGTGCAAACATGTTACATGCAGGATATATATGTACAATAAAGTGACAATAATTATGTGCAACAAAAGTGGCAAGTGTCAATTGGAAACAGTGTCAATAGTAGTGCAGGTTTTCACACAGTGATCATTTAAAGTGACTTATTGTACAGTCTGACAGCAGTGGGGATAAAGGCCCTGCGGTAGCGCTCCTTCCTACACTGAGGGTGTCTCAGTCTTCCACTGAAGGAGCTCCTCAGCTCCTCTACAGTCCTGTGCATATATTACAATTTACATTTACGGTACACTGCAAGAAGTCATGAAAAAAATGTCAGAAATTGCTGAAATTTGGCAAAATGTATCTTAATTTGAGCACATTCTGACTGCTTTAAAACAAGATGGGAGAAGCTACATTATAACATTTTAAAAAGTCTCCCTTGGAATGAGAAATTAAATCAACAGGGTGTGTTATAAGGCTAAGTGGCACAGTCCGAATCCACCCAAAATTAAGATAAAAAAGACCCATTTCAAGCATTTATTACCAAATATTTTATCATTTTATCACAATACTGGTCTTTTCAGTAATACTTTTTCATGCTTGCAGTGACCAGCGAATATCTGAAATACTTGGAATCCGTCTCAGTCCGTCCGAAAGCCAATTTTTTATTTGCATATATTTACATAATTCCGGCCAAAGTCTCTGAAACGAACCACGTCGAGAATTTCTGGAGATGGATTCTGAGCAGAGTCTGATGATGTGAGGGTTTTGTACTGAGACTCTTGGCACAGAGCTCGCAGAGAGAGAAGGAGACACAGAGCTCTCCAAAGTCACATTAATCAGATTTGAGTAAAGTGTTTGATGAAGTACTCCCACCTCCCTCCCACCGCCTCACCCCTCTCCCCCACCTCCTCACCCCTCTCTGTGGCTGATTGTCCATGGAGCTTCCCGACCCTCACCACACGGACACTGGCTCAAATGCAATCTAGGCTTATCCAAGTCATATCACACATTGGGTTTTGTCCATTCAAATTCTCAATATTGATTAAAAAACATATATTATTCTTTAAGAGGATTTTCCCAAATTTTAGGAAAGAACCACCCACTCAGCTTTTAGGAAAAAATCTCTGGTCTTGTTTTATGAGTACGTATCGCCAGAATGAATGACAATTAGGAGGACCAATAGCCTTGATGATCCACCCGGAAGTAGAAAATCCTTCTGTACCATCCGCAATTCGACTAAATGTTTTTTAGTATTTCCCTAAATCACAACAGCAGATTTCTCGGAGGACTTCAAAAAGTTTTCGATTTGCTACTAACCAATCAGGCCCCACGCCGCACTACTGTCTCTGGAGAAGTGAGTTCGAAGTGTGAGGCAAGGTGGAAGCCCCTGCGTCTCTGTTCATGGTCCGTGCCTTCCGCTTTCTGATTTCAATGGCCTCATATCAATCTTTTGTGTTTATGTTCTCCTGTTAAAACTACATTTGCATTGTGCCAGTCCATTATGGGATTTATCTCACTTCTCCAGATACAAGTAAGTAAGTCATTGTTATTGATATAGCACCTTTCACCGACAAGAAGCGCTTTACAATTGTTGTTTTTAGGCACTTTGGCTCACTCCACACAGAGATGGGAGAAAGATTATTAAAAGAACTTTCTAAACCAGTCCAGAACCAAAACTTTAACTGCCACAGAAAGAATTGGAATTTTAGATAAAGATAGAACTACTCACATTTCAAAAGATGATTTGATAAAAATAACGACATAACAATAAATTAAATACAGAAGTTACAAAGTTATGATGCCCACTAAAATTCGTCAAATTGACTGCTCTGGGAGTTCTAGTGTTTGCACAAGAATCAAGTTCATGTGTCTACAAGAGTCTACTGTCTAAGATTAAGATTAAGAGACCCTTTAATCAAAATGCCAGTGTTGCATCCGCAGTTACAGAACAGTATGAATGAGAGGCACACAGCACAAGAAAAAATCTATACTAAAATAAAATCTAACTTATAGAAAATACTGTATATTCTAGTGCAATAACTATATAGTCGTGTGTATACATCGGTACATATAAAATCACAAACTTTAGCATAATAAAGAAGCAAGTAGAAAATACAGTATATTCCGGTGCAATAACTATAAAGTTGTTCGTTTACATGTTATCATGGGACAAAGTGACTGTAAGTAAAGTGACAGTCGACACGTTATTTTTGTTATATCGCACAAACCACCCTGCGACGAATAAACAACTCTTGAAACTGATTTTCTCACATTCACAAATGCCGCAGAGCTTTTAGCAGCAGGCTCCCGGTAAAAAATCACAAATCTATTATAGCGGCGTCGCATTCAATCTAGTTTGGTTTGATTCAAAAGAGGGTCGTGTGGGGCAGCTGTTGAAATAAGAACGTGGGGCGAAGATAATATCATGTGAGACGCGTGAATATGTTTTAAAAAATGACTCTGAATAAATCCACCAAAGCAACTGACGGCAACAAAGGCTTTTCCGACGTGTGTGTGTTTCAATAAGGGTCAAAAAGTGGCCAAAACAAGACTTCTGCTGCCATGGCAACGCTTTGTAATTGAAAGTATAGAGGCTGGTTGGTGCTTTTTGCATAGTGTACACACAGCAAGAAGTGATTGCATTTGGAAAACATATCTTAAACTGAGCACATTTTGACTGAGCCTAAAAACCAGATTTGGAAATGGGAGAAATGCAAAATGATTGTGTTTTAAAAAGTTAAACAAAATGTCTCCCTTGGAATGAGAAAAGAATGCAACAGAATTAATACTAAATCACTTAATTACCATAGGCAAATCTTGTTTTAACACAGTCAGAATGAACTCTGATTAATATAAAAACAACAATTCAAACAAGTATTACCTCATACTGTATCATTTTTTGCAGTGTGGATAGATATGACAAGAAAACGTAATGTTTTCTTGTTTGCTTGATGAAGGCATAACGCCGAAACGTCGCAATTTAAATAAACAATTTTTAATTTGCAAGTAAGACGGTGTGCGGGATTATTCTCTCTCCAAGAAAACGTAATGTGAAATGTTGTGTTGTTGGGTTTTGAGCTGTGGTGACCGGTGTTGGGCACGTTACTTTGAAAAAGTAATTAGTTATAGTTACTAGTTACTTCTCCCAAAAAGTAACTGAGTTACTAACGGAGTTACTCCACTATAAAAGTAACTAGTTACCAGTAAAAGTAACTATTGCGTTACTTTTTCGTTTCGTTCTGGAACATAATGTGCACTCGAGGTGCACATGTTGACTTTTAACCTTTAACCTCAAAGAGTTTAAATAGTGCCAATATTTCCATCTTTTTTCTGCTGAAGTCCTGTTCACTCTTCATCTCTCTCTGTGCTGTAAGCACTAAACACCAACACGCTCCACTGTGAATGTGGAAACACCAAGCACTGACTTCAGCCCAATCAGATGAACATATATATCATATAAATCAACTGGACAGTTTGTTTGGCTACAGCAGAATATGTTTCATGCATTGTTTGTTCAAACAAAACGCAAAACTATGAGTTAAGTCTTACCTTATAAATCACCTGCACAGTCCACTTTGGTTCAGACCAGTTCCATGTTTAAGTCCAGATAATAGTTTGAGCGTAGATATGTAATCCTCCATTTGGAAATGAGTCCAATGAGTTTTAAAAGTAAAACAAAACGCGTGTGTCCTCCATAAACTCCTCTGTTTTGCTGCAGCCGGGTGCAGCCAATTTCTAAAATCAACCGTCTTACACTTCACCTCTCTTTCTTATCATTCCTATAGTCATTGAAAAATTACCCTAAATGCATTTTAAATGATCTTAAAATGTGTTACATGTATGTTAGCCAAACCTGTTGCTGTCCTTAGCAGATAAACCAGGAAGAGAATTGAGCTTATCGATGGAATTGTATGCAGCCTTCTGCGCTCACATGCGCTCCTCTGAGGCCTCACGGTGATACAAGCCGTGGTTGAGCGCGATTAAGACCCATATTTGTTCCAAAAACACAATTCATGACCATCCTCTCAACTGTAGACATGTGGATTGTAAAGGAAATATGTTTTACATCAGCCAATAATTGCCGAGAGGTTTTCTCATCCTCCCTTCTGAATGACAACACGCGCACCAGTCCTATCACGAAGAGAAGTTCATTGTGCGTCTTGAGTAACGCACAGTAACGGGATGTTAATGATAACGGCGTTATAGTTACAGTCAAAGTAATTAGTTAGATTACTCGTTACTGAAAAAAGAGTAACGCCGTTATTCCCATGGTGGTGACGAAGGAGCTAGGTCATCTGCCGCTTATGGACCAATGGTTATTCAGTAAATGAGAAATAACTAAATCTATGATCTATTATGTTCATGGAAGGGAGATTTTTACATCCTTCCCTTTGCATTTCAAACTGGGAAATTGTAAATAAAAATACATGTTGAAACTGTAAAACTTCCAACACATACTATTGTGATTGTATATTTTTGTACATGTATATATATATTTGCATGTGTATGTATATATTGTAAGCGTGGTAGGCAAAAGAACAAAAGAACTCATTCACCGTTAGCTTCCATGACTCATTCACCGTTAGCTTCCATGACGTTATAGCCATCGACAAACACAGGGCAACATTTATTAAAAGCAACAAGATTAAAAGTAGGTTAGTAAAAGCAGAAACATACAAACATTATTAAAGAGCGTTGCGCAGTAAATGACATTAGAAACACAAGACACGGACAATAACACGGACAATAACACGGACAATAACACGGACAATAACACGGACATCTACAGAAATGCACGGATCGTTACCTCACACTGTGATTGCAGCTTTTGAGAAACGTTGTGAAGGTTCTCAGCGTTGGAAAGACTGAACCACAAATTTAACCTTATTTGATGAAGCCGCAACTTTATTATACAAGGCTGAGGTCAAATCAACAAGCTATCCCCAAAAGTTATCCAGCTAACGTCAACGAAAGACCATGTTAGCCGTTTCGCTAACTTCATAATTGGACCCGAAAACTCACCTCATTTGCAACTCCAATCCTCGCTTGCTCTTCCATATTGACCTGAAACTGTTTGAGTAACCTAAAAAATTGTGTATTTTTAAAACTTCCCGGACAACATTTCCCCAAACAGGTGGCAACAGGTGGCTGCTGACTTCTGAAAACATTTTAATTAGCGGTGTGACAGTGACCAGCATCTGTCTGGCTCCACGGCCGCTTCCAAAATCCTGCCCTTTCAATTAGAAGTCCCTCCTGCCATTTCATCACACCTCCAGGGTCAGATATAGCACTGTAATAGGTTCAGATGCCGGAGAACCGCAAAGGGCCCATGATTTAAATAGAAACTAGTGGAAGGGGAGAAATGTGGGAATGAATTTTGCGAATGAAAATGGTTTCAATGTGTGTTATGGAGATAGAGAAATAAATAATGATGAAGTTTGTTCGACACTCAGACGCTTCACATGTGATTATTCTGTCAGTCTATAAACCAGAGAGAGACCAGAGAGAGAGGCCAGAGAGAGAGAGACCAGAGAGAGAGACGCCAGAGAGAGAGACCAGAGAGAGAGAGACCAGAGAGAGAGAGGCCAGAGAGAGAGACCAGAGAGAGAGACCAGAGAGAGAGAGACCAGAGAGAGAGAGGCCAGAGAGAGAGAGACCAGAGAGAGAGAGGCCAGAGAGAGAGACCAGAGAGAGAGAGACCAGAGAGAGAGAGGCCAGAGAGAGAGACCAGAGAGAGAGAGACCAGAGAGAGAGAGGCCAGAGAGAGAGACCAGAGAGAGAGACCAGAGAGAGAGACCAGAGAGCGAGACCAGAGAGAGAGACCAGAGAGAGAGACCAGAGAGAGAGACCAGAGAGAGAGAGACCAGAGAGAGACCAGAGAGAGACCAGAGAGAGACCAGAGAGAGACCAGAGAGAGACACCAGAGAGAGAGACCAGAGAGAGAGGCCACAGAGAGACCAGAGAGAGAGGCCCGAGAGCAGAGAGAACCCAGAGAGAGAGACCAGAGAGAGAGACCAGAGAGAGAGGCCAGAGAGAGAGACCAGAGAGAGAGGCCAGAGAGAGAGACCAGAGAGAGAGGCCAGAGAGAGAGACCAGAGAGAGAGACCAGAGAGAGAGACCAGAGAGAGAGACCAGAGAGAGAGACCAGAGAGAGAGACCAGAGAGAGAGGCCAGAGAGAGAGACCAGAGAGAGAGGCCCGAGAGCAGAGAGAGGCTAGAGAGAGAGGCCAGAGAGAGAGACCAGAGAGAGAGGCCAGAGAGAGAGACCAGAGAGCGAGAGCAGAGAGATAGGCCAGAGAGAGACCAGAGAGAGAGGCCAGAGAGAGAGACCAGAGAGAGAGACCAGAGAGAGAGGCCAGAGAGAGAGACCAGAGAGAGAGACCAGAGAGAGAGGCCAGAGAGAGACCAGAGAGAGACCAGAGAGAGAGACCAGAGAGAGAGGTCAGAGAGAGACCAGAGAGAGAGGCCAGAGAGAGACCAGAGAGAGAGGCCAGAGAGAGAGACCAGAGAGAGAGACCAGAGAGAGACCAGAGAGAGAGGCCAGAGAGAGAGGCCAGAGAGAGAGACCAGAGAGAGAGGCCAGAGAGAGACCAGAGAGAGGCCAGAGAGAGGCCAGAGAGAGAGCCAGAGAGAGAGGCCAGAGAGAGAGGCCAGAGAGAGACCAGGGAGAGACCAGAGAGAGAGGCCAGAGAGAGAGGCCAGAGAGAGAGGCCAGAGAGAGAGACCAGAGAGAGAGACCAGAGAGAGAGACCAGAGAGAGACCAGAGAGAGAGGCCAGAGAGAGACCAGAGAGAGGCCAGAGAGAGAGGCCAGAGAGAGAGGCCAGAGAGAGACCAGAGAGAGAGGCCAGAGAGAGAGACCAGAGAGAGAGACCAGAGAGAGAGGCCAGAGAGAGAGACCAGAGAGAGAGACCAGAGAGAGACCAGAGAGAGAGGCCAGAGAGAGAGGCCAGAGAGAGAGACCAGAAAGAGAGACCAGAGAGAGAGGCCAGAGAGAGAGACCAGAGAGAGAGACCAGAGAGAGGCCAGAGAGAGAGGCCAGAGAGAGAGACCAGAGAGAGAGACCAGAGAGAGAGGCCAGAGAGAGACCAGAGAGAGGCCAGAGAGAGAGACCAGAGAGAGAGACCAGAGAGAGAGGCCAGAGAGAGAGACCAGAGAGAGAGACCAGAGAGAGAGACCAGAGAGAGAGGCCAGAGAGAGAGGCCAGAGAGAGAGGCCAGAGAGAGAGACCAGAGAGAGAGACCAGAGAGAGACCAGAGAGAGAGGCCAGAGAGAGAGACCAGAGAGAGAGGCCAGAGAGAGAGGCCAGAGAGAGACCAGAGAGAGAGACCAGAGGGAGAGGCCAGAGAGAGAGGCCAGAGAGAGAGACCAGAGAGAGAGACCAGAGAGAGACCAGAGAGAGAGGCCAGAGAGAGGCCAGAGAGAGAGGCCAGAGAGAGAGACCAGAGAGAGAGGCCAGAGAGAGAGGCCGAGAGAGACCAGAGAGAGACCAGAGAGAGAAGCCAGAGAGAGAGACCAGAGAGCGAGAGCAGAGAGAGAGGCCAGAGAGAGAGACCAGAGAGAGAGACCAGAGAGAGAGACCAGAGAGAGAGACCAGAGAGAGAGGCCAGAGAGAGAGGCCAGAGAGAGACCAGAGAGAGACCAGAGAGAGAGACCAGAGGGAGAGGCCAGAGAGAGAGGCCAGAGAGAGAGACCAGAGAGAGAGACCAGAGAGAGAGAGACCAGAGAGAGAGGCCAGAGAGAGGCCAGAGAGAGAGGCCAGAGAGAGAGACCAGAGAGAGACCAGAGAGAGAGGCCAGAGAGAGAGACCAGAGAGAGACCAGAGAGAGAGGCCAGAGAGAGAGACCAGAGAGAGAGACCAGAGAGAGACCAGAGAGAGAGGCCAGAGAGAGAGGCCAGAGAGCGAGAGCAGAGAGAGAGACCAGAGAGAGAGACCAGAGAGAGAGACCAGAGAGAGAGGGCAGAGAGAGACCAGAGAGAGACCAGAGAGAGACCAGAGAGAGAGACCAGAGAGAGACCAGAGAGAGGCCAGAGAGAGAGGCCAGAGAGAGAGACCAGAGAGAGAGGCCAGAGAGAGACCAGAGAGAGAGACCAGAGAGAGAGGCCAGAGAGAGAGACCAGAGAGAGAGACCAGAGAGCGAGAGCAGAGAGAGGCTAGAGAGAGACGCCAGAGAGAGACTGGAGAAAGAACAGAGAAATACCAGAGAGTGACCAGAGAGGCCAGAGAGAGACCAGAGAGACCAGAGAGAGACCAGAGAGACCAGAGAGACCAGAGAGAGACCAGAGAGAGACCAGAGAGGCCAGAGAGAGACCAGATAGAGACCAGAGAGGGACCAGAGAGAGACCAGAGAGACCAGAGAGACCAGAGAGAGACCAGATAGAGACCAGAGAGGGACCAGAGAGAGACCAGAGAGACCAGAGAGACCAGAGAGAGACCAGAGAGGCCAGAGAGAAGCCAGAGAGAGAGACTGGAGAGAGACCAGAGAGAGACTGGAGAAAGAACAGAAAAGCCAGAGAGAGAGACCAGAGACAACAACAACAGTCTGGCACTTTACAGCCGCCCGACTGTGGCACCTGGTGTTCTGAGGTCTCCCATCACAGTACTAACCAGGCCCTGCTCTTATTTGCTTCTGAGGTCTGACAGGATCTGGCTTTTAAACGCAGCTTGATTGGTTTGACAGTTTTCATATCTCAGGGTAGATAAACAATGGTAGATTTTTTTGGTTATTTTTTATTTTCAAAGCCATTTATTATTTTTTTCTGAAACATACAAAAATAACACACATTTTTACATTTATGGTTGTGTGTTTACATCTGTACACTTTAGCAGCATGACAGTTTGGGACTATATATATATATTTTTTTTAATGCTATTTTCTGCACTACACAGCAGCCGATCAGCAAAGCTCCCCACACATGTATATAACACTGTGAGTGTTGTGCAGTATTGTGTGGTGTTGTGTAGTGTTGTGCGTCCAGAGGTTGGCCCAGCTCTGGTGATAATGAGAAACATGTCGCTCTGTCACCTCTCGCCCTCTTCACGTGTCACACCTGCCTCACCTATCGGCTTACACCCACACACACACACACACACACACACACACACACACACATACACACCATACACACACACACACCATACACACACAGACACACACACACACGACCCATATGACACTGAGCTCCCAGTGCATGCTGGAGCCCATCTGGACCACATGCTAGACACACACGGAGCAATCAAACCCAATGTCTTGTTTTACATTTTCTAAATCAGGATTGAAATCTGTTTACACTGAAGCGAGACGGTAGAGTTGGTCTGACTGCTCACGATTAGAGTCAGTTCAAAAAAGGATCCATCGAAGGGAATCTGGAGATACAGTACAACAAATGTCTCCCTTGGAATGAGAAAATAGAGCAACAGTACTTGAAATAAAAACTAAATGGCTTTGTCCCATTGGTGAATCTTGTCAAAATGGACTCAAAATAAGATACAGAACACTTGATTTTTGCAGCGTACGAGACACAATGAGACACAATCTTCTTAATTCAAGTTCAAGGTGTCTTTGGGGCGATTGGGTTGCCAGATCCTGACACAGTAGCAGTTCTCTGAGTGACACTTTTGATGCCTGAGATCCCATCTGCGCCTTGTTATTGTGTGTGTGTGTATATATAACTATCTACAGTATATAAATAAATATATATATTTGTTGGTTGGGGTCTGATGCTGTTGCGTGTCCCAGTGAAAGGTTTTGTTCTGCCAAAGATACAGCTAACATTCTGCTCGTAGGAGGCTGGCGGAGGCGCCCTGTTCCTCCTGCATATTCATGACTAACACGGGAGCACAAAATAACCCACATGTATACACCAAGGACTGGGTTTGCATGTTCTCCCCGTGTTCAAGTGGGTCTCCAGTCTCCCAGTCAAAGTTACAGAGACAACATTATGAAGTTTGAAAAATCTGGTAAAAGTTTGAACGCAGAGAAATGTTTTCAAAAACGGCTCTTTCCAAGGTTTCTCACTTTTTTCCCACGGTTTTTTTAACAGTAATGATCTCGTATCTGTTGTTGTCTAGGCTGTAGGAGCTTAGGCGTAGGAGGTAGGGTGTATGAGCTAGGACATAGGAGCAAGACCATACGAGCTAGAGTGTATGAGCTAGGCCGTAGGAGCTAGGGTGTACGAGCTAGGACATAGGAGCTAGGCCGTAGGAGCTAGGGTGTATGAGCTAGGACATAGAAGCTAGGAATTGGGCAGCTAGGGTGTATGAGCTAGGACATGGGCAGCTAGGGTGTATGAGCTAGGACATAGGAGCAAGGCCGTAGGAGCTAGGGTGTATGAGCTAGGACATAGGAGCTAGGCCGTAGGAGCTAGGGTGTATGAGCTAGGAAATAGAAGCTAGGCAATGGGGAGCTAGAGTGTATGAGCTAGGACATAGGAGCTAGGGTGTATGAGCGAGGACATAGGAGCTAGGCCATACGAGCTAGGGTGTACGAGCTAGGACATAGGAGCTAGGCCGTAGGAGCTAGGGTGTATGAACTAGGACATAGAAGCTAGGAATTGGGCAGCTAGGGTGTATGAGCTAGGACATAGGAGCTAGGCCGTAGGAGCTAGGGTGTACGAGCTAGGACATAGGAGCTAGGCCGTAGGAGCTAGGGTGTATGAACTAGGACATAGAAGCTAGGAATTGGGCAGCTAGGGTGTATGAGCTAGGACATAGGCGCTAGGCCGTAGGAGCTAGGGTGTACGAGCTAGGACATAGGAGCTAGGCCGTAGGAGCTAGGGTGTATGAACTAGGACATAGAAGCTAGGAATTGGGCAGCTAGGGTGTATGAGCTAGGACATAGGAGCTAGGCCGTAGGAGCTAGGGTGTATAAGCGAGGACATAGGAGCTAGGCCGTAGGAGCTAGGGTGTATGAACTAGGACATAGAAGCTAGGAATTGGGCAGCTAGGGTGTATGAGCTAGGACATAGGAGCTAGGCCGTAGGAGCTAGGGTGTATGAGCGAGGACATAGGAGCTAGGCCGTAGGAGCTAGGGTGTATGAGCTAGGATATAGAAGCTAGGCATTGGGGAGCTAAGGTGTATGAGCTAGGACATAGGAGCTAGGACATAGGAGCTAGGCCATACGAGCTAGGGTGTATGAGCTAGGGTGTATGAGCTTGGGCGTTGGAGGTTGGGTGTATGGGCTAGAGTGTATGAGCTATAGGACATAGGGCCATAAGACCTAGGCCACAGGAGCTAGCATGTAGGAGCTAGGCTATAGGAGCCATATTATTAACAATGATTAACTTTCTATAAAGGGATAAAATGGGAAAATCACACATGGACGATAATCATACATCTTCATCTTAACATAACTATAAATCTGTGCATTTGACTAACTGCTCGCCTTCTGGACTCTATGGTTCATTATTAAAAGAACACAATTTGCTGGTGAATGAATAATTGACTGCCCACTAGGGGGCGCTGTGCGGCCGGTTGGACAGAGGTTTGAACAGCGCTGATGAAACAGGTTTGATACGACTCCCTGTGGTTACTTTATACTGCTCTCTTTTCACTGCTCACATGACGCAAGTTCCAGCCACAGTCGACACTCACACACATTCACCACATAGGCACGCACACACCACAGAGACGCACACACACACACACACACACACACACTCTCTCTGGCTCCATCAAACCGGCCATGTTTTTCGACTGGATAAAAGTTCAAATCCAACAGCAAAAAAGGACAGAAAATTCAGTATTTGACTACAACAAAACCCACACACGCACAAACAGACAAACACACACACACACACATAAACACGCACACACACTCACAAAACACACACATAGACTCTTTGGATTTTTCCCCCAAAAAATTGACTGGATAAAACTTCAAATCCAGTATAGTACAAAATATTGCACATTAAACTCAGTATTTGACTACAATAGTAATATACACACGCACATACACAGTCTACACAAACGCACACACAGTCTACACAAACGCACACACAGTCTACACACACACTGGCTCAATCAAACAAGCCATGTTATTTGACTCAGATCCATTAGCAAAAAATGACAGAAAATGCAGTATTTGACTACAAAAATAATAACATAAAACACACACATACACAAACAGTCTACACACACACACGCACGCACACACACACACACACACACACATGCACACACTGGATCTATAAAAGCAGCCATGTTTTTCAACTGGATAAAAGTTCAAATTACAGCCTTTGACTACTAAACAAGTGACTATTGCATACACTGTTACAAACTTTAAGATGCAAACTACACACAACAATTCTCTCTCTACACACACCGTTTAAAATCCACAACATCGCATACACCACAAAGTACAAGTCGCTTATTATTACAGGCTTTGTTTGCATCCTGATTGGCCGACGCGGGTTAATGGCCAATCACCAGGAAGACGACTTGCAAACAAAAACAAAAGGCAGCTTCCATATTCTCACAATCAAAGCCACAGAGATTACACAGCGTTTACATAATGAGATGTTAAAAACAAACTATCGCACACTCCCCAATCAATGAACAAGACTTTAACGTCGGCTTTTGACCCCTTGATGAGCGCGGTAACATCTAAAAAACAGAAAGGTCTGAAATTAGATTTAATCAACGCCGGTGGTAAATAATGCAAAGCGGCCGCAGCAGCACCTGTCTACACCGCAGCAGACGGCGAGGATTTAAAGAAAAGCCCAGTCAATATCCGTGTTAGGTATTTGGGATATTCCCCCGAGGTTTTTGATAAGGAGTGCGGGTTTTTTGCGCCTGCACACTGGTAATGAGGAGAGCTGAAGACTGAGACCAAGCCAAAAACCAACGTGCAAAGAGATTTTTGTATTTTGTTTTTTCAGTAAGTCAGTTTGGGGTCATAGAGACTGACTGTGATTTCTTGGAATATTACAGTGCCTTGCGAAAGTATTCGGCCCCCTTGAACCTTTCAACATTTCGCCACATTTCAGGCTTCAAACATAAAGATATTAAATTTTACTTTTTTGTCATGTATCAACAACAAGTGGGACACAATCGAGAAGTGGAACGAAATTTATTGGATAATTTAAACTTTTTTAACAAACAAAAACTGAAAAGTGGGGTGTGCATTATTATACGGCCCCTTTACTTTCAGTGCAGCAAACTCACTCCAGAAGTTCAGTGAGGATCTTTGAATGATCCAATGTTGTCCTAAATGACTGATGATGATAAATAGAATGCACCTTTGTGTAATCAAGTCTCCGTATAAATGCACCTGCTCTTTGATAGTCTCAGGGTTCTGTTTAAAGCGCAGAGAGAACCATGAAGACAAAGGAACACACCAGGCAGGTCCGAGATACTGTTGTGGAGAAGTTTAAAGCCGGATTTGGATACAAAAAGATTTCCCAAGCTTTAAACATCTCAAAGAGCACTGTGCAAGTAATTATATTGAAATGGAAGGAGTATCAGACCACTGCAAATCTACCAAGACCCGGCCGTCCCTCCAAACTTTCATCTCAAACAAGTAGAAGACTGATCAGAGATGCAGCCAAGAGGCCCATGATCACTCTGGATGAACTGCAGATAACTACAGCTGAGGTGGAAGAGTCTGTCCATAGGACAACAATCAGTCGTGCACTGCACAAATCTTGCCTTTATGGAAGAGTGGCAAGAAGAAAGCCATTTCTCAAAGATATCCATAAAAAGTCTCGTTTAAAGTTTGCCACAAGCCACCTGGGAGACACACCAAACATGTGGAAGAAGGTGCTCTGGTCAGATGAAACCAAAATAGACCTTTTTGGCCACAATGCAAAACGATATGTTTGCCGTAAAAGCAACAAAGCTCATCACCCTGAACACACCATCCCCACTGTCAAACATGGTGGTGGCAGCATCATGCTTTGGGCCTGCTTTTCTTCAGCAGGGACAGGGAAGATGGCTAAAATTGATGGGAAGATGGATGGAGCCAAATACAGGACCATTCTGGAAGAAAACCTGTTGGAGTCTGCAAAAGACCTGAGACTGGGACGGAGATTTATCTTCCAACAGGACAATGATCCAAAACATAAAGCCAAATCTACAATGGAATGGTTCACAAATAGACGTATCCAGGTGTTAGAATGGCCAAGTCAAAGTCCAGACCTGAATCCAATCGAGAATCTGTGGAAAGAGCTGAAGACTGCTGTTCACAAACGCTCTCCATCCAACCTCACTGAGCTCTAGCTGATTTGCAAGGAAGAATGGGCAAGAAAAGTCTCTCGATGTGCAAAACTGATAGAGACATACCCCAAGTGACTTGCATCTGTAATTGCAGCAAAAGGTGGCTCTACAAAGTATTAGCGCAAGGGGGCCGAATAATACTTTTTTAACAGTTTTTTATTTGTTCAAAAAGTTTAAATTATCCAATAAATTTTGTTCCACTTCACGATTGTGTCCCACTTGTTGTTGATTCTTGACAAAAAAAATAATTTTTATATCTTTATGTTTGAAGCCTGAAATGTGGCGAAATGTTGAGAATACTTTCGCAAGGCACTGTAGGTGAAAAGACTCGATCTTTTCTGGGTTTTGAGTTGTTCTTTGCCGATGCAGGAGGGTCTAAGGACAGTAGTGATGATCCAGGACATATCTATGGACATGTTTTATCAATTATAGACATTTATTATGATTTATGGACATTTGTTTTCATTTATGGACATTGGTCGTAAATTATAACAAGCTTATGGACCAATGTCTTCTATGTGTTTGTTATGATTGTATTTCCTGTATTTGAACTGTTTGATTCTCTGATCTGTAATTGGCAAAATGACCACTTCTATCAAGAGTCAATAGTATGAGTTTCCACAGACCAGAGAGAGACCAGAGAGAGAGACCAGAGAGAGAGACCAGAGAGAGAGAGACCAGAGAGAGAGACCAGAGAGAGACCAGAGAGAGAGACCAGAGAGAGAGAGACCAGAGAGAGTCCAAAGAGAGGCAAGAGAGAGAGGTCAGAAAGGGACCAGAGAGAGACTAGAGAGAGACCAGAAAGAGAGAGAGGGAAGTGAGAGAGACCAGAAAGAGAGAGACCAGAAATAGAGAGAGACAAGAAGGAGAGAGACCAGAGAGAGAAACCAGAAATAGAGAGAGACCAGAAAGAGAGAGACAAGTGAGAGAGACCAGAGTGACACCAAAGAGAGTGAGAGACCAGAGAAAGAGACCAGAGAGAGAATACATGGCTTGTTGCGTTGACACAATGGGAATGATCTTTAAATAGTTGCAGAGTCAGACTTGGCCTTGAAAAACAACTTAGTATAAAATATCCAACAAAAAGTTCTTCTATAAGCGGCCAGCTCACTTAAGAAAATGAATACTATAGTTACTCAAGCCTGCATGGCCCGAAAAACAACTTTGAGGGTGTAGATTACCATGGAACGTCTCAAAGAATTGTCTAACATAGAGCCAATGACTTCTTTAAGGTTAATAAATGTCCATAAATATCTTTAAATCTCTTGGATCATCGACACCGTCCTTAGACCCTAGTGCATCAGCGAGGAAAAGCTCAAAAACCCAGGCAAGATTTAGACGTTTCAGCTGATATACCAAGAAAACATATGTAAGAGAACAGAACATTACAAAAAAAAGATAAATTATGGGGTAATAATTGCTTGAATCTACTGTTTTTTAATCTTCTTTGCCCATGAGCCATTTTCGTGCCATTAGCAAACTAAGTGTTGTGATTTTGGGCTGTACAATAAAACGCTTTGATTTTATAGGATTTGACAGAGAACCCGGAAGTGCACTGTTAGCATGGCAGTTTTTTTTTGGTTGATATGAGATTAAAGCAGGCAGTGATACTAGTGAGGTGTGCTTTCAATTCCAGCTATCCCAAATGTCACCCATTTTCTATGTAGTTGTAGTTTCAGTGATGTATGTATATTTAAATAAGGACATAATTACAGTATTTTATCATTAATCCACCTTTGGACTGAGATCTGCCAATCGTTCGCAAATTGTACGTCTCATTGGCACATTTTTGCAAATTCCTGCATAACTTTGGACTTATCATTCATAAACTTTTGCAGTGTAGCCTGGTCTAACATGCGGCTAACGTCGAGTTTAAATGTATTGCACGTACACAGCGATCGCATCTTCTCATTATTCACACACGTTTACATCAGACTCATTTCTCAACAGTCGTACACATTGAGAAAACCCACTTATAGGATGCATCGTTCCCTCTCGGCCGTGTTACAAACTCTTTAAACAGCGTTTGCTTTTGCGACAAGAAGGAACGAGGCCACGTAAACACCGCGGTAAACTGAGCGGCTAAATTTAACCGCGGGAAAAACATCTACAACACTTATTAATCAAGCCTTTGTCGTCCACTGCTTCTTTACCCAGCGACTCATCGTTCGTCTTACATTTCTGTGCATTCTGTGTACTCTCTCCACTGTCTTATTTCTTTCGATTTCTTTTTCATGGAGAGATTCGGTTACATCTGGCAGCACATGCAGAACATGAAAGCTGGGGTTTTGTCTTTGTTCTTGGTCCAGTTTCTTCTGTTTCGTTGATATCGGCTTAAAACAAGGTTATGTTTTCTCTATGGGTGGATTATGAGTCAGAATCTGAAGGGAGCCAATGGTAACGTGCTAATAATAATAAGAATAACAATGGATTTTATTTATATGATGCCTTCCGGAACGTTGGGTTAGGCAAAAAACTTAAAAGTAATTATTAACAGTGGAATTCAGGGTCACAGGGAATAGGCCAGTCTGAACAGAGAGGTTTTTGACTTTGATTCCACCTCCAGGCCTTTCTGTGTGAAGTTCTCATGTTCTCCCTGTGTCTGCGTAGGTTTCCTCCGGGTGCTACGGTGCACTAAAAACACGTACAATAGGTCTGGTCTGTAAAAGGTCCAATATTAATAAAGATTCATTACTTACTCAAAGAGTGTAGTTTGGAAAAGGCCTATAAAGGTCTATCTATCTAAACCGACAAATTAAAAAAAATATTATTTTCCTGAATTTGCAATTATCATATATATATTTTTTCTTTCTCTTTTTATCTGTCATGATTTTTATGTTAATTTAAGCGATATTACGTATTTATTTACTTATTTATTCATCATTATAATTTTTGTGTGACAACATCTTGACTGTGACCTGAATGCTGGAATACTGTAAACTACCTTTCACAATAATAATAAAAAATTACTATGTTTCGTCTTCATTGTTCTGACCATAAGAACTTTACCTGCTGCTTCCATGTTTATTTAACCACAGATTGTTTGAAAAGTGAATTAGCCGGGTTTTTTCTTGCCTCGGTTTCTCTCGTTACCATGGATACTCTGTTTTCCTTTTGCCTTAGCTTACCGTGGAGCAGCCCCACATATGTGCACTTGTAGAGGTAATGGCGGTGCAAAGGAAAAAAAGGATTTAAATGATATACACTTGCTACACACCTGCTGCCGATGTAGACGTTGAATTTAGAAATGACTCCTGGCTGGCTCGCCACAATTCATGCAACATTTACAGAATATATAATGAAGTAAAAAACATTAGTATTAGTATAAGATATTAGCGTTAACTCCTGGTTAGCTTGCCACAATCCATGCAGTATTAACATATAACGTAATGCAATTACATAAGCAGTAGGAGTAGCCAAAGATTTTCAGCTTTCCCTCCTAGCTAGCTTGCCAAAACCACATGTGTTTGTCTTATTCTGCAATCAATAACATCAATAGTAGTGGTAGAAGTTGTAGCAGTAGTATCATCAGTAGATTATAGATTTGGCTCCTGGCTAGCTCGCCACAATCCAAACAACATTTACAAAATAGAAATGCAATAACAGGCTGTAGTAGTATCAATACATATTAGCTTTGACTCCTGGCTAGCTTGCAATAATACAAGTAACAGACATAAGTCAAACTTTTATGGACATGTATCAACATTCGTGGACATTGGTCAACTCCTTATGAACCAATACCATGTGTTTTATATTTCTTGCGTTTGAAATGTTTGATTCTCTGATCCGTGTTGGCAATGTCAGCGGTTTTGTTCAGTCCTCTGAGATAACTACTGTTATGATTTGGGGCTATACAAGAACAAATTGTATTGAATTAATTTTAAGTAGTAGATGGCTAGATACTTTATTGATCCCGGAGGAGAGATTCAGGCTAGTAGTAGATTTCAGCTTTCCTTCATAGCTAGCTTGCCGCAACTACATGTTTTGTCTAATTATAAAATCAATAACAGCAATAGTAGTGGTAGAAGTTGTAGCAGTAGAATCATCAGTAGATTATAGATTTGGCTCCTGGCTAGCTCGCCACAATATCTGACATTTTCGCCAAAAATGTGATTATAGACAGTAGTAGTAGTAGTATTTGTACGGTAGCTGCAGACACTGGGACGAGACAAGGGCTTTCTAACTGATGGGCAAAACCTTTTGTGGATTTAACATATTTGTGTTGTTTTGATTGTCTATATGCTAATGCTGCTAATGCAAAAGACTTTAGCCTTCTGGAAAGTCTGCTAAGTGCAAACTGTGCTTACTTTTAGAAGCTACTTTTTTCCAAAGTGCAATTAGAAGTTTTGTAATTCATACTTAACACTAGAAGACCCATGGAGGTGCCATTTAAGATTCAACTTGTCTTCTAGTATTTACCCGAGAGAGACCAGAGAGAGAGAGAGAGACCAGAGAGAGACCAGAGAGAGACCAGAGAGAGACCAGAGAGAGAGACCGGTGAGAGACCAGAGAGAGATCGGAGAGAGACCTGAGAAAGACCAGAGAGAGACCAGAGAGAGACCACAGAGAGTCCTGAGGGAGACCTGAGAGAGACCAGGGAGAGACCGAGAGACCTGAGAGAGACCTGAGAGAGACCTGAGAGAGACCAGAGAGAAACCTGAGGGAGACCTGAGAGAGACCTGAGAGAGACCAGGGAGAGACCAGGGAGAGACCAGAGAGAGACCAGAAAGAGACCTGAGAGAGACCAGGGAGAGACCAGGGAGAGACCAGGGAGAGACCAGAGAGAGACCAGAAAGAGACCTGAGAGAGACCAGGGGAGACCAGGGAGAGACCAGGGAGAGACCAGAGAGAGACCAGAGAGAGACCTGAGGGAGACCTGAGAGAGACCAGGGAGAGACCAGGGAGAGACCAGAGAAAGACCAGAGAGAGACTTAAAGATAGCGACAGAAGGATACAGCAATGCAAAGACCAGAGAGAGAACCCAGAGAGAGAGCGTGACGTGGAGATAGTGACAGAATTAATGCAGCAAAGCATTGAACCAAGATGGCAATCAAACACTTGTACATCTTCCCTCACTCTCCACTCTCTCATATCTCTCTCTATGCTCTCTCTCTCCTCTCTCTGCTCTCTCTCCTCTCTCTCCTCTCTATCTCCCCTCTCTCTCCTCTCTGGATCTGCGGGACGGCTTGTATGGACAGCTTGTATGGCAGTTCTCTCTCTCTCAACGAGGTCAGAGCGGCCGGCCTCCGAGGTTGACCCCACGTGACCTCGGCGTTGTCATGGCAGCGGCGACCTCGTTCTCATGGCGAGGACTCTGGCTCTGTTCCATTACTGAGAAACATGATTTATTTATTGGACACTATCTTTACTTCACAGCGTGTTTACAGTCCATGTGTGAGAGGTCCACCTATACTGTGCGAGAGGTAAGACATGGCTAACATTGGCTTCTCCTCCTCGCATCGGGGGAAGAAGGAAAATGGAAATATCAGCGTCAGATTCGGTGCTGGATGAAAAGAGTAAAAAAGCAACATGCAAGATCAGTGAATGGATTTTATATTTCGGGTGAATGCTAGAAAAAATATGGCTTGAGGTTTGCAAGACAGGTCTCTACCCAATCCATGTTGCATACCTGGTTAAAGACATCTTTAGCAGTGCATACTGACCAGAGAGAAACCAGAGAGACACCAGAGAGAGAGAGACACCAGAGAGAGAGACCAGAGAGAGAGAGACCAGAGAGAGAGACCAGAGTGAGAGACCAGAGAGAGAGAGACCAGAGAGAGAGACCAGAGTGAGAGACCAGAGAGAGACACCTGAGAGAGACTAGAGAGAAACAAGAGAGAGAGACCAGAGAGAAAGGCCAGAGAGAAAGGAGAAAGAGAGACCAGAGAGAGCTACCGAAGAGATAGGCAAGGCAAGGCAAGGCAGGTTTATTTGTATAGCACAATTCATACACAAGGCAATTCAAAGTGCTGAACAAAATAAGAAAGCATTAAAATCATAAATAATCACAGAACATTAAAAAGAAAGATAAAAATATAAAATCCCTCAGTTGTAGCACAGCTAAACAGAACTGTCTTTAACCTGGTTTTAAACATTGTCAGAGAGGAGGCCTGTCTCACATCTTCAGGAAGACTGTTCCAGATTTTAGCAGCATGGATCTGAAAAGCAGCCTCCCCATGTTTAGTTCTGACTCTGGACACTAACAGGAGTCCAGTCCCTGTGCTCCTCAGAGTCCGGGCTGGTTCATATGGGACTAACATGTCACTAATATATTTTGGTGCGAGGCCATGGAGAGACTTGTACACAAGCAGGCAGATAGACCAGAGGGAGACTAGAGAGAAACAAGAGAGAGAACCAGAGATAAATGTCAGCGAGAGAGAGAGGAAAGAGAGACCAGAGAGAGTCAAGAGAGAAACAAGAGAGACCAGAGATACACCATAGAGAGGACGAGGAGAGACCAAAGAGAGAGACAGGAGAAAGAGACCAGAGAGAGAAACCAAAGTGAGACCATAGAGAGGACAAGGAGAGACCAGAGAAAGATTCTGGAGAGATAGACCAGAAAGAAATAAGAGAGGGAGAGAGAGACCAGAGAGAAAGGCCAGAGAGAGAACAGAGATAGACCTTAGAGAGAACAAGAAGAGACCAGAGAGAGAGACAAGAGAGAGAGATGAGAGAAAGAGACCAGGGAGAGACGAGAGAGAGAGACCAGAGTGAGACCAGAGCCATTTTGTTCAATAACTACATTATTATTCCTCTCCTTACTTAAACTCACAGGTTCATGTTTGTCATCTGGACTAATGCCGTTTATTTTTCTTTTTTTCAGCCCAGCGTGTGAGAATGGAGTCTTAGCACCTACATTAGCAGCTGTAATTAAACGTCAACACATTCAGGCCTAAGCGAGTCCGTTCATGTTTTCAGCCATGTGACAAAGCCATATGATATGGACAACAACATATCACCATGGTAACACAAACGGTTCACAATACTCATATTGAATATAAAGGCAGTGTTCTGGACACTGGATACAGTACTTCACAACCAAAGACTGTCGTGTGAACTGTGTGTCTGGTTTAGTCCTGGTTTAGTTCTGGTTTAATCCTGGTTTAGTTCAAGTGTTGGCTGTTTGAGGGTCCTTATCTTCTTGCTCTTGTGGGCTTGTGTTCCTGTGACCACTTTGCTGCTCTGTGATTGGTTGCCGCATGTTTGTCGAGCAGAAAAGTGAGACAATTTTTATCTCTGTGTCGAGTCGCCGTACCCACCGCCGCAGAAACGCACCTGCGGCTGGAAAAATGTGCCGCGATGAACATGCAAACACTCGTCACCATTAACTAACTGTCTCAACTTGCCGCAACACATGATCCTGTGTGAACGGCCTTTAGGAGTGCCTTTGAAAATGTCTTAATGACATTTTCAAAGGCGAATAGGAAAAAACTTTCAGTCTCTAGACGGGTAAAACGTGTTGATAAATTTGCTCTCACTTCATAGTTGTCATAGTTTATTCTACTGAAAAAAAACATAAGGTAGTAAATGCTTCAATCAAGGGCTTTTATCCTAATTTGAGTTAATTGTGACTGTGTTAAAACAAGATTGGGTCCGGACAAAGCCGCTTTGTCTTATTTCAAGAACTGTTACAAATTAATTGCAAATTACATCTTTGTTTGTCCCATTGGCAAATCTTGTTTTAGATAGTCAGAATGGTTTTAAATTAGGATAAAAACACTTGATTCAAGAATGTATCACCTCATTTTTTGTTATTTTTTGCCGAATGTGGTCTTTTGTGGACAAACTTTCAGTCTCTACGTGGGCAAAACTTGCAGATACATTTGCTTTAACTTCATTCTTCACTTTGTTCTTGTGTGGACATAAACATAAGCAAAAGTACAAGTTGTATTGGTACTTTTGCAAGACTTTGTACACACACACACACACACACACACACACACACACACACACACAGACAACCCACACAAAACCCAGTCTCTGAGCAAAGTGAATGAGGTAATCTTTGCATTTTTTTCTCTCCATTTTGTGAATAAAAGTGCATTTAAATCATTTCCTTCGTCCGTAACTCGACCCGAATCTCTGGGTCTCCGTTGAGTCCGTGTAATTCTGTTATGATCGCGCCCCATCACCAATCTCCTGCTGCACTTTTGATCACCTTTCTCTCCGGCGTCTCTGGTTTCACCGGAGTTTGGAGGAAGTTTTCCGCAGCGAGCGTGAGCATTAGGAGTTTTGCAAATAGATTGGAGAGAGAGGGAGGAGGATGATAGCCGGGCAGAATCAAAGGGGAGGTGCACCTGGGGTATCGTATACGGCCCGGTGTGGGCGATAACCTCTGGAGTGTCCGCTCGCTGTCACTATCAGAGGCGCCTGCAGTCTGAAGGAAAGCATCTCCTTTCACCGGCAACCGAGGAGAGAGAGAGAGGGAGAGTGGAGAGGGGGGGTGGTGGAGAGAGAGGGAAGAGAAGAGGGGGAGAGGAGAGAGAGAGAGGAGAGGGGAGTGGGGAGAGAGAGAGGAGATGGGAGAGGAGAGAGAGAGAGGAGAAAGAGGGCAGAGGGGGAAGGCGGAAAGTGGAGAGCGGGGAGAGAGAGGCGGAGTGAAGAGAGAGAAGGGAGAGAGAGAGAAGAGAGAGAGCAGGGGGAGTGGAGAGAGAGAGGCGAGATGGGAGAGAGAGGAGATAGACAGAGGGGTGAGAGTGGAGAGAGAGAGGGAGAGTGGAGAGAGAGGATGAGAGAGAGGAAAGAGTGGAGAGGGGAGGGAGAGAGAGCAGAGAAAGGGGAGAGTGGGGGAGTGGAAAGAGAGAGGGGAGAGAGAGAGGGGGCACAGAGAGGAGAGGGGGGGTGAAAGAGAGAGAGAGGAGAGAGACAGTTTACCATGATGTATGCGTCTGATTGAGTCGCTAGCTTTTAGCATTTAGCCTAGATTTAGCATTTAGCATCTCCTTTGCCACTAACGTGGGAGAGAGTAGAGCCTCAGCTACATTACAACAATGACATTTGCTAAACATTCCCCTTGATCCGGCTTCAATTTCTTGATAGAACCAGAAAGCATTACTTTACCATTGCCAAACTACAACCAGCTAATTCGGCGCAAACTCCTGACGTCACCGACACCAACAACCCCTCTTTGCTGTGCCTTTTAAAGTTTCTGGTCCAGTCCAACATTGCAATACTGTGAGGGTGTATACGGATAATGAGAGCATCTTCTTGTATGTCCTGGTTTATAGAATGTCGTTTCTGTTGTCGAAAATAACGGGTGGAAATGTGCAAAGGTAAACACACTTTCTGACTGTAACTCCCTCTGCTGCCACCAGAGGGAGGAGATGAATCTTGGTTCTGTATTTTTTCCGACATTGGGTGGAGCAAGCAGAGCCCTTAGCTTTGCGCTTACAGAGGAGGGATCAAAAATTGAGTTTTGACAGAAATTTGATGTGAAAGAGACAAGAAGAAGGAGCCTTGAAACTTAATATTAGATCGATGATGATAGATCATTATTAGAGGTTGTTTAAACAAGCGGCCTCTGTCCAGTAGTGCGCGGACTTGTCTATGTACATAATTTTAGACCAATATTGGGTGATGTTCTGTGAGTTTCATCTATTGGCAAAGACAGAAGTTTGCAATATCTTTATTAGAGGTATGGAAAACTCTCAAAGCAGCTCAGGTGAGATACACACTCAGGTCTCGGGAAGGTTATCTGGGATCAGAGCCTGCAGATACATACACACACATACACACACACAGGAATGCACTACATACACATATAGACGCGCACACACACACCAGCTCACACACACACACGCATACACTACACACATAGACACACACACACACATATACACATGCACTACACGCACATATGCAGCGGACACACACACACACACCAGCTCACACACACACACGAATGCACTACACACACATATAGACGTGCACACACACACACAAATGCACTACACACATTGACACACACACACGCACACATACACACACCAGCTCACACACACACGCATACACTACACACATAGACACACACACACACACATATACACATGCACTACACGCACATATGCAGCGGACACACACACACACACACACACCAGCTCACACACACACACGAATGCACTACACACACATATAGACGTGCACACACACACACAAATGCACTACACACATAGACGCACACACGCACACATACACACACCAGCTCACACACACACACGCATACACTACACACATAGACACACACACACATATACACATGCACTACACGCACATATGCAGCGGACACACACACACACACACCAGCTCACACACACACACGAATGCACTACACACACATATAGACGTGCACACACACACACAAATGCACTACACACATTGACACACACACGCACACATACACACACCAGCTCACACACACACACGCATACACTACACACATGGACACACACACACACACACATATACACATGCACTACACGCACATATGCAGCGGACACACACACACACACACACACACCAGCTCACACACACACACGAATGCACTACACACACATATAGACGTGCACACACACACAAATGCACTACACACATAGACGCACACACGCACACATACACACACCAGCTCACACACACACACGCATACACTACACACATAGACACACACACACATATACACATGCACTACACGCACATATGCAGCGGACACACACACACACACACCAGCTCACACACACACACGAATGCACTACACACACATATAGACGTGCACACACACACACAAATGCACTACACACATTGACACACACACGCACACATACACACACCAGCTCACACACACACACGCATACACTACACACATGGACACACACACACACACATATACACATGCACTACACGCACATATGCAGCGGACACACACACACACACACACACCAGCTCACACACACACACGAATGCACTACACACACATATAGACGTGCACACACACACACAAATGCACTACACACATAGACGCACACACGCACACATACACACACCAGCTCACACACACACACGCATACACTACACACATAGACACACACACACATATACACATGCACTACACGCACATATGCAGCGGACACACACACACACACACCAGCTCACACACACACACGAATGCACTACACACACATATAGACGTGCACACACACACACAAATGCACTACACACATTGACACACACACGCACACATACACACACCAGCTCACACACACACACGCATACACTACACACATGGACACACACACACACACATATACACATGCACTACACGCACATATGCAGCGGACACACACACACACACACACCAGCTCACACACACACACGAATGCACTACACACACATATAGACGTGCACACACACACAAATGCACTACACACATAGACGCACACACGCACACATACACACACCAGCTCACACACACACACGCATACACTACACACATAGACACACACACACATATACACATGCACTACACGCACATATGCAGCGGACACACACACACACACACACCAGCTCACACACACACACGAATGCACTACACACACATATAGACGTGCACACACACACACAAATGCACTACACACATTGACACACACACGCACACATACACACACCAGCTCACACACACACACACGCATACACTACACACATGGACACACACACACACACATATACACATGCACTACACGCACATATGCAGCGGACACACACACACACACACACACCAGCTCACACACACACACGAATGCACTACACACACATATAGACGTGCACACACACACAAATGCACTACACACATAGACACACACACACATATACACATGCACTACACGCACATATGTAGCGGACACACACACACACCAGCTCACACACACACACGAATGCACTACACACACATATAGACGTGCACACACACACACAAATGCACATACAACTGTAGTCGCCGAGTTCACCGAGGACAGATTTGATCTTTTTGAGGCCGTTTAGAGCAAAAAACGTCTTCTACGTAACCTCTGTGTAAAAGAACACGTTTGGAGAAAAAAGATTGTTGTGTTGTGTTGCGGTCTGATTTGTTCACAGGTCTGTCGAGACGTACACAATACATTATTCATCCGAAACAAAAGTTAGACACCCCGTAAGGATGTACACGGGACAAAACAGAAACGTGTAGTTCTTTGAGAAAACGACCTTTTTCCAGCCATTAGTCCGCCCCCGGAGCCAGAGCCCAGGACAAAGCCTCTTGTCTTTATGAGATTGGTGATGGCGGTGACATAAAAACAGCATCTTATCAGCGTCTCTGCGGAGGTAACAGGAGCGTTCTCGCCGCCGCACGCTCATTCAGACATCTGCTGCTGGAACCCTCGCCGAGGCTCCGGACGCAGATTATCAGTGAAATCTACACTCAAAGAAATGATTCAGGTGGTTAGTATTTTGAACTCAAAATACATACTAAACTAAACTCAATAATTGATTTTTGCCAGTTTTACTTAAATTAGTGTGGTCGCAACTCATTTTAAACATGCCCGCCTCAATTAAAAGTTAATACAAGAATCCTAACTCATTTTTGTAACAAATTTGAACTTGATAATCTGGCAGAACTGGACAACGGAGAAGTATTGAGTTTGCTCAACATGAAAATCCTCTTGTAAGCCTGGTGGCCCATTAATGAAAAAACAAATATATTGAGTTGATTCAAAATAAATATATTGAGTTGATTCAAAATAAATATATTGTGTTGATTGAAAACAAAATGTGGCGAAGCAGTGACCCTACCCAGAATGCATTGCAGCGAAAAATATAAACTTCTTAAAAATTCTACATTTGAGCATTAATTTTAAAACTGAATATGAAGCAAGTCCAAAAGCAAAATACTTGAGCAACATTCTGAATAAACTAATTTGACCAAATAAGTAATTGTATTTATTTTTATCAACCATGATCGAGAGGGCCAAGCCAAAGCAGTCCTATACTCCCTGTGTCACCCTTCAATTTTGAACAAATACTTTAAGGTGGACATGTTTACCAGTGACTGTGCTGGCCCACTCTCATATATATGTGGAGTGAGAGACTACTGCCTAAAATTAACAATTGTGAACCATTGTGTGAATCTAATCTTTGAAAGATGGAATTTGAATAAAGATTACGTGTTCCTGACTGAAAATCACTTGTTGAATATACTCAAAAAGATTTATTTTCAATGTAATTATTTAAGTTGGTAGTATTGTTAAAATTGAGTTGAACTGATGCTAAAACACTTGCTGAATATACTTAACAAAGTGTCTTTATAACTCAATTATCCAAGTTGGTGGTATTGAAAAAATTGTGCTGGACCAATGATAAAAGACTTACAAAGAATACTTAAAACACAGTCTTGTTCGCAAAACTTAAAAAGATGCATGCAAAATGCTGCCTCAATTTTATTAAGTTTTGCCAATGCATTTTTTTTTAGAGTGTACACAGCCTGGCCTTACCGGGTAACAGCCTGCTTTACACATTTACAACACTTCAACCAGGACCAGGACTAGAGCAGGCACCGGAGCCAGGGCTACAGCAGGGACTGGAACCAGGTCTACAGCAGGGACTGGAACCAGGTCTACAGCAGGGACTAGAACCAGGACTACAGCAGGCACCGGAGCCAGGACTACAGCAGGGACTAGAACCAGGACTACAGCAGGGACTGGAACCAGGTCTACAGCAGGGACTGGAACCAGGACTACAGCAGGCACCGGAGCCAGGACTACAGCAGGGACTAGAACCAGGACTACAGCAGGGACTAGAGCCAGGACTACAGCAGGGACTAGAACCAGGACTACAGCAGGGACTAGAACCAGGTCTACAGCAGGGACTGGAACCAGGACTACAGCAGGCACCGGAGCCAGGACTACAGCAGGGACTAGAACCAGGACTACAGCAAGGACTAGAGCCAGGACTACAGCAGGGATTAGAACCAGGACTAAAGCAGGGACTGGAACCAGGTCTACAGCAGGGACTGGAACCAGGACTACAGCAGGCACCGGAGCCAGGACTACAGCAGGGACTAGAACCAGGACTACAGCAGGGACTAGAGCCAGGACTACAGCAGGGATTAGAACCAGGACTAAAGCAGGGACTGGAACCAGGTCTACAGCAGGGACTGGAACCAGGACTACAGCAGGCACCGGAGCCAGGACTACAGCAGGGACTAGAACCAGGACTACAGCAGGGACTAGAGCCAGGGACTACAGCAGGGATTAGAACCAGGACTACAGCAGGGACTAGAACCAGGTCTACAGCAGGGACTGGAACCAGGACTACAGCAGGCACCGGAGCCATGACTACAGCAGGGACTAGAACCAGGACTAAAGCAGGGACTGGAACCAGGTCTACAGCAGGGACTGGAACCAGGACTACAGCAGGCACCGGAGCCAGGACTACAGCAGGGACTAGAACCAGGACTACAGCAGGGACTGGAACCAGGACTACAGCAGGCACCGGAGCCAGGACTACAGCAGGGACTAGAACCAGGACTACAGCAGGGACTAGAACCAGGTCTACAGCAGGGACTGGAACCAGGACTACAGCAGGCACCGGAGCCAGGACTACAGCAGGGACTAGAACCAGGACTACAGCAGGGACTAGAGCCAGGACTACAGCAGGGACTAGAACCAGGACTACAGCAGGGACTAGAACCAGGTCTACAGCAGGGACTGGAACCAGGACTACAGCAGGCACCGGAGCCAGGACTACAGCAGGGACTAGAACCAGGACTACAGCAGGGACTAGAGCCAGGACTACAGCAGGGATTAGAACCAGGACTAAAGCAGGGACTGGAACCAGGTCTACAGCAGGGACTGGAACCAGGACTACAGCAGGCACCGGAGCCAGGACTACAGCAGGGACTAGAACCAGGACTACAGCAGGGACTAGAGCCAGGACTACAGCAGGGATTAGAACCAGGACTACAGCAGGGACTAGAACCAGGTCTACAGCAGGGACTGGAACCAGGACTACAGCAGGCACCGGAGCCATGACTACAGCAGGGACTAGAACCAGGACTAAAGCAGGGACTGGAACCAGGTCTACAGCAGGGACTGGAACCAGGACTACAGCAGGCACCGGAGCCAGGACTACAGCAGGGACTAGAACCAGGACTACAGCAGGGACTGGAACCAGGACTACAGCAGGCACCGGAGCCAGGACTACAGCAGGGACTAGAACCAGGACTACAGCAGGGACTAGAACCAGGTCTACAGCAGGGACTGGAACCAGGACTACAGCAGGCACCGGAGCCAGGACTACAGCAGGGACTAGAACCAGGACTACAGCAGGGACTAGAGCCAGGACTACAGCAGGGACTAGAACCAGGACTACAGCAGGGACTAGAACCAGGTCTACAGCAGGGACTGGAACCAGGACTACAGCAGGCACCGGAGCCAGGACTACAGCAGGGACTAGAACCAGGACTACAGCAAGGACTAGAGCCAGGACTACAGCAGGGATTTAGAACCAGGACTAAAGCAGGGACTGGAACCAGGTCTACAGCAGGGACTGGAACCAGGACTACAGCAGGCACCGGAGCCAGGACTACAGCAGGGACTAGAACCAGGACTACAGCAGGGACTAGAGCCAGGACTACAGCAGGGATTAGAACCAGGACTACAGCAGGGACTAGAACCAGGTCTACAGCAGGGACTGGAACCAGGACTACAGCAGGCACCGGAGCCAGGACTACAGCAGGGACTAGAACCAGGACTACAGCAGGGACTAGAGCCAGGACTACAGCAGGGATTAGAACCAGGACTAAAGCAGGGACTGGAACCAGGTCTACAGCAGGGACTGGAACCAGGACTACAGCAGGCACCGGAGCCAGGACTACAGCAGGGACTAGAACCAGGACTACAGCAGGGACTAGAGCCAGGACTACAGCAGGGATTAGAACCAGGACTACAGCAGGGACTAGAACCAGGTCTACAGCAGGGACTGGAACCAGGACTACAGCAGGCACCGGAGCCATGACTACAGCAGGGACTAGAACCAGGACTACAGCAGGGACTAGAGCCAGGACTACAGCAGGGACTAGAGCCAGGACTACAGCAGGGATTAGAACCAGGACTAAAGCAGGGACTAGAACAGGTCTACAGCAGGGACTGGAACCAGGACTACAGCAGGCACCGGAGCCAGGACTACAGCAGGGACTAGAACCAGGACTACAGCAGGGACTAGAGCCAGGACTACAGCAGGGATTAGAACCAGGACTAAAGCAGGGACTAGAACCAGGACTACACCAAAACACACAGGATTATCATATTTATGTTTGACTTTATTGACGGGTCTCCATCAGAAGGATAAGGAAAGATTTGTTTAGTAAAGTAAGTAATCTTTATTTATATACCGCCTTTCACAGACCAGAGTCACAAAGCGGTTTACAATTGCTGTTTTTTATTTTTTTGGGCATTTGTCTCTCACTCTACAAGAGATGGGAGCGGGGTCGCCAGAACAGGAGGCGCATGCCAGAACTATTGTACATATTTTTAGTGGTAGGGGAAACCGAAGTACCGGGAGGAAACCTACGCAGACACGGGGAGAACATGCAAACTCCACTCAGAAAGGCCCTGCTCCGACCGGGATTTGAACCCAGGACCTTCTTGCTGCCACCGTGTCGCCCGTGTAAAGCACAGTTCATACATGAGGGAACTCGTGTTGAAGAAAAGTCAAAATAATGAAATGAAATCATAAATAATCGCGGTACATTAAAAAGAGCTAAGATCCTTCAGTTGTTGCAGCTAATGATAATAATAATAATAATAATAATAATAGATTTTATTTAGAACGCACCTTGAAAAAAAGTCATATCGTGGAAAGAGTTCTTTACTTAAAATAACATAAATTATGCACATTTTTGTATTGCAACTTATTTTGCTTGGATGTAGTTTGTGATGTGAGATCAGTTTACGAGTTTTAAGATAATAATACTTCATTATCTCAGTGAAAAAAACTTTTCTTGTTTAGATAAAATAAGTTTGTGATGCTATATTTTAAGAAAACAATTCTCAAAAATGTTTGAGAAAGTAAGTAAATAATACTTGAAATGTATGTTTTTAAACTAGAATCAAATAATTTGGGGCTAGTATTAATTTCTTATTTTCAGAAATCTGTCAAAGTCATTGGCGGCACGGTGGCTGAGTGGATAGCACTCTCGCCTCTCAGCAAGAAGGTCCTGGGTTTGAATCCCGGTCGGACCAGGGCCTTTCTGAGTGGAGTTTGTATGTTCTCCCCGTGTCTGCGTAGGTTTCCTCCAGGTACTCCGGTTTCCCCTACCAATAGTTCTGGCTCTGCGCCTCTTATACTGGCGACCCCGCTCCCATCTCTGTGTGGAGTGAGAGACAAATGCCCAAAACATTAACAATTGTAAACCGCTTTGAGACTCAGATCTGCAGTGAAAAGGCGGTATATATAAATAAAGATTACTTACTACATATTTTATTGTTCTACTGGCAGATAAAAAGTATCATTTTAGCCCATTTTTTTTCTAACTTATTTTCATTTATATTTATCTTCAATGGACTTTTCCAGTGCATACTGTATGTAAACACATCTCAAGGTGCTAAAACAGTGATATTGGCACCAGCTGAAATACTAACAGATAATTCGACAAAAGGTTTACACTGAATGGGGCGTCCGATCCCTTTGATGTGACCATTTTTTCCTTTTTATTTCAGCTCCATCTCTTTCCTTAACAAGATAAACCACATATAATAATGATCCCGAGGAGAGAGATGGACGCCTCAGTCTTGCCCGATTCTGACCTTTCCGATGAACAAGCGGTGTATAATGTGATTAGCTTGATCGAGATTAGCCGATAATGCTAATTCTACCGTCTGGTTACATCGGCGGCGACGCGTTTGGTCTGATATCGATCTTTGCGTTCGGTCACAAATTATCAGGCTCCAGTCTCGCGCCACTGGATCCGCTGATAAAGACATGATGTAAGAAACGGCATAAAAATGTGTTTTATTGGAGCTCGCAAAGGACCCGTAAAGGAACGGATTCAAGGACACAGTGTCAGAGCAGAGGATGACGGCCACTCTGGTCAGGGGAGACACCAGAAGGAGGAGAGAGACCAGGTGGAGGAGAGAGATCAGGGGGAGGAGAGAGACCAGGGAGATGAGAGAGACCAGGGGGAGGAGAGAGACCAGGGGGAGGAGAGAGACCAGAAGGAGGAGAGAGACCAGAAGGAGGAGAGCGACCAGAAGGAGGAGAGAGACCAGGAGGAGGAGAGAGACCAGAAGGAGGAGAGAGACCAGGGAGAGGAGAGAGACCAGGGGGAGGAGAGAGACCAGGGAGAGGAGAGAGACCAGGGAGATGAGAGAGACCAGGCGGAGGAGAGAGACCAGGGAGATGAGAGGGACCAGGAGGAGGAGAGAGACCGGGGAGATGAGAGGGACCAGGAGGAGGAGAGAGACCAGGGAGATGAGAGGGACCAGGAGGAGGAGAGAGACCAGGGAGATGAGAGGGACCAGGAGGAGGAGAGAGACCAGGGAGAGGAGAGACAAGGAGGTGAAGAGAGACCAGGAGAAGGAGAGATCAGGAGGAGGGGAGAGATCAAGAGGAGGAGAGAGACCAGAAGGAGGAGAGAGACCAGGAGGAGGAAAGAGACCAGGGAGAGGAGAGAGACCAGTACCACCAGGGTCTAGACCTAAAGAGATCCACTAGGGTCTAGGCTCGGGGGGTCGCACTCATAATTTCCATTCAATTCCCTCTTGTTTATGTTGTTATATATTTTCACCGGTCTCTCTCTTTCTCTCTCTCTCTTTCTTTGACTCTGTCTTCCTCAGTCTATCTGTCTCTCTCAATCTGTCCCTTTCTCTCTCTCTTTCTCTCCGTCTCCTCATCTCTCTGTCTCTCTCTCTATCTCTGTCTCTGTCAATCTGTCCCTTTCTCTCGATCTCCCATCTCTCTGTATCTTTATCTGTCTCTCTCTGTCTCTCTCTATCTCTCTCTGTATCTTTATCTCTGTCTGTCTCTCTCTCTCTGTCTCTCTCTATCTCTCTCTGTATCTTTATCTCTGTCTCTCTCTCTCTCTCTCTCTGTCTCTCTCTATCTCTCTCTGTATCTTTATCTCTGTCTCTCTCTCTCTCTCTGTCTCTCTCTATCTCTCTCTGTATCTTTATCTCTGTCTCTCTCTCTCTCTCTCTCTGTCTCTCTCTATCTCTCTCTGTATCTTTATCTCTGTCTCTCTCTCTGTCTCTCTCTATCTCTCTCTGTATCTTTATCTTTATCTCTGTCTCTCTCTCTCTCTCTGTCTCTCTCTATCTCTCTCTGTATCTTTATCTCTGTCTCTCTCTCTGTCTCTCTCTATCTCTCTCTGTATCTTTATCTTTATCTCTGTCTCTCTCTCTCTCTCTCTGTCTCTCTCTATCTCTCTCTGTATCTTTATCTTTATCTGTCTCTCTCTCTCTCTCTGTCTCTCTCTATCTCTCTCTGTATCTTTATCTCTGTCTCTGTCTCTCTCAATCTGTCCCTTTCTCTCTCTCTTTCTCTCCGTCTCCCTGTCTCTCTCTCTCTGTCTCTCTCTATCTCTCTCTGTATCTTTATCTGTCTCTCTCTGTCTCTCTCTATCTCTCTCTGTATCTTTATCTCTGTCTCTCTCTCTCTCTCTGTTTCTCTCTATCTCTCTCTGTATCTTTATCTCTGTCTCTCTCTCTCTCTCTGTCTCTCTCTATCTCTCTCTGTATCTTTATCTCTGTCTCTCTCTCTCTCTCTTTGTCTCTCTCTATCTCTCTCTGTATCTTTATCTCTGTCTCTCTCTCTCTCTCCTTCTGTCTCTGTCTCTCTCAATCTGTCCCTTTCTCTCTCTCTTTCTCTCCGTCTCCCTCTCTCTCTCTCTCTCTGCCTCTCTCTCCCTCTCTCTCTCTCTCTCTCTTTGCCAAATTTGAGAAATCTCGGACTTATTCCTCACACTTGTTGCGGTGCACAATTGAAGCTCTACAAACATCATTCTGACGCATCTTTGTCTTGTGTCTTTCCGGACTGAAACACAACTTGAGTAAAGCTGTCTTCCGTCTCAAACTTACACAAAAGGCTTTCAGCAAATGGCACGAAAAATAGAATAATTAGTCTCACAACTGGAACGCTGTAGCAACAACGTAAACTCCACAAAGAGAGAGAGAGAGCACATTCAGAGGCGGTGAATAGGCCTGTGATTGCTTTGGCCTTGTGCTGGTTCGTCTGAGGCTGGAGTCTTGGCAAACGTCAGAGTGACAGCAGCGGAGGTGCAGAGGAAGAGTCCAGCAGCGACAAAGAGAAAGAACATTACCACCAAAGAAAAGGAAGAAAGAAAATATTACTATGACATCACACTGACGTCCGAGCGGATACTTCTGACTGAAGAATCTCTGTGTCAAGATACAGAGACTGTTCGCTCTATGTCTCTCTCTGTCTCTCTCTCTGTATCTCTGAGTGTGTCTCTCTCTCTCTGTATCTCTGAGTGTGTCTCTCTGTCTCTCTGTGTGTGTCTTTATCTCTGTATCTCTGTATCTCTGAGTGTGTCTCTCTGTCTCTCTGTATCTCTGAGTGTGTCTCTCTGTCTCTCTGTGTGTGTCTTTATCTCTGTATCTCTGAGTGTGTCTCTCTCTCTCTGTATCTCTGAGTGTGTCTCTCTGTCTCTCTGTGTGTGTCTTTCTCTCTGTATCTCTGAGTGTGTCTCTGTCTGTGTGTCTCTGTCTCTCTGAGTGTGTCTCTGTCTGTGTGTCTCTGTCTCTCTGTATCTCTGAGTGTGTCTCTCTGTGTGTGTCTCTGTCTCTCTGTATCTCTCTCTGTCTCTCTGTATCTCTGAGTGTGTCTCTGTCTGTGTGTCTCTGTCTCTCTGTATCTCTCTCTGTCTCTGTATCTCTCTTTGTCTCTCTGAGTGTGTCTCTATGTCTCTCTCTCTCTCTCTCTCTCTCTCTCTCTGTCAGAGAGACAGAACATTGCCACCAAAGAACATTTAAAAAAATATGATCATAACATCACATCAGATACTTTCTGACTAATGGTGATGTCACACAAAATAAATATGTTTTTGTCCATTGAAGTTGGACTTAGAGTCTGTAATAAAGCTGAATTGATAATAAGACAATTCTCTCTCTCTGTGTCGCTCTCCCTATCTCTCTCTGTCTCTCTTTGTCCCTATCTCTCTCTGTCTCTCTCTGTCTCTCTCTCTCACTGTCTCTCTCTGCGGCTCTCTGTCTGTCTCTCTGTGTGTCTCTGTCTCTCTGTGTGTCTCTCTCTCTCTGTCCCTCTCTCTGTCTCTCTTTCTCTCTCTCGGTTGAATTAATATCCAATTGATAATAAGACCATTTACTACCAACTCATGGCTGTAATATATTCAGTACAATAGTGAAACACATATCAAGTACAATAATTTATTTTGCTTTTTAAAATTTGAAAGTGACCAGCTGCAATCACGGCCAGGTGAGAGCAAAGAACGCAATTCCACCTGAGAAATCACCAAAACAATGTGTGATGGGAGCCCTTTCAGTCATGGGTCCTCTTTCTACAGCTTGACTCCTGGATCTACAGCCTGTTCACCTTTGCTCTGGAAGTTCAAGTGAGAAGAGATATTTGGATTTGAAACGTTGACACAGACACGCCAAACTTTCCTCACTGTTGTCCCGGGCACAAGAGCACGGAGAGACCTTTCAACCTCTTTTTTTTTTTACAGACATTGTCAAGTCATTTGTGGGCGCGTGGGATCAGGAAGTCTGAAGAGAGTTCTGTAGAGTCTGGGGGCGGAGAGTTTCTTCAGATTATCACTGAAAAGTCAAGTGTGTGACAGCGTGACTTCTGTCGTCTCTTCAAGAACCGAGTTCATCTCTAAATTCTTTCACTAGATCTGTTTTTAATCCTAATTTGAGAATGGGCAGTTATAGTGAAGGCCTTTTGTATAATCCCTGTGTAAAAAGTAGATACAGTTTTAATGATAATGTGTTTTGAATGGAACCAATATGAAATTAGACTGATGCTTCCTCCATGTGGTAAAGGAGAAGGGACTTTTTATCGACAAAAATGTGTCTCATAAACACAGATTTTTAGGGATAAAAGTGTAGCTTTTAGATTGATTTATTTCAAACCTGCAGAACACAAATTCACATGTCTTCACACTAATACATGCTTGAAAAGGGGTTGGATGAAGCAGACACGATAAAAGTTAAATTCCCACTACTGTATATTTTCTATGAGGTTTTCACAGATGTTTCAGCAAAGATACAAGCTCACAAGGCGGGTTAAATACCAAGTTGTTTTGACCCGGCAGCCAACGTTCCAGAGTTTTTGTGCAGTGGAAATGAGGCTTGAGAGAAGGCATGTCCAAGCTAAGGCCCATGGGCTGGTGCACACTGGGGTAGTCTTGCACAGTTTTTCCAACATTTTACTGCAAATGGCAAATTAATTCTTGTATTTTGTAATTGCGTCCCCCTGTGACATGTATAATGCCACTTTCTGATGTAGCTATAGCTTTTACAGGGAGCGGACCCCTGCCTCTATGTGGGCCTACAGTCAAGGTTTCTCACTTTTCTCCCACTCGGGTTTTAGAGTTTTTAAGGGTGTTGATGATCCAGGACGCTCGAGATTCAAAATGTATGGACTTTATCAACCTTTATGGACACAGGTCATCTGCCCCTAATGGACTAATGGCCCTATGTGTTTTTTATTTTTTATCATTGCATTTCCTGTGTTTGAACTGTTTGATTCTCTGATCTGTGTTCGGGAATCGAGAGCTTTGTAAAGTCCTCCGAGATAACTACTGTTGTGATTTAGGGCGATACAAACATTTTATTACATCCAGTTCCAGTTCTTTTGACTTCAAACATAAGTGCTCCAGCTATAAGGGCTTGTTCACACTAAAGGGCACAAAACTGTGACAAAAGGCCAAAACATTTATTTTAATAATCAGAAGATATTTTATGTTTTTTATGTATCCAAATACCTCCTCTGTCCAGTAGAAGTTGCTAGAACAAAACTGTTTTATACATTAGACGAGTTTCCTAAAGCGGCCTTGTTTATTTTATGTAACGTTCATGATTTGACGGAATGAGCTGCGGAATGAGCTGCGGAAGTTTGTTACGTATTTTTAGATGTACACATTTGATTAAGAGATTCTATTTTTTTACACAAAGTAGAAACAAAGTGATACTTTCATATAGTCAAACAATTAGATGTAAAACCAGACCAGATTGTTCTTTTTCTCAAGTTTAATTGTTTGAGAAAAATTGACAAAAACCATCACGTCTGCTATACATTTACCAAGGGTAATTTTTTTTGTTTTTTTTTAACAATTACTTTTTAAATCAAGTGATTTACTGATTACTGGTAATCTTGTGGGATTTCATCTACCGCTTTTTCAGACTGAGGACATTTTATTTTCTATGTAACCAGCGTTACAGTAGAACGGTCAAATCAGAGGCTAATTTGGTTGATGAAAATATATTTGTCAGTCTTTCCTTTTGATTTTATCCAGACTATCTCTTCGATGTGTCTGTGTTTGAAATCTTTTTTTCCAATCTATGATAGTAATTTTAAGTTATAACCTTTTAAAGTCCATATACTTTAATTGACACTTTACTGTGAACACACTCATAAATGCGACCACAAAGAACACAAAGATTTCCCACTAATACTCACAGATATCCATTTGTGTTTGCTAGCGTACGTCGCAGCCTCCCCAAAGACCGCGCTTCTATCATTGGGGTCTCTCTAATCGTTTTTACAAGTGCGGGTGCGAAGACAAAAACCTGGTCTGTGGGGAATCTCTCCGATGACAGTTGCTTTTGGAGCAATTTGGGCCGATAAAGACGTGGAAGAGTGGAGCCAATTAAAGGCCGAAGCTTCCGCCCGATCGGGAACAAAAATCACATTCATTTACTGCGACTCCACGTCCTGCTTCTCCGGATGGCGGTCCCACCTGACGGGCCCTTTAATACGGATCAACGAGCGCCGCGTCCCAAGATGCAGCGGGCTCTAAATGGAAGCGTGTTTTAATATGTATCTATGCCATCGTCGCTAAGCGGGCGGTGGAAATGAGGCGCCCGAGCTGGATTGTTCTTATCGCTGCTTAAAACCTCAGTCAAAAAATTGTGTTAAAACATATACAGTATATACATATAATACAGAGTGAGGACCAGGAGGAAGAGAGAGACCAGGAGGAAAAGAGAGACCAGGAGGAGAAGAGAGAGTAGGAGGAGGAGACAGACCTGAAGGAAAGAGACCAGGGGGACAACAGAGAGAGACCAGGAGGAGAAAAACCAGAAGGAAGAGACAGACCAGGAGGATAGAGAGACCAGGAAGAGGAGACAGACCAGGGGAGAAGAGAGACTAGGAGGAGGCAGAAGACCAGGAGGACAGAGACCAGGAGGAGGAGAGAGACCAAGAGGAGGAGACAGACCAGGAGGAGAGAGATCAGTGGGAGGGAAAAAGACCAGGAGGAGAGAGACCAGGAGGACAGAGACCAGAAGGAGAACAGAGACCAGAAGGAGGAGAGAGACCAATTGGATAAGAGAGACAAGGAGGAGGAGAGACCAGGAAGACAGACACTAGAAGGAGGAGAAAGACCAAGGAGCTAAGAGAGACCAGGAGGACAGAGACCAGGAGGACAGAGACCAGATGAACGAGAGAGAGACCAAGGAGCTAAGAGAGACCAGGGGGAGGAAACAGACCAGGAGGACAGAGACCAGAAGAACGAGAGAGACCAAGGAGCTAAGAGAGACCAGGGGGAGGAAACAGACCAGGAGGACAGAGACCAGAAGAACGAGATAGACCAGAAGGAAGAGAGAGACCAAGGGGATAAGAGAGACCAGGAGCAGGAGACAGACCGGAGGAGAGAGACCAGGAGGAGACTCTGGCCTTCCTTTGTACAGGCCTGGTCCAAACAGTCGTCAGAGGAAAGTTGATTTTGAGCCACGACCTCATTAAACTAAAACATTTGAGACAAAAAGTAGAAAATAGGACAATAATAAGATCCATATTTATCACCAGATGAACGACGGTAAAACGCTGACCGAGCCACACGTGTCGTTTCTCACCACACTCACACGACATTCACCGTATTTTAATCCAAAGTGAAGCCAAAATCCATAATTCTCTTGACAACATTGAAACATCTTTGAAATATTGTGCTCTAGGCTCCGTACAAAGCGCCGCTACCTCCACGTCTTCAGGCTCAGGCAAAGTGAGTTTCTCCAACACATAACTAGATCAGGGACAGAGGGACCGCAGCGAGACCGAGACACAGAGGAGGGAGTGATGGACGGATGGGGCCCCCGTAACCTGTTGTGACAAGTCAATTTGGCTCCTGGCTTTGGGAACAATGAGCCACAAAAGCAGAGTAAGTGAGTGTTGGGATCGGCACTGAGGAGGAGGATACACAAACACACACACACATACAGACACACACACACACACAGACAGACAGACAGACACACACACACACACAGACACGGTTTTTACATACATACATACACACACGGTATTTACACACACACACAACCAAACGTTCGCGCAGACACACAGTTGTTACAGACCCACACACAAAGTTTTACAAAGACACACACTTTTGACAAACACAAACCCACTTTTCACACACACACACACACACAGACAGACAGACACACACTTTTTACACACACAGACACTGTCACATACTTTTAAACACACACAGACACAAACTTTTTACACACACACAGACACATTTTTAAACGCACCCACACACAAAATTTTTACACGCACACAAATACACACTTTTTACACACACACACACAGACACACACACAGACATGCACGTTTTACACACACAGTCACACACACACACACACACACACACACACACACACACAGAGCGTGACCACCAGGAGCGAAAAAAGGACAGAGAGAGACCAAGAGGAGGAGAGAGACCAAGAGAATAAGAGAGACCAGGAGGAGGAGGGACACCAAGAGGAGGAGAGAGACTGGGAGGAGAGAGACCAGGAGGATAAGAGAGACCAGGGGGAGAGTGAGAGACCAGGGGGAGAGTGAGAGACCAGGAGGATAAGAGAGACCAGGGGAGAGAGACCAGGGGGAGAGAGAGAGACCAGGAGGATAAGAGAGACCAAGAGGAGGAGAGAGACCAGTAGGATAAGAGAGACCAAGAGGAGGAGAGAGACCAGTAGGATAAGAGAGACCAGGAGGAGAGAGACCAAGAGGAGGAGAGAGACCAGGAGAATAAGAAAGACCAGGTGGAGGAGAGACACCAAGAGGAGGAAAGACCAGGAGGATAAGAGAGACCAAGAGGAGAGAGACCAGGAGGAAAAGAGAGACCAGGAGGAGAGAGACTAGGAGGAAAAGAGAGACCAGGAGGAGAGAGACCAGGAGGGCTCTGGTCTCTGCCCCTTATGAACCAATGGCTCTATGTGTTTTTTATCGTGCCATTTCTTTTGTTTGAACTGTTTGATTCTCTGATCTGTGTCGGCGAATCGACAGCTTTGTAAAGTCCTCCGGGAAAAGACTGTTGTTATTTCGGGCTAAACAAAAATAAATGGAATTGAATGAAAAAAAAGTCATTAGTTGTCCTTTGTCTACATGTTTCTTGTATTTGTGACTCCTGTGGAGAGGCTTCTGGAGGCAAAGACATCGAGAAAAAAAGCTTTAAACTCAATATATTAAGTGTAATTTTTTATGGTTATGCAAATTAGCTTCACCTAATCAACTCACACGTGTCTGTGGGCAGTGGGAGGACGCCGACTTCACCCAAGAGACGTTTAAACCACCGCATTTTCATTTTCGAATCATTAAAACTGGGATAGAAGCAATTATGTCAGCCATCGCAAAAAGACATAATCGTTTGGCAACTATTTAGGTTAACTTAGAGTCGTAATGAGCCGAGGGGAATGATTGGAGATTTGAGTTCAGATTTGAAAAAAAAAAAAAAAAACAGTCCTCCTACTTCCTGTTCTTTCCAATTTGTTGAAAAAAAACCCCAACAAAACCACTCATTGCTGCCATTGACGTAAAACGATGTCAATGGACGTCAACATTGTTTTTAAATCTTTTTCTGTCCGTCTGTGTCCCCTGTATCATATAGTCTGGGGTTTGGTTGGAGACAGTATTTTATTAAGCCAGCAGGTGGCAGCAGAGCTCTGTGGGTGTTTTGGTCAAAGATCACTGAGCACTCTGAGCAGGAGAGACAGAGGTGAAGCAGACATGGAGGAATATAGTCAGGGACAGGCTTCATTTGGAGGCCGTTTGAGCAGTACCATGTGGAGGGTCAGAGCAGCAGACCAGCGGTGCACCCCAAAAAAGCGATTGCTGGACTAAACAGAACGACACTATGTAGATGTAACCACACAAACACACACAAACGTGTTCATAAACGCGCATACATACGTGCCCAAACACACAAAGACACACAACAGTATTCTATTGCACTTATAGTATAAGTATATTGTCTGTTCACTTTCATGAGTGAATGAGAAAATAAAGCAACAGTTCTTGAAATTAGACTAAATGGCTTTGTCCCAATGGAGAATGTAGTTTTAACACAGTTTGAATGTGCTCGGATGAAAAAAAAAAAGCAGTTATTACCTAAAAATTGTATGATTCTTCTCTTGTGTACATTTTTTCCGGTCCCGGACGTTGACAAATACAGTCGGCGCGTGTTTGCAGATGCTTCATTATGAACTCGATGGGAGAAAATGGTTTCTGCGGCGAGAGGCAGCAGTTTTCTCAATTAGAATGTGCAAATGTGATGTCGTTTCAGAAGCAGTCGACCCATCGCTTTGGTCGAAGCGTAAACATCAGGTACAATTTAGACGTACATTCACTTTGGTTTTGATCAGTCGGGAGAGGTTCACGGAGTCAACTTGGGAGAAGGAAGTGAGAGAAAACAAAAGAAACCATTTTTACAAGAGATTTGCTCAAATTTGGTCAAAATGTCACAATTCAAAAACACAATCATAATATAATATATCATAAAAATATATAATAAATCAATAAAATATAAATACCAAAAAATCGAATAATTATAATGATAATAGAAACCATAATAAACTCAATAGTTGAAAAAAGTGAAAAAAAGTACCTATAAATAGTGTATAGATTTGTATGGGTGTTATTGGATCAGATATGTGTTTAGTTTATTATGACAAAAGTAATGAGCACAAAAACAGAAAAAACAGAATCCACAAACACAGAACAATAGATGTTTTACTTAGAATCAGTCCATACGTTTCTCTTTGGGCTAATAACGACAGAAAACAAAATTAAGCTCAAACAGTGGCGATTTTTCTCCTGATGGATTGAGACGTGACTTTGAATGCAGCAATACCGCCTTAAAACAAATAACGTTGAAAAGATTGTGCAAAAAACAAAAGCGCTGCAGGGGCCGTCACAACAAACACATCTGAAACATGAAACAAACCTGGTGCTAAAGGTTTGGGCGAAAAAATATAGATTTGACGACAAAAGCACAGAAGACAGAGACTTTGGTCCTGTCTTTTGGTCATTTCTTTACTTTTCCGAGTCTGAAAAAGCAGATCTGAAAATGTGACGCACAGTTCAATCTTTGTGGTTTGATAGTTTTACATTAGAGCTCCCAAAGCAGTCAATTTGACGGGTTTTGGGAGGGCAATTACTCAATTTTTGGGCTTCATAACTTGGTGACTTTCCCTGTATCTACATGTGGTGTGTTTCCATAGCTATGTTTACGGAAAGACCTGGATCCTACACAGCTCAAGTGCAAGTGCTAGTTACCATAGCATTACACTGTTTGCTTGCATCAGTTACTATTTAATTGTGCTGTATTTCATTCACATGGACCAGTTTTACTCTGGTTTCCCCTACCACTAAAAATATGTACAATAGTTCTAGCATGCGCCTCCTGTTCGGCGACCCCGCTCCCATCTCTGTGTGGAGTGAGAGACAAATGCCCAAAAATAACAATTGTAAACCGCTTTGTGACTCTGGTTTGTGAAAGGCGGTATATAAATAAAGATTACTTACTTACTTACTTACCAGTTTTAGTGTGTACCAAATACAAACACCATGTGAGTTATGAATAATAGTAATAAAAGTAGTGAAAAACTAAAACTGCTTTTTTGGATTTTTTTTTTTGGATTAGGAACCGTCAAATTGACAAAATTTCAGAATTTTTGGGAGTTCCATTCTTTACAGCTTTCATTCACTTGTGAAGTCCTAAAATGATGACTCTACTCTACTCTACTCTACTCTACTCTACTCTACTCTACTCTACTCTACTCTACTCTACTCTACTCTACTCTACTCTACCCTACCCTACCCTACCCTACCCTACCCTACCCTACCCTACCCTACCCTACCCTACCCTACCCTACCCTACCCTACCCTACCCTACCCTACCCTACCCTAGCCTAGCCTAGCCTAGCCTAGCCTAGCCTAGCCTAGCCTACCCTACGGCACGGTGGCTGAGTGGATAGCACTCTCGCCTCTCAGCAAGAAGGTCCTGGGTTCGAATCCCGGTTGGACCAGGGCCTTTCTGAGTGGAGTTTGCATGTTCTCCCCGTGTCTGCGTAGGTTTCCTCCGGGTGCTCCGGTTTCCCCTACCACTAAAAATATGTACAATAGGTCTGGCATGTGCCTCCTGTACTGGCGACCCCCACTCCCAAAAATAACAATTGTAAACCGCTTTGAGACTCCGATGTGCAGTGAAAAGGCGGTATATAAATAAAGATTACTTACTTACTTACTACTCTACTCTACCTTACTCTACTCCAGTCTCCCTTAATCTACTCTACCCTAGCCTAGCCTACTCTACTCTACCTTCCCCTTACCTACCTAACTCTACTCTACCTTACCCTACTCTACTCTAGCCAACTCTACCCTACCTTACCCTACTCTACTTTACCCTAACCTACTCTACTCTACTCCACCCTGATTGGGCCAGAGTGCTGTTGGAAGCCATGGTTACCACCCTAGGTCTGTCGTGAGCAGGTTGCTAGAATAAGACACCAGATACTAAAGCGTGATGGAAACACAACCAGGTGGAGTAGTTTCCACCTGGTCCCATTCCTGTACTTTTTAGCATGTTTTATTTATGTTCTTGTCCGGCGCACACTGGGGACTTTTTTAAATGTATTCCGATGTGGTTTTACTGCAAATGGCAAATAAAGTGAATGTACTAGACTCGACTTGACTCTAGTATCTGGGGAAATTCCTTGTTAACCGTGGCTTCCAGCTGCACTTTGGACCAATCACTGTCAGTTTTCTAACACTTAAATACAGACTTGGGAAAAATGCAGTCCGATCCAAACCGGTCTGTGGCTTTTTAAAATCAATCCCAGGTCAATACACATCGTAAACTTCCAACATATATGTGCTACTATGGCATGTTTTTTGTTTATTGTGTTTTAAGTAATTAATGAATCTAAAGAGAGATAGATATGAAGAGATAGAGATACTGGAGTCCAGCAGCAACACATCCATACTAATAAATAAATACATAATTCCAAAAGTAACTAACGAGACTTAATGATGATAAAATCCAAGTATAACAACCGAAGTCAAATGCCTGGATCTGTGTGAAATATGTCATGGTAACACAGTCCAACACCCAAACCCCAGCAGAGAGAATGCACCAGACAACACACACACACGCACACACACACACACACACACACACACACACACACTACAAAGCCAATCCATGCTATTTGCAATTACCGCTAATTAGCAATTAAGTGTACAATCACATCAACAACATGCTAATAGCTGCTGCACGTAACTGTCTTGTTCTCTGGGGCCAAAGGCGTCTGATTGCCCGAGTGTGACGCTGTGATTGGCCCATTCAAATATTACTAATGACCCGTGTTGGATTCGCTCTGGTTTGGTCCCTGCCGAAACCAGGAGAAATGCTGATCTGGCATAAAAAAAAATAAAAAATAAAAATGAATAATAATAATTGTTTTTTTTACGGGGTGACGAGGGAAGTGAGATGTGGAGCTGCTGGTTCTGTTTGTTTTGAGGGGTTTAATTAGCGACGCAAGATTAATCACACTCAAAACAAAAATCACAAATGTCGTGGTCACAATCAGCAATAATTGTTGAGTTTTTGTCAAACTATAAAATGGCATAGACAAGAAAAAGAATCAAACTTTTTTCGGGCCTCTGTTTCAGATGATTTTTTCTGTGAGTAGAAAGTTATGGTCTTTCAAACATACATTTCTGCTTAAGAAAATTAAATTAAACTGTTAATTATTTGTAATGTATTTTGGATTTAAATGTGTGATTTAAAACACATCGATTTTGAGTGTGTGTGTTTGTGTGTTTATACATACTTATTTAATTTCTGTTTTTCTGCCATATGTCTGTGTAAATGTAGGGATTATTTTTTTAAATGCAATAGAAAATATTGTTTCTGAAAAAACACACGAGCGGGAAGCCGGAACTTTCGAGTTTCCGAGATCAAACAATCAATCAAATGTTATTTATGAAGCACTTTTCATGAACATTTAAAAAAAAAAATGCAACACAAAGATTTAGATTTTAGGTTAAAAACAATCCCACATCTGCACTCGATGACCCGTGGGCCAGAAGTTCCTGATGATGAGTCATTGGTTCTAAAATCACTGGCCTCTCTCTCTGGCCTCTCTCTGGCCTCTCTCTGGTCTCTCTCTGGCCTCTCTCTGGCCTCTCTCTGGTCTCTCTCTGGCCTCTCTCTGGTCTCTCTCTAGCCTCTCTCTGGCCTCTCTCTGGTCTCTCTCTGGTCTCTCTCTGGTCTCTCTCTGGTCTCTCTCTGGTCTCTCTCTAGCCTCTCTCTGGCCTCTCTCTGGCCTCTCTCTGGTCTCTCTCTGGTCTCTCTCTGGCCTCTCTCTGGTCTCTCTCTGGTCTCTCTCTGGCCTCTCTCTGGCCTCTCTCTGGTCTCTCTCTGGTCTCTCTCTGGTCTCTCTAGCCTCTCTCTGGCCTCTCTCTGGTCTCTCTCTGGCCTCTCTCTGGTCTCTCTCTGGTCTCTCTCTGGCCTCTCTCTGGTCTCTCTCTGGCCTCTCTCTGGTCTCTCTCTAGCCTCTCTCTGGCCTCTCTCTGGTCTCTCTCTGGTCTCTCTCTGGTCTCTCTCTGGTCTCTCTCTGGTCTCTCTCTAGCCTCTCTCTGGCCTCTCTCTGGCCTCTCTCTGGTCTCTCTCTGGTCTCTCTCTGGCCTCTCTCTGGTCTCTCTCTGGTCTCTCTCTGGCCTCTCTCTGGCCTCTCTCTGGTCTCTCTCTGGTCTCTCTCTGGTCTCTCTAGCCTCTCTCTGGCCTCTCTCTGGTCTCTCTCTGGTCTCTCTCTGGTCTCTCTCTGGTCTCTCTCTGGTCTCTCTCTGGTCTCTCTCTGGTCTCTCTCTAGCCTCTCTCTGGCCTCTCTCTGGCCTCTCTCTGGTCTCTCTCTGGTCTCTCTCTGGTCTCTCTCTGGTCTCTCTCTGGTCTCTCTCTGGTCTCTCTCTAGCCTCTCTCTGGCCTCTCTCTGGCCTCTCTCTGGTCTCTCTCTGGTCTCTCTCTGGCCTCTCTCTGGTCTCTCTCTGGTCTCTCTCTGGTCTCTCTCTGGCCTCTCTCTGGTCTCTCTCTGGCCTCTCTCTGGCCTCTCTCTGGTCTCTCTCTGGTCTCTCTCTGGTCTCTCTCTAGCCTCTCTCTGGCCTCTCTCTGGCCTCTCTCTGGTCTCTCTCTGGTCTCTCTCTAGCCTCTCTCTGGCCTCTCTCTGGTCTCTCTCTGGTCTCTCTCTGGTCTCTCTCTGGTCTCTCTCTGGTCTCTCTCTAGCCTCTCTCTAGCCTCTCTGTGGCCTCTCTCTGGCCTCTCTCTGGCCTCTCTCTGGCCTCTCTCTGGCCTCTCTCTGGCCTCTCTCTGGCCTCTCTCTGGCCTCTCTCTGGTCTCTCTCTGGTCTCTCTCTGGCCTCTCTCTGGTCTCTCTCTGGCCTCTCTCTGGCCTCTCTCTGGCCTCTCTCTGGTCTCTCTCTGGCCTCTCTCTGGCCTCTCTCTGGCCTCTCTCTGGCCTCTCTCTGGCCTCTCTCTGGTCTCTCTGGTCTCTCTCTGGTCTCTCTCTGGCCTCTCTGGTCTCTATCTGGCCTCTCTCTGGTCTCTCTCTGGCCTCTCTCTGGCCTCTCTCTGGTCTCTCTCTGGCCGCTCTCTGGTCTCTCTGGTCTCTCTCTGGTCTCTCTCTGGTCTCTCTGGTCTCTCTCTGGCCTCTCTCTGGCCTCTCTCTGGCCTCTCTCTGGCCTCTCTCTGGTCTCTCTCTGGCCTCTCTCTGGTCTCTCTCTGGCCTCTCTCTGGCCTCTCTCTGGCCTCTCTCTGGCCTCTCTCTGGCCTCTCTCTGGCCTCTGTCTCTCTCTGGCCTCTCTCTGGTCTCTCTGGTCTCTCTCTGGTCTCTCTCTGGCCTCTCTGGTCTCTCTCTGGCCTCTATCTGGCCTCTCTCTGGTCTCTCTCTGGCCTCTCTCTGGCCTCTCTGTGGTCTCTCTGTGGTCTCTCTCTGGCCTCTCTCTGGTCTCTCTGGTCTCTCTCTGGTCTCTCTCTGGTCTCTCTGGTCTCTCTCTGGCCTCTCTCTGACTTCTCTTGCTGTCTGACATTTTTTGTATACTTTTAAAACAAGATATTTTCGCTTGTCTTGTCGCTTGGCAGTAAAAATGTGCTCAAACTAAAAGAAAATTAGCCAAATTTGAGCCATGTTTGACTTCCTTTTCATCACTTTTTTACAGTAAAGTGCTAATAACTGGTTGTATAAATGTTAAATAATGCAACCTTCAAAGTATTACCAGTGCATTCCTTTCTTCAAACCCAGGTTTAGTGGACACTGGGACAGGACCTGTGCCTCGTGAAGCAGACTCCATGTTATTGCTAAGTGCAGCGTTGTACGGCTGATTGGATCTCGGTGACGGCGAAGAAAAGGCCGCTCAGTTCGACGCAACTCATCCATGAAGAGCCTCATAAGTGAAGGAGGCAGGTGGGGGACAGGGGGGGTGAGGGAGGGTGAGTGAATTCTGTCTTTTCGGGGGATGACAAACTGTATAGTCGAGCGCTCATCCAGGCGACCGGGCAGAGGGCTAATAACTGCGGGAGATCCAGACTCAAGGGGACCATTTGAGACGCATGTGTCCAGGGAGGGAGAGGGGGGGAGGCGGTCAGGTAGAACTGGGAGAGGCCTCACTGGATCCAGGACAGAGACAGCAAACAACCTGGTGTTAGGTTTTAAGAAAAGCATAGATTCTTCTGTCTGTAAAGATGAAATCCCTCAGTATGCACAGCAAAACAAAACTGTTTTTAACCTGGATTAAAACATTGTCAGAGAAGAAGCCTGTCTCACATTTTCAGGAAGATTGATTGTACTTCCTGGGTCTTGTCAGGACTCGAGCTGCTGTGTTTTGAGTAGTCTAAACTACTGGAGACCAATGCAGGATTTGAATTTTGACAATGTGTTTCTAGGTGCCAAAAGCTGCTGATGTTACTGATTTGATGTGGCAATAAAAATGTAAGTCTTAATCCAGTACTACCCCTAGATTTCTGACCTGAATTGAAGGTTTTAGCTAGTAAATAATGTGTGCAATAGAATAATAATGGGTGCAGCTCTGCCAGACTGCCACCTTCTCAGACCCAGACCCAGGAATGGACAAAGGGGAAGAAAATGAATGGATGGAAAACTATACTATATAAACTAACCCACTTTGTTAGGATTTATTGTGTCTGAATCCCATGTATTTGAGCAGTCAAAATGACGGCTCTAGCTGTTCTAGTAGACGTCGAGTAGATTCAGAATTCTGGAAGTGTTAGCGATAAGGACACAGGTCATCCTTAATCCTTCCAAGAGTGATGTCTCGGTCATTTTACCCAAATACCGATAGATTCTGTATTTGCAAATAAATCTCAGAGATGAATAGTTGGGGAAAGGCCATATCATTTCTGTCCAATCAACTGCACCTTTACCTTCATAGTCCCACAAAATCAAAACAAATTAAAAACCTCTTGTCCTATCAAATTGCACAAATCAAGTGGAACCAGCAGAACCGCTCAGGACCGTGACAAAACCGAGTGGATTCAAGAGGCTCAGAATAAAGAAAAAATTAATAAATAAATCAAGCATTGGTCGAGGAAGAGATAGATGGCACCGGTGGTTTTAAGGCTTTTTGCTGTTTCTCTCACAGACAAAACCTTTGATTAGTCACCTGTCCATGTGTGGGAACTTCTGTGTCTTTATTCTGTGTTGGGCAATCAAGAACAAGGACCCACACAAGGGGGGGGGGGAGAGGAGGAAGAGGAGGAAGAGGAGTAGGATGTTTAAGGTTTTCTAAAGCAGCGGACTCTGACCTTTTGAGTGGTCTCTCTGATCTTTTTCTCTGGTGTCTCTCTCTTCCTGGTCTTTCTCTCTCTGTTCCCCCTCTCTGATTCCTCTCTAGTTTCTGTTTCTAGTCTCTCACTCTGGCCTCTTTTTCTGGTCTCTCTGTGTCCTCTTTTTGGTCTCTCTCTTGCCTCTCTCTGGTGTCTCTATCTGCTCTCCCCTCTCTCTGCTCTCTCCCTGGCCTCTCTCTGATCTCTCTCTGCTCTCTCTCTGGTCTCTCTCTCCCACTTTGGTCTCTCTCTTGCCTCTCCCTGGCCTCTCTCTGGTCTCTCTCTTGCCTATCTCTCCCACTTTGGTCTCTCTCTCTAGCCTCTCTCTGGTCTCTCTCTGGTCTCTCTCTAGCCTCTCTCTGGTCTCTCTCTGGTCTCTCTCTGGTCTCTCTCTTGCCTCTCTCTCCCACTTTGGTCTCTCATGGCCTCTCTCTGGCCTCTCTCTGGACTCTCTCTGGTCTCTCTCTAGCCTCTCTCTGGTCTCTCTCTTGTCTCTCTCACCCACTTTGGGCTCTCTCTCTCTGGCCTCTCTCTGGCCTCTCTCTGGTCTCTCTCTAGCCTCTCTCCGGTCTCTCTCTTGCCTCTCTCTCCCACTTTGGTCTCTCTCTCTGGTCTCTCTCTGGTCTCTCTCTGGTCTCTCTCTAGCCTCTCTCCGGTCTCTCTCTCTATCATACATCTCATCCATCTGGTTCAAACAAACCATGGAAATAAAAAAACAAAAAAAAACTTCTTCTGCTGCTACTGAAGCAAAAGCAAACTCTGTATTTGCATTTTTAAGTAACAATTTCCTTAAGTCACATGAACTTCCTTCTCCGCAGACTTTGTTTTTGTGCTCGCTCCGTCTTCAGAGAGACGTCTCCATTCCCTCCGGGTTTGAGTTTCTACAGTTGCATCATTTATCCCCCAAACTTTTCCAATGTCAAATTGAATAAACAGCGCAGATATTTTCGCAATTCTCAAGGATGGAGCGATGTTGATTTTCTCGAGGTTGAGTTTATTTGAGGATAGTTTGGTCTTTAATTAATCGCATCTTTTAAGTGGAGAGTTTTCTAAGAGAGTGAGCAGACTATGATGAGAGGCATCACGCTGTGGCCACGGTTCTTTTAAAGCAAAAACAAGGTTCCCATGGCAACCACCGGCAACAAATAACATGTTTTCAGGTTTGAAATGGAGCAGAAGAGATTTTTGTTGGGTTTTGAGTGATTTATCTCACACCAAAGTACATCTCTGACGTGTTAGGGCCCTAGGAACCAACTGGGACTCTGAGGAGCACAGGGACTGGGACTCCTGCTAGGACCTTGGGGAGCATAGGGTCTGGCCTCCTGCTGGGACTCTCAGAAGCATAGGGACTGGGGCTCCTGCTGGGACTCTGAGGAGCACAGGGACTGGGACTCCTGCTGGTGGCCAGAATCAGCATTTCAGATACACGCCGCTAAAAATCTGAAACAGTCTTCCTGAAATTGTGAGACAGACTTCTATTCTAACAACATACAGGTTAAATAAAGTGATGACCCGGGACCTTTAAGAACGTTCATTGACATTAATTAAGATTTATTGGACCAATGGCTGTTATTATTCCATTTCCTGCCTTCAAACTGTTTGGGGCGAATCCACAACTTTGTAAAGTTTGAAGTAGATTGAATGAAACGAACGCATATGCAAAGGATTTGATTATTTTCAAACCAAACTAACTCTACGTACAGTAATGAAATGAGACCTGAAAATATTTGCTTATTTTATTATTTATTCATTTATTTTTTTGCGGTTTTTCTATGTTTTCTCCACATTCAGTAATGTGTTAAAAGAACACAGAAATGGGAAAAAGAAATAAAATAAATAATAGTTGGCATATAATATTTCTCCTACATAACACAGAGTCCCTGCATGAGTTTATATCCGGGACTGAGGCAGGTCCAGGGCTCGTGGGCAGAAGTTGTTTTTCAGCCTGTTTGGTTCAAATGTCTTTGGGAGACGAGCCCAGATCCCTATATCCACTTTATATATATTCTTTTGAAAAAATGGCTAAATAAGTAGCTTAATATTTCAGATGTCGCTCATATCCATGTGTCATTTAGAAGGACACAACCGCAATCTTGTTTTGGATTTATTCTCAATCAAACGCTCCATCGACCTCACAACAAAGCAATTCAGACAACATCAGATCATAATATTATATAAAAGACTTATTCATCTAACTCTCTGGGGAAGAATCTATCATAGGATTATTCTTTATTATGCTAAAGCTAGAGATTTTAGACTTGTTCTTTATTATGCTAAAGCTAGAGATTTTAGACTTGTTCTTTATTATGCTAAAGCTAGAGATTTTAGACTTGCTTCTTTATTATGCTAAAGCTAGAGATTTTAGACTTGTTCTTTAATATGCTAAAGCTAGATATTTTAGACTAGCTTCTTTATTATGCTAAAGCTAGAGATTTTAGACTTGTTCTTTATTATGCCAAAGCTAGAGATTTTAGACTTGCTTCTTTATTATGCCAAAGCTAGAGATTCTTTATTCAATCTTAATCTTAAACTCTCAGAATCTTATTACTCTTGGACAAACACACAGCCGTTTGTAGCTAAAATTCTACTAAAGAGTGAATTTCGCTGGTTCAGACTTAGCTCCCAGATTGATCCATGTGGGAGACCCGTTCACAGCCTGAATGCTCCAGTTCACAGGTGCCAGCGCAGAGAAAAGAAAAACCGTACGTGTGACTTTTCTCTCTGCTTTTCCATCTGTGCTGTGAGTTCAAACACACGCCTAACTCGAAGATCACAGTCTGGAGTATTTTACAAGAGGAAGTCCTATTTTATTTAGCATTATTGGTATATATTAAAACAAAAAAAGTCAAATCATTGTTTTAGTGTTGGGAGAATTTTACCTATGGTGGTGGGGGAAACTGGAGCACCTGGAGGAAACTCAACCAGACACAGTGGCTCTCTTACTTTAAAACATTTGACACTACTGACTCTATACTACAAACAATAACATACAACAATGCAATAAAAAAATACAAAAATCAGGCTGTTTCCTGGGTTGTCTTGTCGTAGTGGTATTTTAGATCAACCAAAATGTATTTGTACAAAATTAATGTACAAGGCAACTCAAAGTGCTTCACAAGAGCAATTTAAAAACACGGATCAAAAACTGAGGTCTTGTTCACGAGTGAGGGGAGGATGGAGCGTGAGATTGACAGGCGGATCGGTGCAGCGTGCGCAGTGATGCGGTCGCTGTATCGGACCGTTGTGGTGAAGAGGGAGCTGAGCCGAAAGGCAAAGCTCTCGATTTACCGGTCAATCTTCGTTCCCTCCCTCACCTATGGTCATGAGCTTTGGGTAATGACCGAAAGAACAAGATCGCGGATACAAGCGGTCGAAATGAGCTTCCTCCGCAGAGTGGCTGGGCGCTCCCTTAGAGATAGGGTGAGGAGCTCGGAGTAGAGCCGCTGTTTCTCCACGTCGAGAGGAACCAGTTGAGGTGGCTCGGGCATCTGTTCAGGATGCCTCCTAGACGCCTTCCTGGGGAGGTGTTCCGGGCACGTCCCACCGGGAGGAGGCCCCGGGGAAGACCCAGGACAGGTCTGGGCGTCTCTGCTTAGACTGCTGTCCCCGCGACCCGGCAACGGATGAAGCGAAAGAAAATGGATGGATCAAAAAGCGCAAAAATAATAAATATATTCTGTGTACAATCATTCCATATTAAAACATAAAATGTGACTTAAAACTCGTATTAAAATGTGGGTTTGAAAAGAGATGGAATTGACATAAATCGGTTGTGCGGACAGCAAAAAATGTTTTTAACCTAGTTTTGAACATGGTCAGGGTAGAGGCCTGTCTCACAACTTCAGGAAGACTGTTCTATATTCTCTTGTCTCTCTCTTGACTCCCACTAGTCTCTCTAATCTCTCTCTGGTCTCTCTCTTTGCTCTCTCTCGTCTCCCTCTCTCTGGCCTCTCACTCTGGTCTCTCACTCTGGTCTCTCACTCTGCTCTCTCACTCTGCTCTCTCACTCTGCTCTCTCACTCTGGCCTCTCACTCTGGTCTCTCACTCTGCTCTCTCACTCTGCTCTCTCACTCTGGTCTCTCACTCTGGTCTCTCACTCTGGTCTCTCACTCTGGCCTCTCACTCTGGTCTCTCACTCTGGTCTCTCACTCTGGTCTCTCACTCTGGTCTCTCACTCTGGTCTCTCACTCTGGTCTCTCACTCTGGTCTCTCACTCTGGTCTCTCTCTCTGGTCTCTCTCTCTCTGGCCTCTCTCTCTTCTTTCTCTCTCTGGTCTCTCTCTCTCTGTTCTCCCCATCTTTCCTCCTATCCCAACAGTTCAAAAATACAACTCGAGAAACAGTCAATCTTCCACAATTTGGTCAAACTATATACATTTATTCTCGCCGTCTTTCCTCTCATTCGCTCGCTCCTTTCCCATGTATCTGATTGCGCATCGCTGCATTAAAAATAGGTCATCTCGCGTCGGCAAGAATGTACTCGCACGTTCCGGAACCACATATTTAAACGCATATAATGTCAGCGTGTGTGTACGACGGCCTGCGCTAAATGCCAAGCTTCTCCTGAGGGACCCAAACAAGAAAAGAAAAAGTAGATCAAATAAGCAACAAAACAGTCCAAACGGCGAGAGCAGCGAGAGGCGCGTTCAGGGCCCTCGGTCGCGGTGGGACTTTTTAGCGTTTGGTTCAGACAACATCATTCATCACGGTGTGTTTGTATCCGGAGCAGCTGTCAGCAAAAGAGCAGAGCCGTCACAGAGGGAGGAGTGGCCAGAGGAGGAAAAGGGGAAAAAGAGTTAAAAAAAGGGGAAAGAGAGGAGAAAAAGCGCTGTGAGATTTAGCAGATTTACAAAGCAAGGGATTACTTTACTTTCACATTCACCGCCATCGCCAAACTACAAGAAGCAAATTTGGAGCAAACTTTTGACGTCACCGACACCTGGTCTCTCTCTCTGTTCTCTTTCTCTGAGCTCTTTCTCTGAGCTCTCTCTCCGGTCTCTCTCTGGTCTCTCTCTGGTCTCTCTCTGGTCTCTCTCCGGTCTTTCTCTGGTCTCTCGCTGGTCTCTCTGGTCTCTCTCTGGTCTGTCTCTGGTCTCTCTCTGGTCTCTCTCTGGTCTCTCTCTCTTGTGTCTCTGTCTCTGGTCCCTCTCCTGTCTCTCTCCGGCCTTTCTCATCTCTCTCTGGTTGTTCTCACTAGTTGCTCTTGCTGGTCTCTCCCTCTGGTGTCTCTCTCTTGTCTCTCTGTCTCTGGTCCCTCCCTCTGGCCTCCCTCTGGTCTCTCCCTCTGGTCTCTCTGTCTCTGGTCCCTCCCTCTGGCCTCCCTCTGGTCTCTCCCTCTGGTCTCTCTGTCTCTGGTCCCTCCCTCTGGCCTCCCTCTGGTCTCTCCCTCTGGTCTCTCTGTCTCTGGTTCCTCTCCTGTCTCTCTCTGGTCTCTCTCTATGATATCTCTATGGTTCTCTCTGGTCTCTCTCTCTGATCTCTCTCTGGTTCTCTCATGTCTCTCTCTCGGGTCTCTCTCTCTCTCTCTCTCTCTCAGTAACCCACTTTGTCACAGTCTCCTTAAACACTAAATTCAAACAGCTACATGGAGAAAGATTCAGTGTTTTCACTTTTTACAATGACACACACCATCCTTTCCAGACACAGCATTTCAATCTCCAGCTTCAGCAGTAACTCTCCAGCACAAACACGAACTAAAATATCTCATCCTGAGTATCCGTGGCGCTCTCTCCTCTCTCCCTCTGTTCTATTTGAGGATTTTCTTACTCAAACTGTGACGATAAGCCGCAGCTCGGAGCCGACTGAAGGGAAGTAAACAAGATTGAATAAAATAGAATTAAGTCTAATACTTTTCTCCACGCAAAACAGGAGGCAAGGAGAAGTGACGGCAACAGCAAACTGGGCAACTATAGACTGTGAAAACATAAATCCAGTCTCATCCGGGCTTACGGCAGACTTTGAATATATCAAAGTTGTTTGCACTTCTCACAATCCATTAGGAACTTTGTTATTGTACACGTTTACTACACTGTAAAACATGATAGAATATGAGGCGATAAAGGCTTGTATTGAGTGGTTTTTATCCTAATTTGAGTAAATTCTGACTGTCTCTCTCTGGTCTCTCTCTGGTCTCTCTCTGGTCTCTCTCTGGCCTCTCTCTGCCCTCTCTCTGGCTTCTCTCTGGCTTCTCTCTGGTCTCTCTCTGGTCTCTCTCTGGCCTCTCTCTGGTCTCTCTCTGGTCTCTCTCTGGTCTCTCTCTGGTCTCTCTCTGGTCTCTCTCTGGTCTCTCTCTGGTCTCTCTCTGGCTTCTCTCTGGTCTCTCTCTGGTCTCTCTCTGGCTTCTCTCGGGTCTCTCTCTGGTCTCTCTCTGGCTTCTCTCTGGTCTCTCTCTGGTCTCTCTCTGGCTTCTCTCGGGTCTCTCTCTGGTCTCTCTCTGGCTTCTCTCTGATCTCTCTCTGGTCTCTCTCTGGTCTCTCTCTCTGGTCTCTCTCTGGTCTCCCTCTAGTCTCTATCTGGTCTCTATCTAGTCTCTCTCAGGTCTCTCTCTTGTCCCTCTCATAAGTCTCTCTCATGTCCCTCTCATAAGTATTAACACTAGGATTTCTCTTCAGTCCCTGATGTATTTCTTTACTTATCTGTTATAGACTTTGAATACAAAACAAAAAGATACGGTTCCGTAAAGAATAATCACCACAACCACCACCAACCATTCACACACACACCAGACTCATTCTAATGTGGGTGAAGTGTCTTGCCTAAGGACACAACCACAATTTGTTACTTTACAGCTGTAACAGCCCCACTGTCAGAGGTCTCCCATCACAGTTCTAACCAGGCCATACCCTGCTTAGCTTCAGAGGTCTGACAGGATCTGGTTTTCACACACAGGTGGCTCCACAAGTATGTTTATAAAACCATATGCAATTTAAAGGACTTTTAAAAACACATAGAATTAGCACAAATATAAAATAACAGATATAAAATATCTCCAAAATTCCACTGCACTTTTTTATAAACAAATCCAAAACAAACACACAGCATTGCATTGGCACAGAAGCTAGAGCCTCACCTGGACTGGGACCTGGACTGGGACCTGGACTGGGACCTGGACTGGGACCTGGACTGGGACCCGGACTAGGACCCGGACTTGAACCTGGACTTGAACCTGGACTTGGACCGAGACCTTGTTGATGATGTGATAGAGTCTCAGTTCAGCAGCAGATCCAGACAGAATTCTGTAAGAGATAAGATGGAAATTATGAAATGAACAAATTTATTCATAGGTTAATAGGATAGACTGGAAATAACAGCATCAGATGGAGCTAACCAGCTAGCTTCACCGCCTGGGAGCCTGCTCAGTCTACATTCTCAGTCAAAATGGCGGCTCTGTGGCAGTGCTAGGTGCTAGAAAAGAATCTTCTTGAATCTTCTATTAAACTGCCATTGTACTGAGCTCACCTTCAGCCTTTGTGTTCTACTGCAGCTGTAACAAGCCACTCTTCACTGCACCTTCACCTGTGATATAATCTGTCTCTGCACAGGCACCAGCCGGATCAGGGTCAGCCAATAATGAGGAGGTTGCTGGTTCGATTCCCGGCCTGTGACCTGTGCGTTTCTTTCATTATCATGTCTACACAGAGGAGAGACTGAGAGCAGCTTTTCACAGTCAAGGCCACTGTGCTGTGGAGACTGTAGAGACTGAGAGACTTTAGAGACTTTAGAGACTGTAGAGACTGTAGAGACTGAGAGACTTTAAGCCTGGCGTACATCGGACTGGCAACTGATTATATCCGTCGCATATGAGTTGCTGCCCCGCACACATCGACAATCTGACGAAAACGGGCAACTCCCAGTAGCAGACCAGTCTCGGGAATAACAGCGCGTACATCGACAGCAACTGGCCTCAACTACAGTGTGTTTTCTGACATAAACTGTTGCGGGCTCGCAATACACGCAATACACACACGTTGTCGGGTCATATCTCCGAAACTGAGGACAACTAGTTGCCGAAAAGTAGAACACGGGCAACTGACTGAAACCGGAGACCGACTGTTCATCTCCAGTTGTAAGAGCGTTCACATCGACAGATTTCGGCAACTGATCATCTCCACCATCTCCTCTCAGTTGCCAAAAGCCGCCTTGCAACTAGTTGTCCCCAGTTTCTCTGTCGATGTACGCTAGGCTTTAGAGACTGAGCGACTGGAGAGACTGTAGAGAGACTGTAGAGAGACTGTAGAGACTGTAGAGAGACTGTAGAGACTGTAGAGACTATAGAGACTGAGAGACTGTAGAGACTGAGAGACTTTAGAGACTGAGAGACTGTATAGACTGAGCGACTGGAGAGACTGTAGAGAGACTGTAGAGAGACTATAGAGACTGTAGAGACTATAGAGACTATAGAGACTATAGAGACTGTAGAGACTGTAGAGACTATAGAGACTGTAGAGACTGTAGAGACTGTAGAGACTGTAGAGACTATAGAGACTATATAGACTATAGAGACTGTATAGACTGTATAGACTGTAGAGACTGTAGAGACTATAGAGACTATAGAGACTATAGAGACTGTATAGACTGTATAGACTGTAGAAACTGTAGAGACTATAGAGACTGTAGAGACTGTAGAGACTATGGAGACTGTAGAGACTGTAGAGACTATAGAGACTGGAGAGACTGGAGAGACTGAGAGACTGAGAGACTATAGAGACTGGAGAGACTGGAGAGACTGAGCAACTGTAGACTGTAGAGACTGTAGTGGAGACTTTAGAGACTGTAGAGACTTTAGAGACTGTAGTGGAGACTTTAGAGACTGTAGAGACTTTAGAGACTGTAGAGACTGTAGAGACTGTAGAGACTGTAGAGCAGGGGTCTCCAACCTGTGGCTCGGGAGCTATCAGCAGCTCGCCGGCCCCCTTCAGGTAGCTCGCCAAAGGAATTAGAATTAACAAATGATCTTGAATGAATACATTTTGACCCATTGCATGTCCATTATAAATATAAGGTTATACAGTATTATTGTATTTTTTACTTGTGTTCCCCCTTTTTTGTCGTAATTATTAAATTGATTTTTATTACGACTGCAAAAAGGAGTAGCTCTCTGACTCTTTGTTTGTATAAAAGTAGCTCTCCGACTGAAAAAGATTGGAGACCCCTGCGGTAGAGACTGTAGAAACTGTACGGAGACCTGGATCAAAGCAGGACGCGATATAAAAGAGATAAATATGTTTGGAAAAGATAAAAATGGACGTAGTCAGAGTTTAGAGATAATGGATGATGGTAAATGTAAGGTGCTGTGAGTGACACTTGAACCGGACTGAGTGGACCGACACCAGTAAAGGACCAGAGATTTTTGCCATGTTGAAATTATTTTGTACATTGGTTTCTAGTTCTCTCTGCTTTTGTTTTAGTTTGACTTCCTGTCTTGTTCCCTGTGAAAATTGTCTAAGTGTTTAATTTTTTTTACCCTTGACTATTATTTATCATCATCATTAAATCTATATTTTTTGGTATTCCTGCATTATGGGTCATGTATCTCTCACCACATGACAATTTTGACTTCAATACTGAACATGGGGAGTCACACTGCAAAATATAAAGAAAAAAAAGTCAGAAATTCCTAAATATATTGTTTTTTTTATCGCGTTTTCTAAACACAATCCCTACATTCACACAGACAGAAGAAAAGAAGAAAAAACAAACAAACTAAAAGCATTTACAGTCTATCTTTTAACTCCTGAACTTCTGAAAAATATCTCTGCTCTCTCTGCTCTGGTCTTTCTCTAGACTCTCTCTGGTCTATCTCTGGTCTCTCCCTGGTCTCTCTCTCTCTGGCCTCTCTCTCTCTGGTCTCTCTCTCTGGCCTATCTCTGGTTTCTCTCCCTGGTCTCTCTCTCTCTGGCCTCTCTCTCTCTCTGGTCTCTCTCTCTCTGGCCTCTCTCTCTCTGGTCTCTCTCTCTGGTCTCTCTCTCTGGCCTATATCTGGTTTCTCTCTCTGGTCTCTTTCTCTGGTCTCTCTCTGGTCTCTCTCTCTCTGGCCTCTCTCTCTCTCTGGTCTCTCTCTCTCTGGTCTCTCTCTCTCTGGTCTCTCTCTCTGGTCTCTCTCTCTAGCCTATCTCTGGTTTCTCTCTCTGGTCTCTCTCTGGTCTCTCTCTCTCTGGTCTCTCTCTCTGGTCTCTCTCTCTGGCCTATCTCTGGTTTCTCTCTCTGGTCTCTCTCTCTGGTCTCCCTGTGTCAGTATCGTTCGGTTCAGCACACGTTGAAACATCAAAAAGAGGGAAAAAGTTGCCTTCCTCCCAACATGGCAACCTTATCTCGTGCTTCTGTGGCTCACCGCCTCAGATCTCTGGTACACGAGTTCAGCCTCTCGCTCCTGGTTCAGACGTGTTTCGCAAGTGGATCTTTTTCCCGTCCACCTTTAGAGCTGAGCCTTATGAATAATGTGCTTTTGATCTGTCTGCAGCCTCTTATATGTTAGCGTGCGCAAGGTATAGACCAACAGCTGTTTAGATGGGAGATACTCGAGTACTAGCCCCCCTTTCTCTGATTTATCTGTAGGAATTGTGACTACAATCTACAGCCTCAGTCCTGGATCTACAGCCTCAGTCCTGGATCTACAGCCTCAGCCCTGGGTCTACAGCCTCAGTCCTGGATCTACAGCCTCAGTCCTGGGTCTACAGCCTCAGTCCTGGATCTACAGCCTCAGTCCTGGGTCTACAGCCTCAGTCCTGGATCTACAGCCTCAGTCCTGGGTCTACAGCCTCAGTCCTGGGTCTACAGCCTCAGTCCTGGGTCTACAGCCTCAGTCCTGGGTCTACAGCCTCAGTCCTGGGTCTACAGCCTCAGTCCTGGGTCTACAGCCTCAGTCCTGGGTCTACAGCACACAAATAATTACAGCTACAATCTGAAACAAACTCCCCGAGTCTAGGTCTGGGCGGCACGGTGGCTGAGTGGATAGCACTCTCGCCTCTCAGCAAGAAGGTCCTGGGCCTTTCTGAGTGGAGTTTCCATGTTCTCCCCGTGTCTGCGTAGGTTTCCTCCGGGTGCTCCGGTTTCCCCTACCACTAAAAATATGTACAATAGGTCTGGCATGTGCCTCCTGTACTGGCAACCCCACACAAAATCACAATTGTAAACCGCTTTGAGACTCCGATGTGCAGTGAAAAGGCGGTATATAAATAAAGATTACTTACTTACTTACTTACTTACTAGGCCAGTCCAAATCTAAGTCCCCCAGCTTTAAGTCTCACAACATTCTTTTTTCTGAGGCCATTGTCCAGGAACGAAACCTGGAAACTTCTCACACTGATGCAACAACGACGACGCTTTGTGTGAGAGACCATTTTCTCTTTGTGAACTGCGGGAGTGTAGAGATGACACTGGCTTCTGACACACACACACACACACCAAAACCCACACACACACACATGAACACACACAGACAGACAGACACACACTCATGGAGACAGACAGACACACACTAATGGAGACAGACAGACAGACAGACACACACTCATGGAGACAGACAGACAGACACACACTCATGGAAACAGACAGACACACACTAATGGAGACAGACAGACAGACAGACACACACTCATGGAGACAGACAGACAGATACACACTAATGGAGACAGACAGACAGACAGACACACACTCATGGAGACAGACAGACAGACACACACTCATGGAAACAGACAGACAGACACTCATGGAGACAGACAGACAGACACACACTAATGGAGACAGACAGACAGACACACACTCATGGAGACAGACAGACAGACACACACTCATGGAAACAGACAGACAGACACTCATGGAGACAGACAGACAGACACACACTAATGGAAACAGACAGACAGACACTAATGGAGACAGACAGACAGACACACACTCATGGAGACAGACAGACAGACACACACTCATGGAAACAGACAGACAGATACTCATGGAGACAGACAGACAGACACACACTAATGGAGACAGACAGACAGACAGACACACACTCATGGAAACAGACAGACAGACACTCATGGAGACAGACAGACAGACACACACTAATGGAAACAGACAGACACACACTAATGGAGACAGACAGACAGACAGACACACACTCATGGAGACAGACAGACAGACACACACTCATGGAAACAGACAGACAGACACTCATGGAGACAGACAGACAGACAGACACACACACACGCATGGACACGCATGGACAAACACACACGGATACGCTGGACACACACAGACAGACACACGCACACACATGGACACAGACACACACATATACACAGACAGAAAAAGATTTGTAAAAATATATTGTATATATAAATAAATAAATAAATAGACACACACACACACACACACACACACACACCCACATGAACAGACAACACAAAGTTAAATCATTGACTCCAGCTTTCCACACAAGTGTTTTCCATCCAGAGAACAGCGCTGACATGTGCACTGCGGCGATTAGAGGCGACTGTAGTGGATTTGGATGCGGCCGATGGAGACAAGTGATGTCACACACTACACCACACGGCTGCAACCAGTTCCTCTCCACAAATACACTCACACTACACACTCTTACAGCCGGCCAGACCCACTGTGACCGCCCCAGGAGTATAATGTATGGATTGTAGTACTTTAAATATACAATATAAATATTTTTGAATGACCTGGAAATGGCAAAAGTCCCAAAAGTCATTAGTTGCTCTGAAACTGTTGTTGTTTTGTGTTTCACAGCAAAAAAAGGTCTTGTATGATCTGTACTATACAAATAAACTCACAATAATATTTGTTATGGGACCTCAAAGTTTTGTACAGACAGTTTGTCTTCTGATATGGTTTAATTTTTTTTTTTAAAGAAAGATTCTATTTTTGTCTTGTTTTTGTCATTATTTTTGAGTATTGCTACTTGACAAGCCAAGTCCAGACCATAGATGAATCAGTGAGAGCAGAGAGACCAGTACGAGAGGGAGACCTGAGAGAGTTAGAGAGACCAAACCGAGAGAAAGAGACCAGAGAGAGAGAGAGAGACTTAGAGAGACCAGAGAGAGAGAGAGACCAGGGGGAGAGAGAGACCAGAGAGAGACCAGAAAGAGCGACCAGAAAGTGAGGGGACTAGAGAGAAAGAGACCAGAGAGAGAGAGCAAAGAGAAATAGAGACCAGAGAGAGAGACCAGAGAGAAAGAGAAAGGCAGACCAGAGAGAGAGAGTTAGAGAGACCAGAGAGAGAGAGTTAGAGAGACCAGAGAGAGTGTCCAGAAAGAAACCATAGGAAAAGAGACCAGAGAGAGAGAGAGAGAGAGAGAGAGAGAGAGAGCAGAGAGAACGAGAGACCAGAGAGAGAGAGAGACCAGAGAAAAAGAGACCAGAGAGAGAGAGAGACCAGAGAAAAAGAGACCAGAGAGAGGCCAGACAGACACCTTGCCACCATCAAACCCAGTTTTATAGTACATACATGTATTTCTTTAGTGGAAACCTGAACGCAACCTATGCAGACACAGGGAGAACATGCAAACTCTACACAGAAAGGCCCCACGCTCCACCTCCCAGTAAATGAATACATAAATAAATAATCGTGGCCTGAGATTTGAACCCAGAACTTTCTTTGAACTGTGAAAATTAGACTATTTGTGTCTAAAATGTTTGTAAAGATGTGTTCTCTCAGAAGCATTAGTGCATTAGTGAATCAGTGAGAACACAGAAAGGGGTTTTCACGACCATACTTCAGGATCCATTAGCGAGCCGTAATGAGGACATGAGGATTCTTCTGAGCATTTGTTCTAAAAGCTGTATTTTTGTTCTTAAAACTTCCATAATAAAAATGTGCTGTTTTTTTCACTGAAAGAAGGAGAGTAAAGGAGAGGTTTTTCTGCATCGTTTTTGAGCTGTTTTCTTTCCATTGGCTCCTATAGGTTTGTTATTGTTGCATTTCCTTTGTTAGAATAGTTAAAACAGAGAGAGAGAGAGAGAGAGAGAGAGAGACCAGACAAAGAACAGAGCGAGAGAGACAAAACAGAGAAACTAGAGAGAAAAAGGCCAGAGAGAGAAAGACAAGAGAGAGAGAGACAAGAGAGAGACCAGAGAGAGACCAGAAAGGGACAGACAAGAGAGAGAGACAGGGAGAGACCACAGAGAGAGAGAGACAGAGAGAGACCATGGAGAGAGAGAAACCACAGAGAGAGACCAGAGAGAGAGAGAGACCAGAGGGAAATCAGAGAACAGAGAGAGAGAGAAAGAGACTAGAGTGAGAGAGACAAGAGAGTCCAGAGACAGGGAGAGACCAGAGACAGAGAGAGACCAGAGAGAGACCAGAGAGAGACCAGAGAAAGATAGAGACCAGAGAGAGAGACCAGAGAGAGACACCAGAATTTGTTTTGATTCTCTTATTAGTTGTTGGCAAATAGACACCTCTGTACAGTCGTCCCGAGACGTGTGCCGTTGTAACTACTGTAACTAATACGTTCAATTGAACTGAATAAAAATCAGACTTTTGCAGTGAGACTCCACAGACCGGCAGCATTAACATAACAAAGGCCTGTGTGTTGCTACAGTACGACACCTGTCCTCCGTGTTAAGTGGACTCGGCCTGTACCCTGTTATTATCCTGTCTGATTGTATTGTCACCGCGGCGACGGCGGCTGTCAAGGCCTCGTCGCCGCTCCTTAAGCCGCTCTCACGCCTTCCTCTGGATTCAACACTCAAACGCTTAATCGATACGGTCTGGGAAACATGTGACACACGCGTCAGGACCACGGCCAGTTCCAGCTCCGTGGGGCGTGAGGGAGGAACTAAAGTGTTGAGGTGTCGACATGGCAACGGATGTAAATAATCTTGGCACTTTTCGGCTGCTTCTTGAGAGTGAGTGCAGATCCCAGGGTACCAGCCTGTGTACGTTATTGGTCTGTTTCTCTGTGTAGTTTAGAGCTTATTATCTCGACCCAAGACTGGTTTAGAGCCATCTCAGCTTGGTGCAAGTGCGAGTTACTAGGGGTGGGAACCTCAAGGTACACCACAATATGATACCATGTGCGATACAAAACTCTCACAAAATGACAATGCAGCGATTATTGATAAATTGGTCAAAAATGTACCTACAATAATATTTTTCTTATAATTATGGCATCAATTAAGTGAAAAAATACACTTTATCTCACGATAAATGGATAAAGTGTCATGTGCAACATTAAAGGGAACAAGCAAAAATGCCTTTTATCCATTTTCGTACAAATCTTACTTAATCTCACATGCAATAAAATCAATATGAACATACAGAAATTGTGTTTTTTTTTTCATGTAAAGAATTTTTCAAGTCAGGCTTGGAATTTTTTTTTTTTTTTTATAAATCAATACTTAGCAAAAACATTGATAATCGGTTGCGTGAGAAAGTATCACGATACATTACCATATCGATATATTGTCGCACTCCTACTAGTTACCAGAGAGAGAGATCAGAGAGAGACCAGAGAGATCAGAGAGAGAGACACACCAGAGCGAGACCAGGGCGAGACCAGAGACAGACTAGAGAAAGAGAGACAGAAAAGAGAGAGAGTCTAGAGAGAGAGAGACTAGAGAGAGAGAAACTAGAGAGAGAGAAACCACAGAGAGACTAGAGAATGAGACCAGAGAGAGCAAGAGACCAGTGAATAATTGGAATCTACTCAAATTAAGATTAAAAAAACACTTGATTCAAGCCATTATTACCTCCTATTTTATTACTTTTTGCAGTGTAGCCAGATTTTTTTTCAGACAGAATGAAAATGGCGCAAGCATTTTACACGACAATATGCGTATTATATTATATACATCAGGTAGTCCCACAGGTGTTTGCCAGTCTAAATAACAGAGACATGATTGAAGTCGCCGTGACTTAAAGGCCTGATCACGTGACCATGTTGTGAAGGCCGGATTCTACACCACAAAGTCAGAAGTTAGCCAAATTTCAGCCATTTTTCACTTTTTTCCATTACTTTTTACAGTGAATAAAAACACATTCTGGCTGCATCGCTATATAAACCGCCGCGTTCAAATAACTCAAAAAAAGTAGGGGTTTGGAGTCATTTCGCACATTTATGTCTCTTTTAAAAAACTCTGTTGGACTTTTCATTTATGAAGTGAAAAAGTTAGATACCCCACATTTAATACCCGACTTTTCCCTTTTGCAAGTCAGACTCTGAGTGTCTTCTTCTACTGCTCCACTACAATGCGGTGGCTCTTTTCCAGCTCCAGTGAGTGTGTGTGCATGTATGTGTGCGTCTGTGTGTGAGTTTGTGTGCGTGCGTCGCTGACAATCTGCTCTCTTGTTGTGGTGTTGAATGAGGAGGCTGCCGAGCCATCTGTGGAAGCCACACTCGGACTCTCGCTCATCAAAAGTAATCGGGGGCGAGGAAATATTACCGATTTTATTTCTTTCCACTTTGCTTTTAAGCTAGTTTTTATACTTATCCGACACACTTAAGGCCGCAGCTGCTAGCATGTGGAAAAGTGCTCAAGAAAGAAGTGAAGAACAAGTCGGACGGCAGGAGGAGTGAGGAAAAGAGTGAGTAGTGGGAGATAGGTGTTTGGTCAGAGAGTGTTTGGGCCTGTGTGTTGTTGTGTGTATTTGTGTGTGTGTGTGTGTGTGTGTTGGGTTGTGTCGATTGAAATATGTGTTTGCTTCTTCCAGCCTCTTTTCCAAGCAGTTTATTTCTGTTTTTGTCTCTTGTTTATCAAATGTTATATTATTGTTTTTATTCTATATATTTTTATCGTTTTATTAACATTTAAAAACAAACAATCTTACTACTACTTAGTCCAACCAAGACATGTATACAATTCTACTTTAAAAAGGACAATAAACAAATATAGGGATATCTTGTGTTAGTTTGATCATGTTGGTCCTTAAGCATGATCTTGAGAATACTTTAGCCCCATTTCCACCAGCCCTACATGGCCTGGCTCTTTAATAATAACAAAAATAATAATGAAATCGACGTCCTACAGATTAAAATACAACACAAGAAACAAAAATAACGAGATGAAAAGTACATAAAATACCAAAAAACTTCCTCTACTCTACTCTACTCTACTCTACTCTACTCTACTCTACTCTACTCTACTCTACTCTACTCTACTCTACTCTACTCTACTCTACTCTACTCTACTCTACTCTACTCTACTCTTCCTGGTTCTATCCAGGCCGTGCTGGTACTAAAGTGTTCTAACTGACAGTGATTGGTCAGAGTTCTACTGGAAGCCATGGTTACCAAAGAATTTCCCCAGATACCGCTTTGTTGTACGTAGATTGATACGGTAACGGATACTAAAGCGTAGTATTTAGTATACAACTCCACAACAAGGTAGAGTAGAGTAGAGTAGAGAAGAGTAGGGCCGGTGGAAACAGGGCTTATTATTGGCATTTCACGTTAAATGGTGATACATTTTATGCAGAAAAAATATTTTCTTAAAAAATGGCGCATCTCCGTACGAAAAAAAATGCCATAGATTCAAAAGTCAACCATTATGGTAAAAACAATTGGACTTCTAAAATTCAAGAAGCAAGATTTATTGCAATAAAAGAAAATTACAAAATGTACAATTATTTTAAGTTCCCCACTTTAAGTTCCCCACGGAAAAGTAATAAAAAACAGCTAAAAAACTTTGAATTAATTTTGAATTAGGGAAATATTGTGTTGCTTTGAGGAGATGCTATTTATACTCATTTCAGGCAAGACATGTGTTTTTCCACGGCTTAAACATTTTTTTTTTTAAGAATGAAGATTTAAAAACCACTTCTCGTTAAATAAGTATAAATCTCCAATTATTTATTTCTTAATGAAAAAAAGTATTACAAAAATTGTGCAACCCTATTTTTCATTGTGTGTAAGCGTAATATATTAAGATTTCTAAAATTAATATAAGTAAGTTTCCAACATTCTCACTGCAAAAAATGTTTTATTTCAATAGTGTCCGTTTTTGTCGGTTTTATTTGATCGTTTTATCCAAAGTATCATTATTCCCAGGCGCCTTCAGAGTAGCAAAGATTTTCCTAATTTTTTACAAAATATAAAGCAAAATTAAAATAAATCTCCATCTCTTTCCCAGGGCTTCACCTCATGTCTGTCTAACGTCAAACTCATGAACAAACTCCAACAAGTTTATTTTGTAATTAAAACCAAAATGATCATTATAGGAACGTGAGTAAGTCAAGTTTATGTGTATAGCGCCTTTTACAGACAATCAGTCTCTGCTTTGGTACATCTCTTTATGCATTTATTTTTGTATTTTAATTATTTTTTTGTTATTTCTCTTTTGTCTCTTTGTATGTTGAACTATTGTTATATTTTTTCTTCAATCAGAGAATCCATCCAATGTTAATTATAAAGCACTTTTCATACTTGCTATTGTTCAAGCAGTGATAAAAATGGGAATAGGCTAAAATTAGCATAAAACAGAAAAAAATCCAAAACTATTAAAACACAAGCAGCCGATAAATATATACATCGTTATGTATTGATTTTTTCAGACATTTTTTATCATATTAATTCATAAAATTGTCATATTTAGTAAAGGCCTTTCGCTGGTGCCATGCTATTGGAAGGTATAAACCTAGAATGCATAAAAACAATAGGCCCAATGCAAAAAAAATCAATAAATGTGATAATAAATAGTTCATATGTCGTAGTTTATTTCGTTTCTTCAGTCGTTACAAAACCTCAGATCTTACGTCACAGATTTTCAAAGAATAAAATTAAAATTAAAATTTTAATTGTGTGTATTACATGTATTATATTAAAGTATAGTATTATTTTTATGCTAAATGATTCCATGAGCGGATCATTTAACGTGACTTGGATTCTTCTGCAAAAATGTAAGAAAACATATCAATTTGAGTCGTTTCAACTTTGAAACACGACGTTTTTGCAGTTTTTACACACATTTTATGCAGAAACTGTCATATATTTTGCTTCACGGTGTCAATACTGCGATGCTCTGTCGTCATGAGGCCACTATAAAGAAAACCAAATAAAAACGTAAATGTAAAAGAAAATAAATATATATTCAGTATATGCTATTATTATCATTAAATCCAGTACTTTAATTAAATGTATTTTTTACTTGTGATTTGAGGCGACCTTGAGTGTCTATACAATGTATTATTATTATTATTATTATTATTGCTATTATTATTATTATTATACAAATAGGTAAAGCATCAATTTAAAAGTCCCACACAGATAAATAAAGTTATCTGAATTGAATTGAAATCATGATCTCCTAGGACTTCTTTTAAACTGTCATATTGTAAGCCACATCTTGAAAACCAAAATGTTGATTGATTGGTTGGTTGATTTTTGTTTTCGAAGTTAAATATTATGATAGAAGATTCTTGTGGTTATGAAACGGTCCTGGAGTCACATTACCTCACATTACATCACGCTACACTCTGCGACTACAATAGCTGTAAAAACGCAATCTCCAAGTCATGTTTAAGTGTTTAATGCTAGTATTTCATGATTTTACCACAATTGAGCCTCAGGTTTGTGTTAAACTTAGACAAAATCCAGAAAAAATACCTCTAAATCCCTTTATCCACATGTTCAGGACCAAACCTACTCCAAACCTTTTTGTAGAAAGGATGTATTTATGTCTTTCAAATAAGCTCGCCAGCATCTACACAGACTTCTAGGGTAGAGTAAAGTATCCCGGGGATTTCTTAATGTCAGAAATCTATTAAATACATGCAGTATCTATAGCCCCTGTGCTGTACTCAAGTCAAATTTGCTCAAAAATTACCCTAAAAAATGTTTTCCCAAGATGAATTATTTTGACCAGCCCTGGATTATTCAGACCCATAGACCCTATTTTTCTTCTTCTTTAAATCATTGTTTTTGGATTATTCTGACCCAAGGATATAGCACAAGGGTTAAATCTCTATCTGTTCTTTATACACAATGTCACTTATAAACAAATACACAATACAAATATATACTGTATGTATAGCTTGTGTGTGTTGCTATGTATTTGTTGAGAAGCTAAAAAACCAGAGATAAAACACTGTGAGAAAAAACCTGCCTAGACAAACTCGCAATCACTGTAAATGCGGCGCGCGTAGATGCCACATTTTTTGATCCGTCATTAAACGTGTTGCAATAGAAAATAACACATTTCGTAACTTGCCTTCACACCACATGCTCTCACAAGTATCGACAACATGATTATTATCTGGCTGCTGCTGCTCTACTGTACATGTGCCAAAAAACCACTGGGACAAACAACAAGAAGCTAAAACGATTGCGAAATTTTGGCGAAATTAATTATTTTTTTATGTATTTATGGTCACTGGTGAGATGCATATAGCCTGCCACGAGTCGAACTGATAAGAAATAGCGAAAAAACCTTAAGTAGGTAAATAAGATAAGTTAGATAAGATGAGAAAATAGTTAAAATAGTGAGACAAAATGCGCATAATATCTTGGGAATAGTATTTGTAATTGTCCAAATACCTTTCGTCTCATAGTAATATAGTAATATAGTCAAAATGCAGGTTTGTTGTTAAAGCAATCTATTCTAAACTGTCACTACACTGCAAAAAGTGATGAAAAAATATATATATTGCTCAAATTTTGCTAAATGACTTACTCGCATTGGAGAATCTCGTTTTAAGCCAGTCAGAAAATTCTCGGAATTAAGATACATTTTGCCATTACTTATTTTTCATCACTTTCTTTGTGTAAAATTCATAGCTAAAACAAACGCTGATTTTTCTTCCCATTAAGTCCTCACTCAAAACTAGGGACTCAAAATGCACACACAATCAGCTGAATGGTCACTGAAATCGTCTTAATACCTTTCATCTCTGGCGTAAAAGTCTATATGCATGTACTGTATGTATGTTGTTATTATGAGAAGTTATTTGAATCCACGGTGTGACTGAACGAAGATATAGTAACAAATATTGTACAATAACTTGCCTGGGAAAATGTCATGTATAATTTGGACGACTCAAACTAATATGCACTACTTAAATAAATGTTCTTTCCTTTTTCCACCATGTATTTACTCTAAAACAGAGAGTGCGTAGATGACGTGGGGCCACTCCATCTTGTACAGATCCCTGCTCACGGTGGCTACTGTACGTTACTGTATCTATCACGTGTTTAAGGCGTAGATTTTCTCCAGTTTTCAAACCCAGTCGAGGTAAGTTAGAAAAGCAGACAGAGAAATGTGTCTTTGATGGATTGATTTTCATTAATTCGAGCAGAAATTATATACGTTACATAATTATTTACATTCCCTGGTTTAGTATATAGGTTTTAGACTGGCTTCTGTCTTGTGCTAAATATAGAGATTTTTTACTTTTTTTATAGTTAATTTTAATTATTTTTAGTCTAGATTTATAGTTAACTTGTCTTGTGCTGTGTGCTCCTCATTCCTACACTGTAACTGGTGATGCAACACTGAAATTTCCCCACTGTGGGACGAATAAAGAAGCACTAAATACGTAAATCTTTGCGATACTTTTGACGTAGCATACAAATACACACATAAATATGCAATACTATATAATACAGTACGTGGCATAGCTTCACCTTATGTATAAAATTTACTAATTCACTTCAATTCAGTTTTGAACACGTTGTATATATATTTACAATTTTTCAGCTCGAAATGGAAGGAGAAAAGATCGTATATTTCGCTTGTGTAAAAATGAATGAAAGGACGCGCGTATCTTGACGTCCTAGATGCACGCGTCTCCATTATATACCAACTTAATCCAATATTCAGCTCAGAGAATGCACTTGTAAGGATGGGATTGAGTTCTCAGCGCGAGGCAGTCAATCTGTAATCTTAACATGTTTTATAATCTTACTATTGCTGCTGGTGTGTGTGTGGCTATGCGCGTACTTTACCTGTTCAGTCTCCGCACCGATCCACCTCCAGCCGTGCGCGCGTTAGGATTCCAATGAGAGAAAGAACGCGCTCGTAATATTCTGTTCCAAACCCCAAACTTGAGTACATTTATGGAAAAGTGATGGAGAAAAAGAAGACGCAAACAAAAGCAAAAGCGGTTCGCCACGTGTCCAGGGAGAAGAGCAAGGATTCATTTCCAAAAGATGTGTTGATTAAAGTCCAAAGTTTGGGATTAATCGCGGAGGGTGTGAGAGAAGGAGAAAAGGAGGAGAAGGAGAACCAGGGGGAGGTGGTGGTGGGAACGCGGTGGGGGGTGGGGGGTCCAGCCTCTGTCCGGGTAGAAAAGCACGCGCAAAAGGTCCGTGAGTGGATCGCTGGTGATGCTCCGAGAGAGAGGAGGCAGAGGAGAGAGGAGAGACTTCCAGGTCCCCGAGTCCACACAGCGCGAGAGGAAGAGGAGGAGGAGGGAGGAGGGGAGAGAGAGAGAGAAAGAGTACAGAGAGAGAAAGGGAGAGAGAGAGCGCACACAGCTCATCTGCTCCGCGGTGAAGGAGGATCATACACCCGGAGCCGAGGCGCACACGCGGAATGCTGGGGGATCCCCTGCTGCGTCCAATCCTGACGTCTCTACTGGAGAGAGCGGCAGAGCGCAGAGGAGAGGAAGGGGAGAGAGAGAGGGGGGGAAATGGGGGAGAGAGAGAGAGAGAGAGGGTGATGGGAGAGTGAGAAGAGAGAGAGGGAGGTGGGGGAGAAAGAACAGGGAGAGGAAGTGAGAGGAAGGCGGTGAGAGAGAGGAGAAAGAAGGCAATGGGAGGGAGAGCGAGAGAGAAGGAAGAAAAAGAGAGAGAGAGGAAGGGGGAGAGAGAGAGAGGCAGAGAGAGAGAAGGGAGACAAAGGGAGAGAGAAAGGAAAGCGGAGGGAGAGTGGGAGAGAGAGAGAGAGAGAGTGAAGGGTCAGCGGTGACTTTGAACCGTGCGCCCGACACGCACAGACGCGTGTTGGACTGGTACATGATGAGCAGATGCAGAGAGCGCTGTGAGGGATTCTGCTTCTTTTGCTTTTCACTTTTGCGCGTGTCAAACAAGAACCTGACATGTGTTTATTTAACAGAAATATCCCATAAGATAAAATAAATTGATAAATAAACTCTGGGTGTGCAAAACGACAGGAAATGTGCAATATTAGAGGTATTTTATGTACAATAGTCAAAGTAACTATAGCAGTGCAAGTTTTCAGTCCCAGTGCAGGCCATTAAATTGAGTGACTTATTGTACAGTCTGACAGTGGTGGGTATTTTCTTCTCTCATTTTAACCATGCAGGAAAATCCCATAGACATCAATTCAATTCAATGTACTTTCTGTATAGTCCTAAATCTCAACAGGAGTCGTCTCCCAGGACTTTACAAAGTTGTGGGTTCCTAAAATAAGAATACAAGATACAATAAATTATTTGCTATTTGCAGTAAAACCACATTGGAAAATCCGTGCAAGATAGAGAAGACGGCACACACCAGAGCTAAAGAAGCCAGTAATCTCTGACTTCTAAATATCCAACTTCTCAGGACTTTACAAAATTGTGGATTCGCCAACAACAGATCAGAGAATCAAAGTCAATCAATCAAACAGTCACACACATAGTCATTGGTCCAAAGGGAGAAGGATTAATACTGTCCAGAAATGTGAATATATGTGTAAATATGTCCTTACACTAATTTTCAACAATATAGTATAGTATTGATTTGAGTATTTTAAATTTACCACATTATTCCAGTCATATTTTCAAACACATCTCGGAAAGACATGGCATCACATTCTGCAATGACTATAGTTGTAAAAAGCAATGAATATTTAGCTGTTAACCCTGTAGGTGCCACAGCTGACTTAAGTCGACAATGTACGGTGGCTGATTGGGGTCAAAATTCATTCAAACTCCTGCCACACAACGGTTTGTACTGTTTTACTATTTCCCCGACGCTTGAGTGTGCTACAATGTGAGTTTGTGTTGTGTGTGTTCATGTCCTAGGGATTTGTGTGTCTGTCAGTAAAAAAAATATATGTATATAATTCACGAAAATCCATGATTGTCACCTCAATATGAAGTCATTCATTCATTCATTCATGTCTTGTTTCATTCTTATCATTTCTCTGATTTTCATAAAGCCTCTATCTCCGATCACTTTAATTGCCAAAATTGAGCCTGCAGTACTTGAAAAAAAACTGACGCCAAAGGGTAAAAAATGCATGTATTTCACAGTTTATCCCGATCCTTAGAGCCTCCTGCATCGGTGACAAACACGACGAACTAAAAAACAAGACAAAAAAAAGTGAGAAATCTTGCGGAGGCCCAGCTCGAAACAAGGGACTGATACACTTAGTCCCAGGCACATTTGGAAAAATAGACTACACTGTAAAAAGTGATGGAAAAACGGAGCCGTAAACAAGATTTTCCAACGGGACAAAGCAAAATGATCTAGTTTTAAAAAGATACAAGAAATGTCTCTCTTTGAATGAGAAAACACAGTTATCAAAATGAGACTAAACGGCTTCGTCCCATTGGAGAATCTTGTTTTAACACAGTCAGAATGAACTCAAAGTCAGACAAAAACCACTCGACTACACCATACATTACCTCATATTTTATCATCTTTTGCAGTGTACGACCTTTACACACGACACGAATAAGAAGCCGAGAGTTAAACAGATGTAGATGCACTTACAGCCATCTCCCGATCTCGTTAGAGCGAGATCCAAGCACCAGGATCTGCAGAGATAGAGGGTTTCTATCACTGCGTATGCCTGTGTTTAAGTAGTAGTTGTTTTAGTTTTATAATTATTTTTAAATTCAGATTCAGATCACTGTTTTTTTGGGGCAGTCCATTATAGATTAGGACAAAAAACATACTACAAATATATGTTCAATTATAGTTTCTGTTCTGATTGACTTGTATGCTAACAGGGCATCACTGTCTCAACCATGTTTTTGAAAAGTTCTATACAAATAAACATGTCTCAGTTTGGCCTCTTACACCTTCCCCCTCTCTCCCTCCTCCTCTGAGTGGGTTCTATCCTCAGCCCTAGTGCTTTACATCAAGTTTGGTTTTGTTTTTATGATTCTTCTTTATCAAAATGTATTCTCTTCTGCAGTATTGTATTTAAATCCTTTTCTAAACACAAGAATAAATTATTATGTAATGTTGTTATATGCTCCTTTTAGTCTATATTTTACATTTTTTATTATAATGACTGTTTATAATTGACTGAATTTCTCCTACTTGGGATCCATAAGTTTCTATATCTATCTATCTTTAATGACTTGTAAAGTTTTATGCTGCATTAGCGATGTTTTGGAACATTGAAACGTGCTATATACAACTAAAGTATTATTATTATTAGTTCTCATTTGTGAACAAAAAACAAACAAAAACACAAAACTTATTAAGGCAAGGCAAGTTTATTTGTATAGCACAATTCATAACAACAAGATAGCATTAAAATCATAAATAATCACAGAACATTACAAAGAAAGAAAATAAATAAAATAAAAATATAAAATCCCTCAGTTGTAGCACAGCTAAACAGAACTGTCTTTAACCTGGTTTTAAACATTGTCAGAGAGGAGGCCTGTCTCGATCTTCAGGAAGACTGTTCCAGATTTTAGCAGCATGAATCTGAAAAGCAGCCTCCCCATGTTTAGTTCTGACTCTGGGCACTAACAGGAGTCCAGTCCCTGTGCTCCTCAGAGTCCGGGCTGGTTCATATGGGACTAACATGTCACTAATATATTTTGGTGCGAGGCCATGGAGAGACTTGTAACAAGCAGAGCTGTTTTAAAGTCTATTCTCTGAGCCACAGGAAGCCAGTGCAGAGACCTGAGAACTGGACTAATGTGGTCGTACTTCCTGGTTCTAGTCAGGACTAATATGGTCATACTTCCTGGTTCTAGTCAGGACTCGAGCTGCTGCATTTTGAATGTACTGCAGCTGTTTTACAGCCTGTTTGGACAGACCGATTCTGTCGATTAAGAGAAAACACTTGAATAAAACCATTTAAAAAGCCAACATTCAGGCAAGTCACTGAAATAAATACTTTGAGACTAAATTCTCACATCAATTCTCATTTGCTTTTAATGATGTGTTTTTGTGTGAGATAATGAGGCAAAAGAGATTAAAAAAATAATTCAAGAATAAAGAAGAGAATTTTTCTTGAGAAATTCATCTTTACTTATTTCCACAAAGGGCTTTACTATTAAACATGTTTTAGAGTTAGGGGAAACCGGAGAACCTGGGGGAAACCTACGCAGACACAAGGAGAACATGCAAACTCCACACAGAAAGGCCTGGAATGGAATCCAGGACCTTCTTTCTGGCTGAACACTGCACACGAAAACTCAAACCCTGAACCAAACATGAACAAATATAATAATTAGCACGGTATTTAAGATTTTTACTTTGACTGAAGAAATTCCCAAATTCCAGAGTTTTGTGACTGAAAAAACCAAAGTGAAATTCTCAAATCATTATTGACAAAACAAGGAATAAAACCAGGATTTCTATCTTTGTGAAAAAGGTGTTGGTTATAGATTTGTTGTTGACTAACCTCTTGTCTATTCAGCTGTTATGGTCCCAGCTGGATTCATCTGCATATCTGGCAACCTGAGTCAGGGAGAGTGGGAGATGCTGCAGTACCACCTTTGGCCACATTTGCATATATTGCTGCTTTAACTAGTTGTAGATGATACAAATGTCTAATAAAGATCGTATTAAGCTAAATCTCTAAATCTCGATCCTTTATCTCTTTATCACTTCTTCTTCTGTGTTTCTATCGTTCGGCTGAGAGGGGGGGTTTCTCTCCGCAGGTTGTGGAACATCTTTCGCCTGCAGATTTTCCGACATTAAAAAGACACAAGTTGAAGCGTGGAAACTCCTGAAAGACTTCTGAGAGCCGAGAACAGAACAGACTGCGTTTATTGTTATGTAAGAGCTCTGTCTGCGGCGTTTTCATCCATTCCACTTTTATGTAACAGAAGACGCCCGTGTTAAAGGTGAAAAATCTGTGTTGTTTGTGTCACTCTATAGTGATAAATACTAATAATAATATTTTAGACTCTCAAAGATGCTTATAATGTCATTATTCTCTCACTCCAAACACAATGGTGAAAACTACTTCAGTAGCCACAGCTGCCCTGGGGCACACTGACAGAAGCCATCCCCAGCCACAGTCTCGCACACACCAGACTCATTCTAATGTGGGTGAAGTGTCTTGCCTAAGGACAAAATAACAGTTTCACATTTTACAGCCACAGCCGCCCCACTGGTGTTTCCCAGAGGTCTCCCAACACAGCACTAACCAGGTCCTGCCCTGCTTAGCTTCAGAGGTATGACAGGATTCTTTGGCACAGTGGCTGAGTGGATAGAAACAGGGCCTTTCTGAGTGGACTTTGCATGTTCTGCGTAAGTTTCCTCCAGGCGCTCCGGTTTCCCCTACTACAATACCTATGTACATTTGGCTATACACATGTACATTATGTGTGGCATTTGGCTTTGTGACTCTGTTCTGTGAAAGGCGCTATATAAATAAAGAATACTACTTTCTCAAATTGTATGTATTCTTTTGATTTAAGAATAGGCAAGGAAAGTTTATCCGTATAGCACAGTTCACACACAGAGCTCCAACCCACGACACGGTCAAAAACAAACAAAAAACTGAATTTGAATCATCAACCGTGTAGACTAGTCCACCAAGACATATGCTGGATTCACCAACTGAACGCAGAATTAAAACGTGTATTTCTATAATGTCTTTACGTTACCCAGAGGCAAAAATTCCATATGTGTTTGGAAATGACACCAAACCTGAAGATATAGAAATACAGGAGTCCCACAGGGCTGTGTTCTTTCTCCCCTGCTCTTCTCCCTGTACACCAACCACTGCACCTCCAGCCACGACTCCGTGAAGCTGATCAAGTTCGCGGATGACACCACCCTCATTGGACTCATCTCCAACAACGATGAGTCTGCCTACAGGAGGGAGGTGGACCGGCTGGTGTCCTGGTGCAGTGGTAACAACCTGGAGCTGAACGCCCAGAAGACAGTGGAGATGATTGTGGACTTCAGGAAGAGCACTGTCCCCCCGCCCCCCGTGATGGACTCCCCCATCACCTCTGTGGAGTCCTTCCGTTTCCTGGGCACCACCATCACCCAGGACCTCAAGTGGGAGCCGACCATCAGCTCCCTCATCAAGAAGGCCCAGCAGAGGATGTACTTCCTGCGGCAGCTCAGGAAAGCCAAGCTGCCTGCACAGATGTTGGGGCAGTTCTACACGGCCATCATCGAGTCCATCCTCACCTCCTCATCACCTCCTCCGTCACCGTGTTGTTCGCTGGAGCCACAGTCAGGGACAAACAGAGACTACAGCGCATTGTGGGCTCTGCAGAGGAAGTGATCGGCCGCAGCCTTCCATCGCTGCAGGACCTGTACGTCGCCCGAGCTCGAGGCCGGGCTGGTCGTATCACAGCCGACCCCTCTCACCCTGCACATGGACTATTCCAACCACTCCCCTCAGGCAGGAGACTGCGGTCCATCAGGACTAGAACCTCCCGCCACAAGAACAGTTTCTTCCCCTCTGCTGTTGGACTCTTGAACACTTGAACACTTCTTAACCGCCCCGCCCTCTAGAAGTCCCCTACTGATCTTTATAAAGTCACTTTACTGCCCATCATACGTCACTTTACCTCACTGTACTGCTGTCACCTTACATTGTGTGCACCATATTCTATTCTATCTATTTTAAATGTATTGTTTTTTATTCTTTATTTTTTATTATGCCCTCTCTTTCTGACTGTTGCACTGAGCCAAAGCAATTTCCAAGACTCTGACTTCCTGTTACTTACGTGGCAATAAAAATAATTCTGATTCTGATTCTGAGACGGCAGAAAATTGACATGAAACATCAGTAAACTACTGGATGATAATTGTTAATGTGATGTCCTCTCTCTTCGCAGCCTTTTATAGATTGTTGTGTCCCGCTCACAATAGATACAGTGTGTGTGTGTGTGTGTGTGTGTGTTTGCATCTGCTCTGACAGGCCCAGTCTGTCACTGTGGCCGTGTTCAGTCATGCAGGATTATGGCCTGTGTGTGTGTGTCTGTGTGTGTGTGTGTGTGTACAGTAAACACCATTGATCTGATTGAGTCCAGTCTCTCTCCGCTGACAGCTGACCACCAAAGTATTCTGATCAAGACACACAACTGCACAACTGAAGCTATACAAAAACGCCATTTTGTTGAAGTAATGTATCGTTCACATTATTTCACTTCACAACTCATCACTAGACACTTTACAATCGTCAACTTCTCCAACTGTCACTTTATTCCACAGTCAAATGTCTATTGTGTGGACCTATATATTCTAGCTATATAGTCTGCACTGCTTATGGTAGAAATTGTATGAAGATTTTTTATTTCTATTTTTACTGTCTGAACTTGTTTGCACCATGGAACCCAGGCGCTAACCCCTGCACCAAATAGATAGATAGATAGCTTTTATTACAGACTCGTAGTCCAAAACACAAAAAATAGACAAGATACAACACACTAAAAACAGACAACATAAAACAATTAAAAGTCCCCAAATCTCTTTGGAGGAGGCATCTATACCAATGTTTCCACAGTGCAGAGGTATAACGAACATCACTGTATGCTCTACTTGTCAACACTAAAATCATCATATTTGCACTATTGTCCAGGCGACACATAAACTTGTACATTAGGTTCCTCAAGTTGGCCTGCAGTGAGTTCACTTGAAAGGACACAAAAGGTTCAGAAGCGCTGCTCCATCTGGGCCTTTTTAGCAACAGTCTGAAGGCATCGTTGTAGGCCACTCTCAGTCTCTGTAGGCTGGACTTTTTATAGTTCACCCACAGATGAGCGCTGTAAAGCGGGGTGCAGTATGCCCGAAACAAAGCCACTTTTACTGCATTAGAACAGTGTCCAAATTTACGCAACAAAATATTAGCCTGGGCGTACAGCATACGGCACTGTCGATACATCGATACTGTCAGGATATGACCAAGATATTTCACCGTGCTTTCAGTTTTTAGGATGTTTCCAGATAGCTTAAAGTCAGGAAACACCAGGGCTTGGTCCTCTTTGGTTTGACAGGTCATTATGACACTTTTCCTTTCATTATATTTGATATTGTTTTGTTCACCGTACGCCGAACACACATCAAGCAGCTGCTGGAGACCAGCTGAACTCGGACTGAAAATCACCAGGTCATCAGCATACATCAAGTGGTTGACGATGTTATCTCCAGCAACACACCCTGTTCTACACCAGTTTAATTCTTTAGAAAGGTCATTCATATAAAAGTTAAATAAAATTGGAGACAGCAAACTCCCTTGTCTCACACCATTGCTGACCTGAAAGGGTGCAGATACACAGTTATCCCATTTGACCTCCAGAGTCTGATGGGCACACCAGTAAGACAGGCAACGGACTACATATTTAGGAACATTGGCTTGACAAAGTTTGTGAAACAATTTTGCATAGTTAACACGGTCAAAAGCCTTGGAGGCATCTAAAAAACACATAAAAACAGTGGATTGTCTACTTTTATATTTACTTAACAATTCTTTTAAAGCATAAATACACATGTCAGTGCCATGATGGGCTTTGAAGCCAAATTGATTGTCCGTGGAGCCAATGTAAACACTGAGCCTGCTCACAAGGATTTGCTCAAATGTTTTTGACAGTATATTTGCCAGGGCGATTGGTCTGTAATTATCAGAGTTGCCCACTTTCCCCGTTTTGTCTTTTATCACAGGAACCAACAACACAGACATCATTGAGTCTGGGATAAAACCATGTACAACAAAGGTAGAGAGGCATATGGCCAGAAGAGGGGCCAAACCTCATACTGGCATATTTAAGATGCTCAGCACATATATGATCCATTCCTGTGGATTTATTATTTGATAGCATATTAATAGCTTGTTGTACCTCATGCACTTTAATTGAATCCACAAAGTCAACATTGTTGACAGTGTACGGTTCACTTGAGACACAGTTAAACAGTTTAAAATAATGTTTTCTCCACAGTTCTACAATAGAGTGGGACCCAGTGACTCCATCTACAGTGTGAGGTAGACAGGGTTTGCTATTATTTATACCTTTAACCTGCTTCCAGAAGGCCTTGGTGTCATTATTTAAAAGCTTATTGGCCATGGAGTCAGCCCGTATTGTTTCCTCATTTTTACATAGGAATCGAATGGCGTACTTATATTGTGCATTTGTATGTTTTTTATGCTCAAACAAAGGTCCCTGTCTGGGTTTTCCTGCAGTCGCCCAGGCCTTACAAGCGTCACGGGCTTCAGCATGGGAAGTAGCCACATGAGAGTTCCAACCAGGTCTTATTTGGCCTTTCTTTCTGTATTTACAAAAAGGCGCACTTGATTCAATTAATGCAGAAGAAATGTCGGAATACAGAACAGAAATAGATGTCCTGTGTCCAGCATCTGTACAATTGTAATCAGAGCACATAACTGTTCCTTTTGGCAGCGCAATATTATTTAGCAACATGTCAGTGTGAGCACAAAAACAGGCAAGCTCTTCTGAAAAGAGAGCAGACCAGTCCAGGTGTTTACTTTCAATATGTTTAACTTCCTGCATGGTGGGTATTATGCCAAATCTGATGACCATTGATACAGGGATATGATCTGCACTGGACATTTCATACAAGATGCTCATGGCCGACAGAGCAGCATGAGCATCCGCTGTAGTGATGCAGTGGTCCAGCCACGACACAGTGTGCCAGGCTTCACTTATATAGGTGTAACTTTGTTCAGGCAGGAGTTCCCTACTGGACAGTGTAAGGTGATTATCTGCACAGAACATGTTTAAGTGGCTCACAAAAACAGAGTTCTTATCTAAGATATTTGCATTTAAATCACCAATGACAAACACTGGAGGACTTTTCATTTTGCACAAAGGCACTAATAAAAGCAAGCTTACTTAGGTACTCCTCTTCATTCTGAGTACATTCATAAGGAGCATATACATTTAATATCACAATATCCTTGTTGTGCTGTGACAATCGAATTGCGATGCACCAGTCCGCATTGAGCCTGATGACGTTTACAACTGAGTCTAGACTCTTTTTCCACAGAATAGCCACGCCCCCTGCTATTCTTCCTCTTCTGACCCCTAGGCTGAGGTCAGTAGTAGACTCGCCTGTACCAAGGAATCTCTCATTGATGGCGTTAATCCCTTTCAAATCCTGCTTTGCAAGGAACGTTTCTTGTAAGCACAAAATGTCACAATGGTCATCCAACAACTGATCGACAACAGAACGGCGAGCTTTATCATCCGCGCTCTGGCCACGACGCAGGCCACGACAGTTGTATGATAGGACTTGGATTTCCATGGTGGTTTAATGAGAACTCGCGTTAGCACTCAGCGCGCACATAGCTCCAGAAATGACAGCAGCAGCCTTGGCACCAGTGGCAACTTTACGCGGCTCATAATAACGCCTAACAAATGTTCCCTCGGGCCACAGCTCGGGGTCATGGCATACGGCAGATATATGGCATCTACTTCTTTGCATTCGGCAACTTCGGTTACTTTGAACGAAGCATATCTGTCGTTTGTGGTAACAATTCTGTTGCACGTCACTTCATGCCCAAGTCTGTCTTTACGTGCGTAAAGTTTCAGCTTCTAAGTCTGGCGAGAATTTTGAAGCAAAGATACTCACCAACTTAGTATTGATCATTTTGATGTTCCCGGCTGCTCCAGTGCCCACCACGGTCTTCCCACTTTTCCTCTGCCCAGCCCCGGATAGTAGTAGCCTGCTTAGCAGCAGCAGGCTCCCTTTGCTGACGTTGGCCCAGCTTCACAACTGTACTCCATTTCGGAGATCCAAGTGGAACGTTCGTTGTTTCCGCGCTGTTATCCGCTGGTGCTGGTCTTTCCTCGTTAGGCACTGACAGCCTCTCAGCACTGTTGTAATCCGCAGCCTCGATGTTGGAGTTTATAACCTCCACTACGCCCGGTTGCTTCGGCACTGAGGGCAGGCCGGCACCCTCACCATGGCCCGCGCGTAAGTCCAGGGCGCACACCCGGTTGCTCACATTCAAAGTAATAGCACGGAGGCTTTCACTTGAGTCGGCTTGCAGGTTCAGTGCATGCTGCATGGCAGATATTTCACCGTGGATGTGCTCCATTTTGCGCAGCAAGCCGCACACATCTATACTATTGAAAGTAATCGGAGGCAGTTCATCGAAGTAATGAGAGACAAATCTTGGGATTTCGTCTCCACATTCATTCAACACTTTGAGACATGCTTTAACGTTGTTCGCATCTTTATGTATTCCTTTATGGGAAACATTACGCTGCGTAGTAGCGCACAGCTCAAACAGTGTCCTTTTGGATGTTTCTATCCACTCAGAATCAAATGTGTCGACAGCAAGCAGGACAATTTCATCCTGACTTAACGTCTTCAGCTTAATATAGAGGAAGTGTAGAAATTCATCTTCAACAATGATTTTACCATCAATGGTTCGGTAAATCTCAGGTTTTATTCGAACCTTGGGAGCTCCAGGCGTGTGTGTGAGCGTCCTGTCAGCCATTATATCCTCATCCCATACATTTGTAAAAAAAAATAGTAGCTTCCAACAATTTTAATTTGTTTTATCTGGTTGTTTATTGTTGTTTGTTTATTTACTGGCTTAAGAACCAAGTTTAACAAACCTCAATCGGTACACACAATTTTCTAAGTCTTAATCAGTCAAATTCAATTGAAGTGGGTTGAGAATTTGCAAGTATTTTATAAAATCACATACAATGGGATAAACCGTGGTCAGACCGGTTTAGCAGCAACAACGTATAAAGTAAATTGAGCGCACACAAGTTTTTTTAGTATTTATCAATCACATTTCATTAGAGTGGGTTGATCATTCACTAATACTTTGTAAAAACGCATGCAACAGAGTAAAAAGCGGTCAGACCGGTTTGGCAGTACCACCAAATATAGTGAAATTTTCTGCGAACGATCTAGTTAGAGCATTGGTCTTTGAGCCTGAAGGTCGTGGGTTCGAGCCCACCATGGGACCTTCTCCACCAACTCCCAGTGATGACTGCTGTCGTTGTGTCCTTGGGCAAGACACTTAACCCCACTTTGCCTGAAGCCCCGGCTGGAAGATCAAGGCTCCTCAGGACTCACCACCTGCAGGAGGATCGGTGAGGGGCTGGTGCTCTGTGGACTGGGTGCAGCTCTGGCCACCCCCCCGACCCAGAAATGGATTAAGGGGAAGAAAATGGATGGATGGATGGACGAGTTTTCCACATCTCAATTGGCACGCACAATTTTACAAGCGTCTTTAGTTGGAGTAGGTGGGTTTTTCACTAGCGCTGTGTAAAAATGAATGAATGGGATACAGAGCGGTCAGAGCGGTTTGGTAGCAACACAGAATAGAGTCTGTTTTTCTGCATACTCTGTGTTCTAATGCATTATCCACACTCTCGGTGCCTTCTAATCTCCCAAGATCAAACTATTAAGATCAATATTTCCCAACCCTATCAGAGATTCTCAAGCTCCACCGCCAACGGTGGAGGAGGCAGGGACATTTATAGTATACACCGTTGAGTTTCCAGAGCGCCTTTATTACTCAATCCTCTTTAATTATCTACAGAGAACATCCAGGTCCGTACGGCAAAGTATTAATTGAATTTGTATCCCAGCGCAGTCATTAAAATGAACAGGTGTTATAAATCTAATATGATCCTCCCAGAGACGAACCACAACGCACACACGCACGCACGCACACACGCACGCACGCACGCACGCACGCACACAGAGAGCTTTTAGCATCGGTAGCATCAGGTTTTATGCTAATGAATAATTCCAGGTCATGTATTTCTAATATTGGGTAATCATGGTTGTTAGGGTTTGTTATTCTATATTAACAAATACACTTATTTTTGTATCTCAGAGGACTTTAGAAAGCTGTCAATTTGCCAACACACATCAGAGAATCAAAGACAGGAAAAGAAAAATAAGTTTGTATCCGGAAAAGATTTGCTCAAGAAAGGGTGAGAATTTAAAGTTTTTGTATGGCCCTAAAATAGATCTGGCTTCTCAAAAAAGAAACTTTGAGAAGGGAAAATTGTAAGACTTTAAAATATTTTTAAAATAAGATTAATGTGTTTTTCTGAGGTTCTTTGCTGATGCAGAACGGTCTAAGGACAGTAATGATCCGGGACATTAATGAACATTTCAGGACAGTGGTTGTCCCTCTCCCCATGGACCAATGGCTCTATTTGATTGTTATTATTGCATTCCTGCCGTTTGATTCTCTGATCTGTTGTTGGCGAATCAACAACTTTGTAAAGCCGTCCAGGACGACTGCTGCTGTGATTTAGGACTATACAAAAATACATCAAAATTAATCATGTTTATTTTTCAAATAACCACTTTAAGATTTCCATTATAATTATAATTATTTGTATTATTTATTATGTATTATTATTATTATTATTAATAGTATTATTGTTATTATTATTATTATATTATCATATTATTGTAACAATATTTATTCAAATGTAAAAAAAAAATACATTTTCAATTAAACCAGTTTTGTGTAAAAATGCAATGGATACAATATTTGTCAATTTGTTTAAAAAAAATCCAGTCACAAAAATTAAGTAAAACATTCAAATTATTTAAAACCAGCATTTTTCTTTTTCCAGACTTTGTCACTTGTTTTATTTTTTATTTTTAAGAAAAGGCACAGAATGTACATATTATACAGAATATTATTTGTAGATTTATTCTGTAAGAACAAAACAAAAACCCATAAACACACCATTATTCTGCGCTGAAAATGTTCTTATTAAATTATATCATATATCACACAGGCCTCCACTGAATTTAATAAATCTAATTAAAAAACACAAAAAGTGATAAAATGACACATAAAAAACAAAGCTCCTTCATAATAAACCCGCGTCATGTTTATTTATAATGGCATCTTCAGTTCATAATTAAAATTCTAATTATTCCATAGGCCCCATTATGCATGTTCTCCTGCTGCTTTCATCCTCTCAGGTCTAGAGTATTAAATATGTATATTGTTAATAACCGTCATTCACACGTCTTTACTCTCTCCTCTTGTTTCGCTGGATTGTCTCTGTATGCATCTGCTCACTGACAGGCTGGGGGTGACACCGTGACATGGGATGGGGGGAGAGGGGAGGGGGAGAGAGGGGAGGGGCTGAGGAGGGAGGGGGGTATGCAGATTTATGCTCCTCAGGGTCAAACATGGAAAGCTCTCAGAGGAAGTGAAGGAGCGGCATAACAAGAGGAAGAAAGCACACGCACTGCAAAAAAGACAGGAACATACAGCATCCGTGGATCATTTGCATGTGTCGGAGTGAATTAGGAAAGAAAAAACTGATCTGAAAACTATCATTTTGTCTTCTGTTTTTTTAATCTTATTACCTAAACTAAACAAAGTGGCTCCAAAAACATGACTAATAGCTACTGTTAGAAGAAATGTACTTGTTAGAAGCAAAATGGTCTGCCAGTGGATCATGATTTCTCCACTTAATAGTAACAATTATTAAGTGGAGAAATCATATGATAATAATAATAATAAAAAAAATAATAATAATAACAATAACAAGTATATTATCTTAAGTATCTTCTAATAATTTCTAATAATAATAATTTCTCCACTTAATACTAATAACTATTAAGTGGAGAAATCAAATAATAATAATAATACAAATAAAATAAATTAATATTATCTTAAGTATCTTCAGCCCGCATGAGTAAAAAAGTGTGATTAGTGTGATTAGATAAATACACTGAAATGAAGTGAATCACAGTTGTCTATATTTTCTCTTTTTGCAGTGTATTATCTTAAATATTAGATCCTGTTTGATGTGCAACCTGAGGGCTCTTATTCCCTCCTTTTATTCTTTCGTTTTTGTCCTGTGGAGTGCCTCAAGGGTCCATCCTTGGGCCACTCCTGTTTTCGTTGTGTATGTTACCATTAGGAGGTCGGAGGTTTGGGGTGTGATTCCACCTGTAGCAGATCACAGCCAAATCTATACGCACCTTAAGTGTGACAATAACTTTTGCAACACCCAATTTCAGAGTGAAAATCTGAAATCAAAATGTGGATTGCGGCAAAGGTTATTATTTTTTTTAATTAAGGTTTATCTTATTAAAAGAAGAAAATGTATAAGTCTTGAAGTCAATAATTCCCTTGACTGACGTGTTCGAGTTGATGCAGAGGCATGACAACAGATCTCCAAGTTTTAACATCTGTATTTAATTATCTTTACAATCAGATACAGAAATTCCAACAAAGAGGGCTCCTAAAACTATGCATGTCCCTCTCTGGCCCTCTGCTGATTCTTCTGTTTCTGCCCAAGCCAGAGCCTTATTAGTCGATGTTCAGGGAGCAGGGGGCGTGTCGTATCAGGGAGGTCTTGGGCCCAGGGTCCGATGACGTCACAGGTCTGGGACTGGTCTGGCCCCTGGTCCTGGTCTGGACCCGGTCTTGGTCTTCCATCTCCACCTGAGCAAACAATGCCCCCACCCCTGCGGCGCCTGATTGTGTTGGACTTTGCTCTCGCCCAAAGTGAGAGAGAGAGAGAGCCCTGCTTATACTTGGAGTCAATAATTGTCTAGTTTGTATACTATCTTGTGTCCTTGGGGTTTTTCCTGAGTGCACAGAGGTCTTTTTTTGGCTATGATGTCCAAATGGTCAAATATTAAAATATACAACATTTTAATTAGACAACAGTCTGTATTCAGAGGGTTTATCTATTTCATTATTTCAAGCAAACACAGTTGCTATTAGCATAAAAACATACCTCAAAAAAAAAAAAATTACAAAACAGTTGCTCCTGTGAGGGAGTGGGAGGAAGAGAACTTATTTAATCCCACCCCATTTTTCCAGTTTACACAACTTCTCTGCTAATACTAATGTATCAGCATAATACAGAAGGAAGTATAAAATGTATTCTAGTGCATAAATATAGTTATATAGTTACATTTATGATTTATGATTCTAGTTTTTCAGCCTTGTGTATGAACTGTGCTATACAAACAAACATGCCTCTCCTATATACTTTAGCTACCGTCTTTTTTACAGTGTAGATGTGGAGGTGGTGGAAGGAGCCGTCTATACAACATGCAAACCCCCGGGGGTCCCACACACGGACCCCAGGACAGGTGTGAATCCAAGCGAATCCTCCCAGTGTCAGTGTGAGGCCGAGAGGGGCCCGACAGGGGCCCGACAGGGGCCCGAGCTGGGGACCAGTGTTCCGGCCGCTGTACACGGGACCAGGAGGAGACGCATGGCAGCTCTGCGTCTCCAGTGCTCCCCTTTAACTGGGATCAAACATGTCAAAGAAGAAAGAAAGTGCGAGTCCGAGTTAAGAAGTGTTTTTTTCACAGAGTCGGAGCAGCGAGAAACGACTGCAGCTGCTACAAACTTGTGCAGTGTAACATTATAATGAATGAATACATGAATAGATTTGTGTCACATGTGAAAACTATAAGTACAAGTCGTAAGTGCAACCATAAAATGGGCTCTTTTTGCTCATGCTTTCTCCACAGTCATGGGGCTCATCAGTGGAAGCCCCAAGGATTCAAGATGTCTGACCATTCAAGTCTGGAACATTAGCTGCTAGCAACAAAAATTAGCTCAGAAGTAGCATTTCAGCGATTGGTCTGGTCTGCGCAGTAGAACTACCTGATCGCAGTAGAACTACCTGATCTGTCTGAGTGACCAATCTCATTGGCCAATCAGACAGAGGACTTTTTGAGGTCCGTAGTTCACAGGTTCTGTAGTTTTTGTTTTGGTAAAGTTTTGATGCAAATGGACTTGGAACCATTATAATGGTTCATCAACTAATATTGTTTTGCCTAATATTACCTGGTCCAACATTAGTGGCTGAGTGGTTAGCACAATCAGCTATCATCAAGAAGATCCTAAGTTTGGATCCTGGTCAAAACAAGTCCAAAGGGCAAAAACCTCCAACCTGGACAAGCAGAGCGTCAACATGTGGAGATGGTTCCTGGACCTACGGTGGCACCTGAGTACGCAGACTTCAATTATTATCTCTGTAAACTTAAACAGAAGCAAGTTACCTGAAAAATAGTTTTCATTTCGGTACTTAATTTGTAAATATACAATATTGACCTTTTGATATTTGAGAATTGTGTAATTGAGAGTTTTCTTTTGTGATTTTTCATAGAATTACTCTCAAAAACATCTGGGCACACAACAAAGAAAACCAAGACAACATGCAGCAAATGTGTAGAAAAGTGGATGTTGTCATGTCCCTTTTAACCAGACAAACTTTGGAAAGCAGCCAACGAGACAAGTGCGAGAAAGTCAGCGGCCAACTCCTCTGCTGTACATTCCTCGGTCATGGGAAAAAGTGCAACGTTTTTGGTTCTTTTTTTCCTTTTTTTGTAGGTCACGCTGACAGTCTCTCAGTCCGTCCCTCAAACCCAGAGCTTAAACAAACACGCGGAGGTTTGGCTGGAGGCGCAGAGGAAATGGACAGATTTGTATATGTTACTAAGTGCCCTGAGTCGCTGAAGCAGAGACTAAACTTTGGGAATTGATTTGGACACTCATCACACAACAGGACGTACCACCCACAAACGCTTTAACACGTTTTGCCGACAGGGTCCCACTGGGACCCTGTGTTTTGACGGCTCCCATTCACATAAATGCAATTATGGAAGTTCATGTTTGTCATTTTCCAGGGGGGCCTGAAGATAAATACAAACAAAAAAATCCATAACAATTTACAGAGTGCTAAGGAAAAATGAATAAAATAAATAAAATAGATAAAATAAATAAATAAAATGAATTCTTGAAAAAATCCCAAAAAAGTGAGTATTATTATATAATAATGATAAATCGGTTTTACATGGCAACTCAAAGATGCTTCGCATGGTATTATTCATTCACTCCATTTCACTCACATTTCTATAAGAAAATATCATTTTGAAATAATAATAATGACAGAAATATTCAGACTGAAAAGTCAGGAAGTTCAAATATGTACATACACAGTAATAATTACACTTCCCAAACTAAAAGCTGTCAAAATGACTGCTCTGGGGGTGGTAGTGTCACAAGTGCGGGTGGGATATACTTTAGAACCAAATGGGACTCTGAGGAGCACAGGGACTGGCCACCTGCTGGAACACTGAGGAGCACAGGGACTGGCCTCCTGCTGGGACTCTGAGGAGCACAGGGACTGGCCTCCTGCTGGAACACTGAGGAACACAGGGACTGGCCACCTGCTGGAACACTGAGGAGCACAGGGACTGGCCTCCTGCTGGAACACTGAGGAACACAGGGACTGGCCACCTGCTGGAACACTGAGGAGCACAGGGACTGGCCTCCTGCTGGGACTCTGAGGCGCACAGGGACTGGCCTCCTGCTGGGACTCAGAGGAGCACAGGGACTGGCCTCCTGCTGGGACTCTGAGGAGCACAGGGACTGACTCATCTGTACAAAGTCATAACACAGTTGAATTCAATTCAAAACACGTTTGTTTTGTACTTAAAGGCGAGGTTTAAGATTTCTAAATACAGAGGCAGGGGGCAGTACTTTCACATGCTCAGTAACCTGCATAATTTGACCATTAGCACAGCGTGAGAAAAGCTTTTACAGACGGAAAAGCAGACGATTTAAATATATTTTGACCTTCACATCTGGTCAATCTTTATAGCTTTAAGTAACAAAAAAACAACGGGTGTTTTCTTTCTTTCAATTTAGCTAAAAATGTCGGGTGCCTCAACTTTATATCATCCGGAAAAAAAATCTGGTCTCTCTCTGGTCTATGTCTGGTGTCTGGTCTCTTTCTCTGTTCTCTCTCTCTGGTCTCTCTCTCTGGCCTTGCTCTCTGTGCTTTCTCTCTGGTCTCTCTCTGTTCTCTATCTGCTCTCGCTCTAGTCTCTTTCTCTCTAGTCTCTCTTGTCTGGTCTCTCTGCCCTCTCTCTTTCTGGTTTCTCTCTCTCCTCTCTCTCTGGTCTCCCTGTGGTCTCTCTCTCTGGTCTTTCTCTCTGGTCTCTGTCTGGTCTTCCTCTCTGGTCTCTCTCTCTCTCTCTCTCTCTGCTCTTTCTCTTTGTCTCCCTCTGACATCTTTTCCATCCATCTTCATCTGTGTTTGAAGAGCCTCATTCAGACACAGTTTACATTAGACATAAACAAAGTTAAAAAAACGGATGGGATTTTTGTTCTTCCACAGAAACTCAATCATGTGCCGAGCCGTCAAAACGCTCCCGGACGCCACCTCCAAAAAACCCCGGCATCTCGCGGTCAACATGGTAACGGACACAGACACAGCTAAGAAAACAAAGAAATGGCCGCTGGAGGAAGGCGGCGGCCATGACCATGTGTTCACCTTGTTCCTGTACGTACGCCCTGGAGCTGGGTCGGTTTGCTAATGGCTATAAAGTGCATGATGAGCTTGGCTGCCTCTGTTTTTCTAATGAACTCACAGGAATAGGCAACGCATGGCCGTGCTGGAGGCGCTAATGGACGGTGTTTCAGGGGGAGAAAAAGAGTGTTGTGTGTGTGAGGATATGTACGGACTTTTTCACACACGAGAGAAAAGGAATGGCTGAAAAACAAGATTCTCTTACAGAAGTATTTTTCCATTATCTGATGAGTTTAGGGCTACTTAGGTTTGGATTAGGCTCAGAGATTTTTTTTTTTAAACAGGCAAAATTAGGATTAAGATTAAGAGATGTTTTATTCAAGGGAAACCTGGCATCAAAACTAATAATAAATATATTTAGAAAAAAACAAAAAAAACAACAATGCTTGAATGAAGTTCTTGTGTTATTATGTGTTGTAAATGCTTTTTGTGCTGTATGTTTTAATGCAGGGGTGTCCAAACTTTTCATTAAGAGGGCGACTTTAGTTCCCCAGACTTGTCTACAGGCTGACAATATGGACTTAAAACAGGAATCGAAGCATCTTGAAATGAAAAGTTGGGTATGTAAAATGAATAGTGTGGTACAAAAGGTCCATCGGTGCCATAGAATTTTGAGACACAACGGAAAAACAAATGTAAGTTTATACAAATTAATGGAATCAAGAGGTTCTGAGATTTACAACAACGATTTACATTGTGTGAGCGAGGCTGAAGGCTGCAACAAATGACACAGCGGGCCGCAGTTGGCCCTCGGACCTTAGTTTGGACATGCCTGTTTTAATGTGAATGGATTCAGGAAGACTAGCGACCACTTGAGGAAGTTAACGGGGATACAAATAGAGGAGGAACACAGAAAGAGGAACACAACAATAACTGTAGACAAAAATACAACTCAAATCCAGAACTAAAGCATAATAAATGTCTTGCTTTAGTGGAATAAGGAAGCAAGTCTAAAATTTCCCACTTAAGAATAATACATTATAATATTAGTTAGAATAATTAGTACAAAATCTCAAACTTACCAAACAATTACAGATCTGAGAGGCAACAAAGGAGAAAAGGAGACAAATCAAATCAATCAAATCAAGTGCTCAATAATAATAATAATAATACATTTGTATAGTGCTTTTCTGGACGCTCAAAGACGCTTCACATGTTATTATTCTTTCACTCCAAACACAGTGGTGATAAACTACTACTGTAGCCACAGCTGCCCTGGGGCACACTGGCTGATAGCACAGACTGGTTGCGAGGCAACCAGTCTGTGCTATCAGCCCCTCCCACCACCACCAACCATTCACACACACACCAGACTCATTCTTGTCTTGCCAAAGGACACAACAACAGTTTGGCACTATACAGCCACAGCCGCCCCCCCATAGGTCTCCCATCACAGCACTAACCAGCCCTTGCCCTGCTTAGCTTCATAGGTCTAACAAGATGAGGCATTCACATCCAGGGGACATACACAAAAAAACCTAATAAAACACGAGAAAAAAAACTAGAAAATTATCAAATGGGACAACATTTTTGCATATATTTTATCTTTGTTGTTTCTTCTGTTGCGTTACAGAACCGTGCGGACTCATGGAACAAACCTGCTTACCTCACGTCTACCTCCTGTATTGCTTACATCCAACTCTTTGATCCTGAGTGGCCATTTTCCGTCTTGCGTTTCTTTTTTACCTTGCGCGCGGAACCCGATCCTCCACCTTGCCCTCGCTCTCCTTCCCTTTCCTCTTTGTTCCTTCCCTTCCTGGAGCCTCTGCCTGTTTGTCCGATTGGTCAAGAGGCTTCTGTCCTAAACATTGTCATTTGATTTTCGTGTCTCTGAAAATTGCCCTGGCCCCCATCGATTATGTGCAAGGTACAGGGCAGGCGTGCGCTCCGGCTATTTATGTGCTACGCTCTGCATTGATTTCAGCTCAGGTGCATGGATCAGGTGCTAGGCCGATATGAGAAGTATCTGTTTTGCTGTGGTTACCGCTGGTGCCATGTATTTGAGAGGTAATTAATACCAGCAAACAGCAAAGGTCTTTGATGTCGCCGCGGCAAAAAAAAACTAACAAAGGGACATAGAAAAAAAAAAAGTGGACGCCATTTATCACATTCAGAGATGCACACGGGAGTTCATGAGAGGAGGGGGGGAGGGAGGGGAGGGAAAGGGCAGGGGGGGGGTGGAGGGTTTGCTTATTCATATGGAGATAGGATAAAAAGTAAAGATGATCCGAGCAGGGTTTTTTCCGCTTAATAACCTGCCGATTCAACTCGCAACTCTATTCATTTGAATCAGGCCCATGCCCATAACATATGGACAATGTGCCGTATTTTCCGGACTATAAGCCGCACCTGATTATAAGCCGCGGGCCCTAATTTTTTATTGAAAGAATTAGGGCCCGCCAGGAGTGGGATTAAATACGTTTTCGTCCCCCCACTCCTTTTCGAGTGTCTGCAATTGCTTCTTTTGTGTTTATAATATTTATAATTTTGTATTACGTAAATGTAACTCAGGGTTATTTATGCACAATTTTGATATTCTACTTTTGTTTCTTGTACACTTATTTGCTCGAAATAAACAAAACAGGAATTTTGTAGTACAAGCCGCACTAGATTATAAGCCGCTCCTGTCCCACAATGTAATATTGAAAAAAATGTTGCTCAAAAACTTTCATGTCTTTTTTTTATTGTGAGTGATAAGAATAAGAAGTGAGTCACTGGTTGTTTTTAATCTTTCAGTGTGAAGCAGAAAAACAAGGAGCAACCTCTACGGGTCTCTTTTCACTTTCATTTCTTTACAAAGAACCAAAAAACTATTTATTATATGAGATATTTACACAAACGTATTGTAATTGAGGACTTTTAAACTGTTTTAAATCTTACAATTGAATAGGACCTATGTGTACTACTCATCAATTCTGTTGGTCTGCCGCAAATAAAAAAAAATAAACAAAATCAAGCCACACCTCACTATAAGCTGTAGCCTTCAAAACGCAGGAAAAAAAGCCGCGGCTCATAGTCCAGAATTTACGATATACGTTGTCATGGTTACGCTGACGTGTCTCTGGTCATTTGCTGTTACCGCTACTGGCAAAGTCTGTAGACCGGAGCAGATCGGTGTCAGCAGACTGGCCGCGCCCCTGCTGTGGTCTCTGGGAAAAGTGAGTCCCAAGTGTGAGCCAAGGTGAAGGCCCCCCTCGTCTCTGTTGATGGTCCACGCACCCGGCTTCCTGATTCCAATCACCAATGCATTGGTTGTAATGTATGTTCTTCTGTTTCTACTAATTTGGCATCAACTCAGAACCGGTCCAGGACCAGAACCAGAAGAGGAGCTTTAACTGGTATGGAATCAGACTTACCGGTCTGTATTTTTATGAATAAATTACATCATAAAACAACCATAATTTCTGGAAGATCAGCCTACTTTTTTCTACTTCTTTGATCCTGCGGCTTATATAGCGATGCAGCTAATGTGTGTATTTTAATTGTCGTAGAGTTGTCAGAGCAAAGTTTATGGACTTATTATTATAATAAATTTTAGTACTACGGGACACTTGTTAATATTAAAAGTATGGAATATATAGAAACAGAAAGCATGTATATAATATTTTAGATAAATTGTAGTTTATTGTTCTGTCATATTTTCCACAACTCAGACAATACAGATCATTTGAAAAAAAAAATATATTTTCTTGTTTCTTTTTTCCAACTCCCCTTGGGGTCAAAAAAAAAAAGTAAAATAAATCAAAGAAACCTCATAACTTTTGACAGTAAATTACTATATTTCCAGAATCATACCAGACCGTCGAGACCCCTGTATTGAAACATTAACTCTCCATTATACAGAGTGAGAACCCGAACAGTGAGATCCTTGTTTGCAGAAAAAACACGACTAAGGCCAAGTTTAACTCATGTGGAACACTTTTGTATCGGGGAAAATAAACATGTGTTTCCCTGAATGAAGCCTGAGCGGGTTTAGCCATGAGTGTGTGTGTGTGTGTGTGTGTGTGTGGGTGTGTGTTAGATCCTCTGGTCTCTGTGTGATGACATAATATGCAGAGTTGAGTAATTGTATCATGAGGTTGTGTTACTTTTAGTGAAACAGCAGATAAACAGAGGATGAGAGATGGTTTGAAGAAGGTCCTGTTAGCCTAAAACACGTCAAGAAATGTCCTGGATCCCAAAGAAAAACTCAAAAAAGTGGGAGAAAGAAGCAGAGGAACCTTAGGGAGACTCACAGGGAAAGAGGGATCCAACTCCCATGGACGGACTGGCATGTGAAAGCCAGATCCCGTCAGACGCAGGGCAGGGCCTTTTTAAGTGTAAAGTGCCAAACTGTCACTGTGTCCTTTTCCCACATTAGAATGAGTTGTCTCGCTTTTGTTAGAGTGCCCCAGGGCATCTGTGTATAGAGAGAATGAAGGATCTTGGGTATCCAAAAACAGTGCTTTAGAAAACCATTGCATTAGTTGTATTAATAATAACAGTAATCAGTGCTTCAGAGCCTTGCCTAAAGTACGCACATACAGGAAAATTATATAAGCAAATGTTGGATTGTAATTGTAACAATGACTTTATAAGATTACACTAATATTGTATTTGTGTATTTGGACAGGACAGTGGGTATTCTTATTCAACCCTCATCTACTGTACATGCCTTTAACCGTGGGGGAAACCGGAGCTCCCAATGGAAACCTACGCAGACACGGGGATAACATGCAAACGCCACACATAAGGCCCTGTCTGAAGGTGGAATCAAACCCAGGACCCTCTTGCTTTGAAGCACAACAGCTCCACAGTTTAACAATAAAATCACCATTTTGAAATTCAAGGCTGTTTCTACATCTCTTTCTGTCACAAAAAGTCATGGGAAAAAACAAAATGAAAGAAGAAATTGCCCTGAAATGCCGCTTTAACGTATCGTATCCTAATATTTGAGGCTGGAATGCAGATGTGGATTGTCAGGTTTATTAAGCTGCGTTCTTATTGGTGTAACTGATGGAGGCTCAGGTCGTATTGATCCGTGTGGAAGAGATCGCTTTGCTGTGGTCGGATAAGTGAGTTCCATTCTGTAAGAGATCCGCAGCTTTGACTTCACAAACAACAGCTGCTCGTTTAATCTTTCCACTGCATTCAGGACTGCCAGAGTTATTTTATTTACAAGTATTTATTTAAAAGCTGGGACTTGGAACTAGATAAGAACCTTTATTGGGCCTACAGATACAGTAGATACATAGAGAGAGATAGATAGATACTGTAGATTTAGTACATACATACATACACACATACACATACTGTAGATAGTTAGATACATACATACTGTAGATAGTTAAGATATACACGTACTGTAGATACATACATACACACGTACTGTAGATACATACATACACACATACTGTAGATATATACATACACACATACTGTAGATACATACATACACACATACTGTAGATACCCACATACATACACACGTACTGTAGATACATACATACACACATACTGTAGATACATACATACACACATACTGTAGATACATACATACACACATACTGTAGATACCCACATACACACATACTGTAGATACCCATATACATACACACATACTGTAGATACATACATACACACATACTGTAGATACCCACATACACACACACATACTGTAGATACATACATACACACATACTGTAGATACCCACATACATACACACATACTGTAGATACCCACATACATACACACACACATACTGTAGATACATACATACACACATACTGTAGATACCCACATACACACATACTGTACACTGTAAACCCAAATTTTCTTTTACATAACAAGTCAAGCTATTGCTACTAATCTTTTCATAATTTTGCAAAAGGCGGGACCATTATTAAACAAAATGTGAATTGTAAACTAATTAAAACGAGTATTTGCTCCACTAATGGCTCTGAGCGGAGACACCTCACATTTACATGTTTTACTGGTTTTGGGAGGGGCTTGAGGCAGTGAACCCCGATGAGTTCAAACCCAGCATGGCTCTTCTGTCTGTTGGCCACCGATGCATGTCACAGTTGTCTGGAATTGGGGAAATCAGCGCCAGTCTGGTTGATGTAGCAGTTTATTAAACTATGGTAAGTGCATACATTTCTCTTCGTTGTAGTAGTTCTACTCACTGGGTAAAATAATATTTTCCTCGTGCTCACGTTAGCTATTATATTTCACCGAAAAGTCAACTGCGTCATTTAGCCCTACAATATATTGGGTTGGTCGTATATGGGAGTCTTTTGTGTTTTATTTTGGGACTGTATTAGCAGTTTAACGCGTTTGCGAATGTAGGTTACTGCAGCTAGCCGCTAACGGCTAATGCTAAGCGCTAGCAATGGGAAATGTTAGCTTTCTGTTGCCTTCAAACTAATTTGCCGCATGCGTTAATATTTTTGCAACTTCGACAGTGAACATGCAAACCAAGGGCTGTTTGTTCTGTAGCGTTACACTGATCCTCTATAGCCGCGAATTTTGCTTGGTAAGTTAGCTAGCTGTGTTAGCTCGTTCAAATCTTACTTTCTTTTTTTTTCATGTTGTTTTTTTTCCCCTAACCGCCGCATTTGATCTTGTCGCTACTTCAGTAAATGTATATATTTTTGAGGTGTACTTTATTTTTTTCTACAATTAGGTTGTGGTTATAATTACGGTTGAAACATGTGTCATGATTAATGGACCAGGGCTTTGGCACTGGTCTTGGCACTTGGTCTCTCATGTTAACCTTCTAACCCCCGCCGAGTGCATTTTCTCCAGCTGAGTAAAACATTGTAACTCCCCATGACCTACAAAAGTAACCTAAGCTTTGCCTTAAGGAGGAATGACGTTGTGGAGACAGCACCACCAATAAGCTCTCTGATTCAACGTTGGCCTGCACTCTTTACTAATGAGCAGGTATGCTTAACTTTTCTTTATGGTTATCTGCTTTTCCAGTTTTACAGCACCCACTAATTTCTCTTTTTTTTTTTTTTTTTTTTTTAGATTTGCCTGGAATTCAAAAGGATTGTGGGAAAAGACCTGCAGCAGGAGTTTTATTCTGCCCTTGATGATCACCGTACCCGTCTTATGGAAATCTTTAAAGCGAAGAGGGGCAACGTGGGCGAACATTTGGCACAGCTTTTGCAGCAAATGCAGGTAATATTTTGTAACCGGGACACAACAAAAAAGCACAAATTGTCTGTGCGTGTGTCTCTGTGAATGACAGACTTTTTCTTTTAATGCATTATCGTTCTTTCAGTCACTGGATCCCACAGAAAAAAGGACTGTCGCGCTAAGAGGGCTTCCACACCTACTCGGAGACAATCCCACTGAGTTCTTCAAATCAAGCTCTGTAAGAATACATTATAATTTGACACTGCATATGAAACCGCACCCATGTACACCTCACTTATAATCTTCTATTATAAACGTTTCTGCATCCACCATGCTTACTCAAACAAGATCTAATACAAACATTTTATTATTAGAATAATAATTATCTTTGATTTTTACCAAAGTGCGGTATCTGCAGGTCAAATATAGAAGTTTGTTTCCGTAGACAGCTGCAAGACAGCTAGATTTTGTATTTCTCTATTTTTTTTTTATTTTTTTTTTTTTATCATCAGTGTCATAATGTGGTTTAGATATTATCGTAACATTTTTCTGGCGCAACATATCCTTTTTTTGCATTGTGTGTTATATTTTGGACCCCTCATAATACCATACTTGTTAGAGGTTAGGAGTTATTTGCACAGGACAGGAGCCCTTTTAGAGCTTTATTGAAATAACATGATCCTATGCGATATTTGTATAACTTTGTAGTCACTCAATTTATCTGAAATTCTAATACCAATAACTATTTCTCTCAAAAACACCATACTGTGCAGCAGGATGGGTGAGCAGTTTGCCCACTTTCCAATGAATAAAATACACAATCTCAAGTACACCTGAACATGCTGTGTTTATGTGCAGTGATGACTGCGACCGTCCCATATTAAATTAATAATAATTCTGTATAAACGTCAGAATACACCATTGACAGAATAGACCAAGACGTTCCCTCAAATAGTTATTTACACCAAAATTTTATAATTCGTGGCCAAATGGTAGAAAAAATTGCTGCCCCTTAATGGCTGTCTGTTGTAGTTCGGTAACTTTATTCACTAATAGTTATATTTCTGGCAAACATTTTTTGTTTATCTTTAGGATGGTGATGAGTCCTTTGGCCAAATGGATGTTGGAATCTTGCTGGTGAATCCTGAAGGTGTTTCTACCCCAACATCAGATCTTCACCCAGCAAGCCTAAAAATCGTCATTGAGGGTGAAGTTGTTGTCCAAAAGCTGACAACCCTGCCAGAAGCTGTGTGTCTCCTTTTTGGACTTACGTATGGACTCCACCTAAACTACCCGAAGACAATCAGAAATACCCTCCTGTTCATTCAACAGGTATTTTTTTCTTTGGGAAGCACCGAGTTGAAGCCGAGAATTCAAACACTGAAGAATCAACTACTGGCGTAAAATGTTGCAGGTGCTCTAGTTATGGTTGGACAGAAAAGGTTTTTTTTTTCAAACTTATTTAGCAGTTAGAAGTTCATTGTTTGTACTGCTGAAGTTTGCATTCCACATTTAAATACAAACATAATTCATAAAAATGTGAGCAAGTGTTGTTATATAGGCCTAGAGGCCGGTGAAGTTTACAGGCTGAAAAACTTAAAACTGTTACACAGCAACTTTCCTGTTCATTATTTTTCAAACAATTACTATGTGCCACCATGCTAGTTTTTTTGTCTCTAAAAATGAAGGCTTCCAAATATTAAAGGTAGCGACGCTCATTTAGGCAATTTACCCATCCAAGCCATACCACGGTTCCAAGTAAGTCTTAAAGAAACAGGCCACTCTTTTTACATACTGAGATCTGTTCTTACCTGAGCTTAGACGAGGAGATGAACAGTACCTGTCTGGTCTTTGTGCCCATTCTAACTTCACCCCATTTGGAGCTATAGGAATATACCGGGAGAGGCAAAACGTTAACATCTGGTATTTTTGCATGACTCAGGGCATGTACAAAGACCAAACAGGTACGTATCAACTCGTCTAAGCTCAGTTAAGAACATATTTCAGTATGGAAGAACGGTGGCCTGTTCCTTTGATACCAGATTAATGATGTAAATGACAAATGCTACCTCAGTTATTTCATAAGATGTTATGCAAGCATGTTCCCTCTTTGCACAAGGTTTTAAAATTTCCAAGAGAAATGTTTTTCAAGGGTTAAATGCAGAATTGTTTTGACATAGCACTTTTCTCAGATCTAGCTTATATGTCTAAAAGTTTAACATGGTGAAATGTGACAAAAAAAAAGACAAGCGCTGTTCTGATTGTTTACATGCAGATGACTGCATTTTACTCAGATTCGAATGTTAAAAGGTTATTATTGCACAATTTTTGCAATAAATTTTTGAAAAAACTAATTGTCAATTATTGTGTAATTTAAAAAAATGATACAATATATATTTCATAATTCTAACTATATTGCATGAGAAATAAATACTGATAAACATGATAAATAAACTCTGATGAACATGAGTAATGATTACAGATATATACGAGTAATGGTTTAGGCAATTACTCAAAAGCATTATTTTTAAAACCTCAAGTTCTTTAGTAATGGATTATCGTGGACACAAGACTTTATGTAAACAGAGCTTGATTTGTTTGGTTTTTGATTTTGTAAAAACTAGACATCCCAGTGCAATCACTTACCATGCGCGGCTTTAGTAATGATTACTAATTTGGGTTTACAGTATCTATAGATACCCACATACATACACACACACGTACTGTAGATACATACATACACACATACATATATACATACTGTAGATATACTGTAGATGCATAGATAGATAGATCTAAGTATCTATGTCTATCCATCCATCTACATTTATTGTAGAGTTATATAAGTACAGGGCAGGTAAAAAAGTAGATAAAGTGACATTCAGAAATGTAAGTATTGCACATTGCACGTGATTGCAGTATTTGGCTAACTCCACACTAAACATGGGTCGATCTAACTTCAAGCGTACATAGTATAATCTCAAAAGAGCGGCTAAAACTATTTCAAGAAAAATGAACGCCTTTCAAAAAACTGGTATTGAACGTTGGAGGCTTTGCGAATGGAATAATGAACAGGACAGAGAAGACTATTTAATGGTTGGAGATATGACTATAATCAATATGTTATTATAGACTTTAAACTATGCAAAAAATATTATTCAATAACTGCAGACAAACTCTTCCTGTGGACTCACCCCCTGCAGAGGATAAGCAAGGGACTGGTGCTATGAGCATTGGTTGGCAGCTCTAATTGCCACCCCCCTGACCCAGAAATGGACAATAAAGGGCTTGAAAATGAATGAATGAATGAATGAAACTGGGCATTTTGGACGTAACAATCGTGTCCACTTTTGTTACGTCCAAAACGGCTGTCTTGGAGCGCTGTTCACCTTACCTGTTGATATTATTTCTGATGTTTATTCTCATATTCTCATATTCTCCGCTGCTAATGTATAATATAGACATCTGTAAATACTCCGAACCAAGTGCAATTGTAGCCCAGATTTTCTTATTTTATTTTATTTATTTTATCTTAAATTTATTGCCTATTATCTGAAATAATTCACTTTAATGTGTGCAATCTGAGTGCTCTTATTTCCTTTCTCTGCTGTAATGTGCAACGATGACACTGAAATTTCTCCACTGTGAGACTAATAAAGGTTTATCTTATCTTATCTTATCTTATCTTATCTGTTAATAATACGGGTGTGAATGACTCTTAAGTAAGTAGTGGCCCCTTCACTGAACATTCAGCAGTAGCAGCCGCGGATATTTCGGGATATTTTTTCGCGTTATTGAGCAAAATGTAACACATTGGTGCAGTTTAGAGCAGAGTGAGACATTTACTTATTTACAGATGAATCTCAGCAGTTGCCAGTGTACAGTCTGACAGCAGCAGGACCTCTCCATTACACAGCGAGGGTGAATCATTCTGTCACTAAAGCTACTTTCTAGAGAAGACACAGTGTCCTGCAGGGGGCGACAGTCATGGTCATAGTCGACAGGTCCTCAAGGGCTTATACTGTGTTTTAGGAATCAGCCAAAACTTGCAATTTGTGACGAGAGAAAGCCACGGACACAATAAGATTTCATTATTATTTAATGCAAGAAAGAATGATTTTATTCATATAGCACACTTTATACAGAACAGTTACTCAATTCTGTTCAAAGATACCTGCCTCATCTTCATTTCTCGACAGTATTACTACTTACTTATTATTATTACTTACTTATGCATTGTTGTGGATTTTGAATGCAGCACACGCCGAAGAACACACTTCTATTCTCTTTCATCCATGTATCTCCATCTATGAAATTCTGAAATTCTATATTTAACCATGTTTTATATAGTGTTCTTATAGTGTTTTTATCTTACGCATGTGGTGGATTCTTCTGCCACCACTCTACAGCTAACCAAAGGACAAGACTAAAGGGCTGGAGGGCTATTTTATATCCCGGAAGAGTCCACTGCTCTCAAGAATCAAGGGGTGAAGAGACACTACTACACATTATCACTATATTTCAGTTTAGCTTTCCCCCCTCTGGTGTTTGTTTGGGTAACTCCTCCCATATTTAAGTCCTCCTTATGTCTTGGTGAGGGGGTTCTTTCTTTTGGTTTTCGTTGGTTTGGTGAGGTTGTGTACTTAGGTTGGCCATAAATATTTGTTACTTTTTTTTTTTTTTGTGAAATTATTTTTTGCAGAATTAAATTAGAGAGGATTTTACTGCTGCTGCCCTTGCCTTATGTTTTATCCATTACAATGCGTTTTCAGATTAGCCTGATGTCAATGAGTTTAAAGCAAAACAATGGATAGCCTTGGAGTGTTCTTTTCAGAGAGGGATTCTTATCTCAACGCAGAAGAGATGAGACCGTACCAGACCAGACCCAGACCAGGCTCTCCGGTCTTCTTCCACACATTTTCATAAAACTGTTTTGAACGACATTGTTATTTAGTTAGAGCCAGGGAGAGAGAGAGCACTGAGAAAAGTACCTGGAAGTCCTCTATTAGTTTTCAGGCCTGGAGGGACAGTTAATTTGACACTTTGACATTTGATAGGGATAGCTAGGGAAATAGAAGTTTTGTATAGTATTTAGTTGTAAGGAGAATTAAAAAAAAAAAAAATTGTGAACTCTTGAATATCTTTGTCTTCTTCTTTTCTGGTCATATACTGAATCACGTCCAAAAAAGCATACATAATCATCTCACAGACAACACCAAGAAACACAATAGATAAAAACTGCAGCTTGACACAGCGCCCCATTCACACCACAGCATGTGCAACACACACAGTTTGTGCAACGCCTTGCACCTTGAGGGGGTGCGAAAAATGGACAATGAATAAACAATGCGGCGGACGCTCGGCAAGCCAAGTCCGCGGACGCTATTTACATGAAATACTGCCAACGTGCAGCAGTCACGGCTCTACCCTTTGGGCCCCGAGCTCGCCTGGGGAGTGGGGACCGCCTGGATCCGCGTAAGCCTTGCTGACGGAGCCATTTCGCGGGTAGAATAAAGCAAAAGAGGCGGATACAGCCATTCGGAGGACACAGATTGGCTTCGATATCCCCCCATGTGAGACCTCCACTCCATCACCCAGCTTTTGTTGTCTGGTAAACCGGTTCGTGTCATCATTACGGCACTTACGCAGTCCCACACACACCACTACACTACATCAATATCTATAAAAACTGCCTGTTACGGCCATCAGTACAAACCAGGTCCCCACAACGCACACACACGGCAATTCCAAGAGGTCTTTTGTAATAATAACGTCAGGCCAGACACTGACACTGCAGAAACTGGGGAGAGGACTAAATAGAGACAAAATGCTCTTTAGACCTTGCTTGCGTTGTTCTGGGAATACGGCTAAACACATATTCTATTTGATTGTATTGTGTGTCAAAACAAGGGGACTGAGGCTTGCATAATTCATGGAAAAGTAAAGTTGAAAATTGCCCACTAAAAATCCTCAGTTTGTCTGTGGTGACAGTATTTACCTGGAGCAGCGTATTAAAGTCAGGCCTGGTGCTAAAAACCCCTGTGTGTTTGAACTCTTTCATGAATATTAATGCGGAGGTAAAAAGGTGAATTTAAAACAGTTTGAAGACAGCTCCAAATACGGCTATCGTTTATCATTAGAGGTGTTTTGTTTCAACTTGAACCAGAACTGAACGAGAATCTGTTGAATGGTGCATCACATCACATACATCCACTTTAAGATTAGATTAAGAGATGCTTTGTTCATCCCACAGTGGGGAAATTTCAGTGTTGCATCGCCAGTTACAGGACAGTAAGAATGAGGAGCACAAGATAAATGAACAATAACTAATACTAAAATAACATACAAATCTCTAACTTTGGCATAATAAAAAAGCAAGTATAAAACATCCAAGGTAAATAAACTTCAAACGTGACATAGACTCACTGCATGCTAAGGGACAAATGCTAAGTTTCGACAAGAGGCTGAGCTTGAGACCTAGACCTAGACCCAGGAGCTTCTAGATCAGCAGGACAGGCAGGATCAGAGAAAAGTTAAGGAATAATTTTGACAATATTCTAATTGAAGCTCTGAACCAGACATGTCAAGCTTCGTTTGTGTTGCATTGATCATACATAAGGCAACTCAAAGGGCTTAAGCAAACAAGAATAACATCATTTATATCATACAAAGCAGTAAAATTATAATTAAATTACAGTCCATTATAAACCAAGCCTGAACGAGAATCTTCTGAATGTTGCAGTTGTATCATGCATCGTACAATGTAAACATTTATGGGAACTGTCACTTCTGTTTCTATGCGTTGGTTGTTTTTTATTTGAAATCTCCAAAAAATGACTTTCATAAAATTCCTTCACGGTGACAACGCTAAATCGAATTACCTTTTCAAATCCTTATGTACAACTTCCCTGGTGTATTAAAACCCAAAATTAGGTCTGTATCTCAAACAGTTCCCCTGCTGGAAGAGAAATGCCATTCCACCCAAACTGCATCTGCCAAACAGGTGACACGCAAACAATTAAAATAGGTCTGGGTCTAGGTCTAGGACTCAGTATCCAGACCAGACAGACCAAAACATCCAGGAGCAGTGATTTGGCTCTCAGACTAATAACTGGGTTTGAGTCTGGATATGTGTCTGGATCTTTGTGGTCTGGGTCTGGGTCCACACAGCAGAAAGTGATGACAAATAAGTCAAAAATGGCAATAATTTGAGCACATTTTAACTGAGCCAATTAGACAAAGCAAAAGGATCTTGTTTAAAAAATGGGGATTGAGAAAAAAGAAGCAAAAGTTCTTGAAATATTAATAAATGGCTTTGTCCCTTTTGAGAATCTTCTTTTAACACAGTCAGAATGTGTCAGATTAAGCTAAAAACCTCTTGATTTACGCAATTATCACCTCATATGTTTTCCCTTTTTGCAGTGTGGGTCTGTACACCTGTCTGGGTCTGGATCTTTGTGGTCTGGGTCTTGGTCTAAGTCTAGGTATCCAGACCCAGAGACAAACCCAACATCCCAGAGCAGTGTGTTCTGGCTCTCGGACTAACAACCGCTCTCTAGAAACACAAAAATAGAAAAGAATAGAAGTAAAATCGTATATTCTATAACTTTGTCAGGCTTTCTCAGCTTAATGACTTTCTGAGGCCCAGTTAATGAGACTGATTCACATTTAATTGCTCCATTACACATTTCGGTTCATTTTTGTTGATTTATCATCAAATTATTTTAGCGAGTTCCAGCCTATTACAAAATAATTGGATAATGAACACGATCTCCAAAGACCGGTCCGTACGCCGGGGTTAACAGACGCTGTATCAATTAGTCTGCTCAGTCCTGCAGGGCCCACAAAGGCTCCCTCTGCTTTCCTCTGTGATTAAGTCGACCTATTTCTACTTAAAATAATGTGTCCTGTCCAGACTCTCGGAGCGGAGAAACACTGTTGAATTTCACACAATGCTTTAAAGTCCAATTAAACAGATTTTCTTTGTCAAGCCAACAGCTCCAATCTAATCTCTGCAGCCGTTTGCGAACACATTCATTACCACGAGAAGTCCAGAACCTCTTCCTGTTGACCTCTCCTGACTTTATCTTGGTACCTACGAGCTGCCCTGATCCGGACCCGTGACCCAGAAGCACTTGGGGGTGGGTCTAGGTCTAGGTTTGTGTCTTGGTCTAGCTCTAGGTCAGGGTCTAGGTCTAGCTCTATGTCAAGGTTAAGGTTAAGGTCTAGGTTTGTGTCCAGGGTCTGGGTTTGTGTCTAGGTCTAGCTCAAGGGCAGGCTCAAAGTTAAGGTCTAGGTCTAGGTTTGTGTCTAGGTCTGATCTGTGTCTAGTTCTGGCTCTAGGTCAGGGTCAAGGTTAAGGTCTAGGTCTGTGTCTTCTCAATTCTTTTCTGCCAGGCACCTCTTAGGAAGAAGAAAAGGTTTAACGGGTCTAGGATCTGTGTCTAGATCTGCGTTGGGAGCTGAATCAGGGTCTAGCTCCAAGTCTGGGTCTAGGTCTGAGTCAAGGTCTGTGTCTAGATCAGTGTCTAGGTCCAAGTGTGGGTCTAGGTCTGGATCATACATAATTTAAAGTTGTAGATCCAGGACTCTAAAGTAATCCAACAACTAACAAGCAGAAAAATCACCTTTTGTTCCACATGTCACATGGAAACCATTTCATCTCCGGTCTATCATTTGCACACGTCCGTCTACATCTAAGTTCCCCAATCCACGTTTGAAGTCTTGGAAGGATTTTCAGAGAGAATAAAACACATTTAAAAAACATTCATCTCAACAATATCCCCGTCGAGTAAGCGTCATCCAGCCTCCTCCAGCCTCCTCCACACCTGTTAGATCTCCGAGCCCTAAGTTTTCTATTGTCACCCAATGTTATTATTCTGACCTTTAAATAGAACACAGCGAGCATCATTACATTTAGGTCACAGTGGAGGTCTGTGTGTTTTCTGTACAACACCAGAGAGATAAAAGAAACGGCAAGAATACAGGCGCGGTAATTGGGACTGTGGAGCCGGAGAGAGCCCGCCCACTTCCTGGTTCCGGAAGTTTCTCGTGTTAAAGGAAAAATAGATATTGTTGTAAAAGTCGGAGAGAGTGTGGTGAGTAATGGCTTTACCCTTGCGCCTTTTAATTCCTTGCGTTAAAGGTATATAAGGGGATTGGTCCTCCCAGTTGTTAATCATTCTGGGGATACGTGCTCGTCAAAAACCACCAGAGAACTTTTTCAACAAGTGGAGAGGGCGGTTCTTCCCAAAAATCCTCCCATATACAGTTCCTTTAAGATAAAGATTCAATTTTGGACATCCTATATTTGTTCCATCCATCCATTTCCTTCCCCTTAATCCATTTCTGGGTTGGGGGGGTGGCAGTCAGAGCTACACCCAGTACACAGAGCTCCAGCCCCTCCCTGATCCTCCTGCAGGTGCTGAGTCCACAGGAGCCTTAATTTTCCAGCGGGGTGCTTCAGGGGTTAAGTGTTTTACCCAAAGACAGAACGACAGCAGACATCAGTGGGAGTCATGAAGTGGGTCTCTTGATGGGCTTCAACCCACGACCTTGAGGCTCAAAGGCCAATGCTCTACCAACCCCATATATATTTGTTCCATGCTGGGGAAATGTCAGTGTTGTCAGTGTATCAACGGTTACATAAGAATAACTTAACTAAAACAAAAGAAAATTTATGATTTTAGCATAATAAAGAAGCAAGTCTAAAATCTTAAGACGCATCTTTTCTTTTTTATTAGTTTTGGATTTTTAATTGTACAAATATATATTTTTTGTGTGTTTATATTGTTGCTATTTTTTCAGTTTAGTTTCAAAGAAGACTGAAAATATCTATTATGATTGATTTTTTTATTGATTGACTAAGACCTACATTTACATCGCAGAATTGTATGATTGAATTGTGCTTTTTGGGATAAAACCAAACATGAATTTTTCCATAATTGTTTAGTTGTTTACTGTCTCATATTTTCAGGAAGAATAATCCATATTTTAGTCTCCTCAGAGTCCTAGGAGGCCAGTCCCTGTGCTCCTCAGAGTCCCAGTTTCTTCACACACCAACACGTCACAGATGTACATTGGTTCAAGACCAGGGAGAGTACATTTGTATCCATTTTGACACTAAACAAAAGTCTACAGCTGATTGCTCTGATGGTCACGGCTCAGAAAAATCCAGTTGTGCTTTTTCTCCAAATCCCCTTTTCTGCCTCTGACCCGTCATTACCGCCGTCTGGATTGGCTTGATTTTGGAAAGTGCGTGGACGGGGGCTGTCCTCGGCGTGGCGCGCTGGATCCCAAGCCAAGCCATTTGACGCTGGAGTATTTGAAGATTCGCAGGAGGGGGCTGCTTGAAAATCCCCCACTGTGGCGCTGCTCTTTAAACTTTCTTAGCATGGGACAGAGATGGAATAAATTTGGCTTCTGCCGTTGGACTCAAGCTCATTAGATCGCTCGCTTGTTATGTTGGGACACACCAAAAACATGACCCAGTTTTTTGGGTCCACTCATAACGGAAGAAAGTACGGGTTTTTTTCATACTTCCTTGAAATTATACAGTAAGTTGAAGAGTCATTGCTGCCAACTCGGTAAGTGCCGAGACTTTTAATTGGCTTTTGATCAACACATAACTTCAAAAAAAGAGCAGGATTGTAATTTTTTATTTATTTTCAAAGTTAGACATTTGCATTTCAGATGCTCCCTTAGTTTACCACACAGGGAGACCAGGCTATTAACTGATGGCATGGTTTAAGTACATCCACATGTTTTTAAAGTGCTAGTTGTTACGGCCGCTGGCGCTGGGCCGCGTCGTACACCCGCTTCCCTCCCTCCTGTGTTGTGCTGCTGTTCTGCTCAGGCTCCGCCCCGCTGCATGGTGCACCGGCTACGCACGCTGCCTCCCAGTTCTGCCTTCCGTTCGGAGATTGGGTCGCGCTTTCCACGTCTGGCCAATCCATCGCTGCGGCTAATCAGCACCAGCCTTGAAAACGAGTCTGCTCCTTCTGTGCGGGGCGGCTTGAATCAGTGTCTTGTCTGCCACCGTTCTGAGAGAACGTGTTGTCTGTGTGCGCTAAAGATTAAGCTTAAGGTTGCCTGTGTGGCTCTGTGCTTGTGTTTATTTGAGAACCCTGTGTTTTTGTGTGTTTTATTTGACTCTGACGCTGTCCAGTACAAACTGTTACCCCTTTTGCCTGTTTTATTAAAAGGCCATCTAATTTACCATTATTACATCCTTGGTTTTATGTTACTTCCCTCTTCCCCTACGAGCTCAACGGTAGGGTCGTAACATATTTGGGGGCTCGTCCGGGATCTACACGTTCCCGGCATTAGGTGGCCGAATCAAATTTATTAGGTAAGTGGGGGGGTAAGCTGTATTGTATTTGGACATTGGGAGAATGGCAACCGCTTTCAATTTACAGGCATTCTTGCTTCATCCCTCGGCCGAAGCACTTGAGCGCTGTAAAAAGAAGGATCTATTTGAGGTTGCCGATCATTTTGAGATTTTGTATTCCCGTCAGAGCAGCAAGGCCGAACTCAAGGTGCTGCTCCTGGATGGTTTGGTGGAGAGGGGCTTGCGTTTGATCCCAGAGGCTGAGAGGTCTGATGAGAGCATCGTGCATGCGACTACCCCGAGACGTACGGAGACGCCTGCGGATGGCCCTCCCGGAGCGGAGCGTGAGTTTGTAGAGGGCGATGCGCGGCCTGAACCACCGCGCACTCCTCCTCGCTACGGGCCGCCCTCCCCAGCTCCTTCCTCTCCCGGCTCAGTTGGTGGTGCTCGGCGCGCTTTGCGGCTGGCACGCATCAAGATGGAGGCCGAGCAGAAGGATCGGGACCGCAGTGCCGAGCTCGAACTGCATATACGGAGGCTTGAGATCGAGGCTGACAAAGCTGTGCGCCTCAGACGCCTTGAGCTGGAGGCCGAAGGCCGCCTCCCCAGTCCTACTCAACGCCCGGGCGTCGCTGCACCTGCCACAGCCCTCTCCCCAGCTGTTCATGACTCTCTTGACGTGAGTAAAATGATACAAATTGTGCCTACATTTAGGGAGAGTGAGGTTGATTCGTATTTTTCTGCTTTTGAGAGAATCGCGATGGCGTTAAATTGGCCTCGTGAAGTTTGGCCTATCCTTGTGCAGTGTAAAGTGTACGGTAAAGCACAAGAGATAATCGCTGCGATGCCTCTTGCTGAGAGCCTGCAGTATGATGCAGTCAAGAGAGCAGTCTTACGCGCGTATGAGTTAGTGCCTGAGGCCTACAGACAGTCTTTTAGAAATCTCCGTAAAGCCCCGAGTCAAACGTGTGTTGAGTTCGCACGGGAAAAAGGAAATCTGTTTGACAAATGGTGTGCCTCTGCGAAGGCCCAAGATTTCGATTCTTTGCGTGAATTAATGTTGTTAGAAGACTTTAAGAACAACCTGCCTGCGCGTGTGGTTGTGTATTTGAATGAGCAAAAGGTTAAAACTATTTCTGAGGCTTCTGTGTTAGCAGATGAGTTTGTGTTGACTCATAAGAACTTTTCGTCATCTTCTGTTAATGAGACGCGTGTGTCTGTGCAGCCTGATCGTCCACGCTCTCCTGGAACCTCCACAAGGGACAGAGTCTGCTTCTACTGCCGCGAGCCCGGACACGTAATCGCAGACTGCCCTACTCTCAGACAAAAGGAAGAGTGTTCAGCTCCAAACGTTCAGAGCATTGGGTTAATTCAATCTGTAAGTCATAAGTCAGGACCCAATACTGTCCAAAATCACGGCTCCTGTTTTGAGCCTTTCATATCACAGGGCCTAGTATCACTGAATGGCGAAGCACCAGATCAACGCCCCATCCGTATCCTACGAGACACTGGCGGTTCCCAGAGCTTGATTTTGGCCAGTGCTCTCCCGTTTTCATACCGCTCTTACTGTGGTTACAGGAGTGTGTTACGGGGAGTTGAGATGGGCTACCGCCCGCGGCCCGTTCACTCTGTTCATGTCCAGTCAAACCTCGTTACAGGAAAGTTTCCGTTAGCTGTTGTCCCTGCGCTACCCATTGAAAATGTAGACATGATTTTATGTAATGATTTGGCAGGGGGCATGGTGTTTCCTCCCCTGTTGGAGGCGGTTCTGTCCCCGCTTGTGTGTGCCTCTGATCGTCAGATGCCCACGGGTTGTGCTGTGGCGCACACCCGTCCTCCAGAACAGTGCGGTTGTAGTCTGCCCGCCAGTCCAGTGAAACCACGAGTACCGCCGCACTTTACTCCACCCGCCACTTCTGTACGGAAGCACAAGGCTAGGGCCACCAGGCTTGGGTCAGGCGAGCGGCACTTTCAGCACCATGGAGAGCGTTTTGGCTCTCGCTCTGCAAGTTTCAGTTCGCGGCCTTGATCTGTGTGTTCCTTTGAGGGATTCGCCACGAGAGAGGCAAAGTCTGTGATTCTGTGTTCGGGTGAGTAATTCACAAATTTGCTCTGATTTTACTTTGAGATGGCTTGTATTTTAAGGGGGGGAGTGTTACGGCCGCTGGCGCTGGGCCGCGTCGTACACCCGCTTCCCTCCCTCCTGTGTTGTGCTGCTGTTCTGCTCAGGCTCCGCCCCGCTGCATGGTGCACCGGCTACGCACGCTGCCTCCCAGTTCTGCCTTCCGTTCGGAGATTGGGTCGCGCTTTCCACGTCTGGCCAATCCATCGCTGCGGCTAATCAGCACCAGCCTTGAAAACGAGTCTGCTCCTTCTGTGCGGGGCGGCTTGAATCAGTGTCTTGTCTGCCACCGTTCTGAGAGAACGTGTTGTCTGTGTGCGCTAAAGATTAAGCTTAAGGTTGCCTGTGTGGCTCTGTGCTTGTGTTTATTTGAGAACCCTGTGTTTTTGTGTGTTTTATTTGACTCTGACGCTGTCCAGTACAAACTGTTACCCCTTTTGCCTGTTTTATTAAAAGGCCATCTAATTTACCATTATTACATCCTTGGTTTTATGTTACTTCCCTCTTCCCCTACGAGCTCAACGGTAGGGTCGTAACACTAGTATAATTTGTCGCATGGAGAGATTTGACCCGAGTCACTCTTACACTGCACTTCAAGGGGCTTTAAATCAAAAGCAACTACATTACTCGTCTGGGAGCCTCCTAAGTCCTGCACTAAGTCCTGCACTAAGTCCTGGATCTACAGCCTCAGTCCTGCACTAAGTCCTGTATCTACAGCCTCAGTCCTGCACTAAGTCCTGTATCTACAGCCTCAGTCCTGCACTAAGTCCTGGATCTACAGCATCAGTCCTGCACTAAGTCCTGGATCTACAGCCTCAGTCCTGCACTAAGTCCTGTATCTACAGCCTCAGTCCTGCACTAAGTCCTGTATCTACAGCCTCAGTCCTGCACTAAGTCCTGGATCTACAGCCTCAGTCCTGCACTAAGTCCTGGATCTACAGCCTCAGTCCTGCACTAAGTCCTGGATCTACAGCCTCAGTCCTGCACTAAGTCCTGGAGCTACAGCCTCAGTCCTGCACTAAGTCCTGGATCTACAGCCTCAGTCCTGCACTAAGTCCTGGAGCTACAGCCTCAGTCCTGCACTAAGTCCTGTATCTACAGCCTCAGTCCTGCACTAAGTCCTGGATCTACAGCCTCAGTCCTGCACTAAGTCCTGGATCTACAGCCTCAGTCCTGCACTAAGTCCTGGATCTACAGCCTCAGTCCTGCACTAAGTCCTGGATCTACAGCCTCAGTCCTGCACTAAGTCCTGGATCTACAGCCTCAGTCCTGCACTAAGTCCTAGATCTACAGCCTCAGTCCTGCACTAAGTCCTGGATCTACAGCCTCAGTCCTGCACTAAGTCCTGTATCTACAGCCTCAGTCCTGAACTAAGTCCTGGATCCGTCCGTTCCTCTCTCAGCTTGAGCCTCGCCAAGATCAGTTTTTTTCTCACTGAGTTTTTGAGTGGTTCCTTGCCAATACAGGATATAAGGACAGTGATATCCGGGGTATTTCACAATTCTCCCAAAATGTTTAAACTACTAGAACTCCCAGTGCCAACATTTTGACTGCTCCGATTCAAACCAATGGCATTCTGAGAAATTCCCCCAAAGAATGTTTAGTTTTCACAACATGCAATTACAGTCATTTATTAGTGTTTTTTTAACCATTACTCACGTTTAATAAAACGTGTTGCTATGGTAAATGGCCCATGATATTCTCTTGTGGTGAAATAGTTAAAGATAGAACCACTCACATTTCAAAAGAAAAAGATAATTTCAGTTACTGTATATAAAAGTAGTACATTATGTAAAGATACAGAAAAAGTCAAAGTTATGAAGACCAAGAACGTACCATGAGATGAGTAATTACACTTCCAAAACTAAAAGCCATCAAATTGACTAATGAGTTATCTGGAGTACGAATGTTAAGGTTATTTATGGACCTTTCTTAACATTTATGGACAGGGGTCGTCCCATTCCCTACGGACCAACGGCTCCAGTGTGTTTGTTATTATAGAATTTAATAATGTCTTGGCAAATCGACAACTTTGTAAAGTCCTCCGAGGCGACTGCTGTTGGGATTTGGGGCAACAGATAGAAGTCAGGTTAGACTTTTAGATAGAAGTCAGGTTAGACTTTTAGATAGAAGTCAGGTTAGACTTTTAGATAGAAGTCAGGTTAGACTTTTAGATAGAAGTCAGGTTAGACTTTTAGAAATAAGTCGGTTAGACTTTTAGAAAGAAGTCAGGTTAGACTTTTAGAAAGAAGTCAGGTTAGACTTTTAGAAAGAAGTCAGGTTAGACTTTTAGAAAGAAGTCAGGTTAGACTTTTAGAAAGAAGTCAGGTTAGACTTTTAGATAGAAGTCAGGTTAGACTTTGAGATAGAAGTCAGGTTAGACTTTTAGATAGAAGTCAGGTTAGACTTTTTGATAGAAGTCAGGTTAGACTTTTAGAAATAAGTCGGTTAGACTTTTAGAAAGAAGTCAGGTTAGACTTTTAGAAAGAAGTCAGGTTAGACTTTTAGAAAGAAGTCAGGTTAGACTTTTAGATAGAAGTCAGGTTAGACTTTTAGAAAGAAGTCAGGTTAGACTTTTAGATAGAAGTCAGGTTAGACTTTTAGATAGAAGTCAGGTTAGACTTTTAGATAGAAGTCAGGTTAGACTTTTAGAAAGGAGTAAGGTTAGACTTTTAGAAAGAAGTCAGCAGGTTAGACTTTTAGAAAGAAGTCAGCAGGTTAGACTTTTAGATAGAAGTCAGGTTAGACTTTTAGAAAGAAGTCAGGTTAGACTTTTAGAAATAAGTCAGGTTAGACTTTTAGATATCAGTCAGGTTAGACTTTTAGATAGCAGTCAGGTTAGACTTTTAGATAGAAGTCAGGTTAGACTTTTAGAAAGAAGTCAGGTTAGACTTTTAGATAGAAGTCAGGTTAGACTTTTAGAAATAAGTCAGGTTAGACTTTTAGAAAGAAGTCAGGTTAGACTTTTAGATAGAAGTCGTCAGGTTAGACTTTTAGATAGAAGTCAGCAGGTTAGACTTTTAGATAGAAGTCAGCAGGTTAGACTTTTAGATAGAAGTCAGCAGGTTAGACTTTTAGAAAGAAGTCAGGTTAGACTTTGAGATAGAAGTCAGGTTAGACTTTGAGATAGAAGTCAGGTTAGACTTTTAGATAGAAGTCAGGTTAGACTTTTAGATAGAAGTCAGGTTAGACTTTTAGATAGCAGTCAGGTTAGACTTTTAGAAATAAGTCAGGTTAGACTTTGAGATAGAAGTCAGGTTAGACTTTGAGATAGAAGTCAGGTTAGACTTTGAGATAGAAGTCAGGTTAGACTTTGAGATAGAAGTCAGGTTAGACTTTGAGATAGAAGTCAGGTTAGACTTTTAGATAGAAGTCAGGTTAGACTTTTAGATAGAAGTCAGCTTAGACTTTTAGAAAGAAGTCAGGTTAGACTTTTAGAAAGAAGTCAGGTTAGACTTTTAGAAAGAAGTCAGGTTAGACTTTTAGAAAGAAGTCAGGTTAGACTTTTAGAAAGAAGTCAGGTTAGACTTTTAGAAATAAGTCAGGTTAGACTTTTAGATAGAAGTCAGGTTAGACTTTGAGATAGAAGTCAGGTTAGACTTTTAGATAGAAGTCAGGTTAGACTTTTAGATAGAAGTCAGGTTAGACTTTTAGAAATAAGTCAGGTTAGACTTTTAGAAAGAAGTCAGGTTAGACTTTTAGATAGAAGTCAGGTTAGACTTTTAGATAGAAGTCAGCAGGTTAGACTTTTAGATAGAAGTCAGGTTAGACTTTTAGAAAGAAGTAAGGTTAGACTTTTAGAAAGAAGTCAGCAGGTTAGACTTTTAGAAAGAAGTCAGCAGGTTAGACTTTTAGATAGAAGTCAGGTTAGACTTTTAGATAGAAGTCAGGTTAGACTTTTAGAAAGAAGTCAGGTTAGACTTTTAGAAATAAGTCAGGTTAGACTTTTAGATAGAAGTCAGGTTAGACTTTTAGATAGCAGTCAGGTTAGACTTTTAGATAGAAGTCAGCTTAGACTTTTAGAAAGAAGTCAGGTTAGACTTTTAGAAAGAAGTCAGGTTAGACTTTTAGAAAGAAGTCAGGTTAGACTTTTAGAAAGAAGTCAGGTTAGACTTTTAGAAAGAAGTCAGGTTAGACTTTTAGAAAGAAGTCAGGTTAGACTTTTAGAAAGTCAGGTTAGACTTTTAGATAGAAGTCAGGTTAGACTTTGAGATAGAAGTCAGGTTAGACTTTTAGATAGAAGTCAGGTTAGACTTTTAGATAGAAGTCAGGTTAGACTTTTAGATAGAAGTCAGGTTAGACTTTTAGAAATAAGTCAGGTTAGACTTTTAGAAAGAAGTCAGGTTAGACTTTTAGATAGAAGTCAGGTTAGACTTTTAGATAGAAGTCAGCAGGTTAGACTTTTAGATAGAAGTCAGGTTAGACTTTTAGATAGAAGTCAGCTTAGACTTTTAGAAAGAAGTCAGGTTAGACTTTTAGAAAGAAGTCAGGTTAGACTTTTAGAAAGAAGTCAGGTTAGACTTTTAGAAAGAAGTCAGGTTAGACTTTTAGAAAGAAGTCAGGTTAGACTTTTAGATAGAAGTCAGGTTAGACTTTTAGATAGAAGTCAGGTTAGACTTTTAGAAAGAAGTCAGGTTAGACTTTTAGAAATAAGTCAGGTTAGACTTTTAGATAGAAGTCAGGTTAGACTTTTAGATAGAAGTCAGGTTAGACTTTTAGATAGAAGTCAGGTTAGACTTTTAGAAATAAGTCAGGTTAGACTTTTAGAAAGAAGTCAGGTTAGACTTTTAGATAGAAGTCAGGTTAGACTTTTAGATAGAAGTCAGCAGGTTAGACTTTTAGATAGAAGTCAGGTTAGACTTTTAGAAAGAAGTAAGGTTAGACTTTTAGAAAGAAGTCAGCAGGTTAGACTTTTAGAAAGAAGTCAGCAGGTTAGACTTTTAGATAGAAGTCAGGTTAGACTTTTAGATAGAAGTCAGGTTAGACTTTTAGAAAGAAGTCAGGTTAGACTTTTAGAAATAAGTCAGGTTAGACTTTTAGATAGAAGTCAGGTTAGACTTTTAGATAGCAGTCAGGTTAGACTTTTAGATAGAAGTCAGGTTAGACTTTTAGAAAGAAGTCAGGTTAGACTTTTAGATAGAAGTCAGGTTAGACTTTTTGAAATAAGTCAGGTTAGACTTTTAGAAAGAAGTCAGGTTAGACTTTTAGATAGAAGTCGTCAGGTTAGACTTTTAGATAGAAGTCAGGTTAGACTTTTAGATAGAAGTCAGGTTAGACTTTTAGATAGAAGTCAGCAGGTTAGACTTTTAGAAAGAAGTCAGGTTAGACTTTTAGATAGAAGTCAGGTTAGACTTTTAGAAAGAAGTCAGGTTAGACTTTTAGATAGAAGTCAGGTTAGACTTATAGATAGAGGTCAGCAGGTTAGAAATTTTAGATAGAAGTCAGGTTAGACTTTGTTGTCTCATTCTAGGCAGACAAGATCACACAGTAAATGTTGGTTGTTTGCTTCATGTACTTTATTTTTCCCTCATCAAGTTGCTTTAATTTTATTTGCTCTATTGCCGTCTGAATAAAAATAAATAAATTAAAAAAGGTTGGCTCTCGAGTCTTCTCAAGGTCTCAACAACACGAAGGCTAATAAAAAAAGTATGAGATTTAGCAACACCATTCCCGTTTGATTATCATCTCACAGTCTATAAATGAATTGATTACATTATTACTTTACTCTCGTTTCTAAAATATTATTATTAAAGGCTTACACTTTGGCACAACTTTCTGAACAATGGCATTGTTTTCTATCCACTGAAAAAACACATTGAAAGACATCAAGCGCTAGTATGTGTTTGCCTTAAAACATAAACCTGTTTTAATTCTAAGTTGAAATTCAAAGAGAGAGAGAGAGAGAGAGCTTCACCGGGTCAATAAAGTAAAACAAAAAAATATTCAAAATGATTCAAAATGACCAGTTGCTCTGCCAGGATATGATGGACGTAGCTGAGAACACTAAACATGGTCGTTCCATGAGGAGGGGGTGAAAAGGAGGCGAAATCAGAGGCACACTGGTAAAATGTATATTATATTTTGACAATATTTGATGAAGATTACTGCATCATCTTCCTCCTCCCCTGTGTGTTTATTTGTACTGTATAAAATCTAAATTAAAACGTGGAAAATCAGTAGAAAATGTATAATACTAAAAAATTATCAATATTGTATCTCAATACGTTGTTTTTGGTTCACTCCTAATCTTGACCTTTTTGGCGCCAATGTATCTGTACAGCATCTTGCACGGGTTCCCACAAGGCACGGTGGCTGAGTGGTTAGCACTCTGGCTTGTCAGCAAGAAGGTCCTGGGTTTGAATCCTGGTCGAAACGGGGCCTTTCAGAGTGGACTTTGCATGTTCTCGGACGACACCACCCTCATTGGACTCATCTCCAACAACGATGAGTCCGCCTACAGGAGGGAGGTGGACCAGCTGGTGTCCTGGTGCAGTGGTAACAACCTGGAGCTGAACGCCCAGAAGACAGTGGAGATGATTGTGGACTTCAGGAAGAGCACTGTCCCCCCGCCCCCACCTTCCGTGATGGACTCCCCCATCACCTCTGTGGAGTCCTTCCGTTTCCTGGGCACCACCATCACCCAGGACCTCAAGTGGGAGCCGACCATCAGCTCCCTCATCAAGAAGGCCCAGCAGAGGATGTACTTCCTGCGGCAGCTTAGGAAAGCCAAGCTGCCTGCACAGATGTTGGGGCAGTTCTACACGGCCATCATCGAGTTCATCCTCACCTCCTCCATCACCTCCTCCATCACCGTGTGGTTCGCTGGAGCCACAGTCAGGGACAAACAGAGACTACAGCGCATTGTGCGCTCTGCAGAGGAAGTGATTGGCCGCAGCCTTCCATCGCTGCAGGACCTGTACGTCGCCCGAGCTCGAGGCCGGGCTGGTCGTATCACAGCCGACCCCTCTCACCCTGCACATGGACTATTCCAACCACTCCCCTCAGGCAGGAGACTGCGGTCCATCAGGACTAGAACCTCCCGCCACAAGAACAGTTTCTTCCCCTCTGCTGTTGGACTCTTGAACACTTCTTAACCTGTCCCCCCGCCCTTTATAAAGTCACTTTACTGCCCATCATACGTCACTTTACTTCACTGTACTGCTGTCACCTTACATTGTGTGCACCATGTGCACTTGTATATTGTAAATAGTAACTGTAACTCTATTTTAAATTTAAATGTATTCTTTAGAAGTGTTTTTTATTCTTATTTTTATTATCTCTTTCTGACTGTTGCACTGAGCCAAAGCAATTTCCAAGTCTGTGACCTCCTGTTACTTACGTGGCAATAAAAATGATTCTGATTCTGATTCTGATTCTCCCTGTGTCGGCATAGGTTTCCTCCGGGTGGTCTGGTTTCCCCTACTCCTATAAATATGTTCAATTGTTCAGGGTGATTAAGTGTGTGGTTGTTGACTGTGGGACGATGGATGGAAATTAGCTCAAAACAACAACCCAAGGTGATTACTGTCCAAAACAAATAAACAATACGCTTAAACCAAACTTATTTGTATAACACGGTTCATACACAAGGCAACTCCACTGACTTCCACTGATGTCTTCTGTGGTTGTGTCCTTGGGCAACCACTTAACACCAAATCCCCAATGCGGTCAGACTGTATAATAACTTTAAGTCACTGATGACCTGCACTAGGACTGAAAAAAACAGCACTTATTGTACATAATTATATCCTGCACAGACTAAATGTTTTAACCTTTAACATGTTGCACACTTCTGTCTTTTGCACAATCTGAGTGTTTCACCTGTGTCTGTGTCTATTTGTACCTGTGCTCCTCTCCCCTTGTTGCTGGTCCATTGTCTTGTATCTGTATTTGTCTCCTGTGATCAGTTTGATTTGGCTTTTACCTTGACATTATTTTGTTTAAATCTTCGTCACGAAATCATTATTTTGCAATCTTGTAATTTTGGGTCCTTCCTCTCACTGCAATTGACAGGGAGATCATTGAAGTTTATCTTATCTTGCCTGAAGCCCCCACTGAAAGATCGAGGCCCACCCCCTCTTGGAGGATCATGAAGGGGCTGGTGAATCGACCACAAAATGGATTAAAAGTTAGAAAATGGATTAATTCTATCTTGTTTTATTCAGTGCTTTGAGTTGCCTTGTTCATGAACCGTGCTATACAAACAAACTTGCCTTGCCTACTGTACAGATAACACTAGTCAAGTTTTCACAAAAAGCGGCCATACCTGTAGGTGTAGAGGTTATATCAGGGTTATACAGGTTTTTGCTGCTTGATCTTTTATTAAAAAAACTTTAGTGCCACAAAAGCACTATAGAAAGACAGTTGAAGGTATGACCAGCCTGAGATCAAGCAAAGATCCCACTGTACGTTTCAAAAATCTCACTTCTTTCCCACTTCTTGCCGTGCCAGACTCCGGAGCAGCCCTGTGTATGGACTTTAAGTTTGGCAGTTCGTCGAGTCCTTGTGCGTTTGGCCGGAGAGAGTCTTCCCAAAGATCCTCCAAGAACATCGACAGCAGAAGACGCCAAGGTACGTGTCAGATCAGAGCAAGAAGGAAAGAAATGAGAGGCTTCTTGAATGGCCAATCAGAGACAGGCTTTAGGAAATGGGATTGTTAATTATTATTATTTTGTTGAACCTGCAAAAGACATGATTCTGGGTTTTTTTAGTTGTTCTTTGCTGATGCAGGAAGGTCTAAAGACAGCAATGATCCGAGACCTTTAAGAAGATTTATAAACAGTTCTGGACACTGGTCATCTGTGAACCAATACACTGCAAAAAGTGATGAAAAATAAGTCAAAAATATCTCAAATTTGGCAAAATATATCTTTATTCGAGCACATTCTGATTGAGCCTTAAACAAGATTTGCCAATGGGACAAAGCAAAATTAACTTGCTTTAGAAATAGAAGAAATGTCTCCCTTGGAATGAGAAAATAAAGCAGCAGTTCTTGAAATTAGACTAAATGGCTTCGTCTCATTTGCAAATCTTGTTTAAACACAGTCAGAATGAACTCAAGTAAGTAAGAAAGTAGTAATCTTTATTTATATACCGCCTTTCACAGACCAGAGTCACAAAGCGGTTTACACTTGTTATTTTTTTGGGCATTTGTCTCTCACTCCACACAGAGATGGGAGCAGGGTCGCCAGTACAGGAGGCGCATGCCAGACCTATTGTGCATGTTTTTAGTGGTAGGGGAAACCGGAGCACCCGGAGGAAACCTACGCAGACACAGGGAGAACATGCAAACTCCACTCAGAAAGGCCCTGTTCTGACCAGGATTCGAACTCAGGACGTTCTTGCTGCGAAGCGAGAGCGCTATCCACCACTCAATTTGATCAATTATTACCTCATATTTTATCATTTTTTGCAGTGCAGCTCCTGGAAACATTGCATTTTTCTTGTGTTCGTACTGTTTGATTCTCTGATCTGCGTTGGCGAATTCAACCGTTCTGTAAAATCTGAGACAAAAATACCTGGAATTGAATAAAAAAAAAGGTAGGCAAGTCTAAAATTCACTCAACTACACATTCTCTACACAGAAACAAAAACAAAAACTCCATGCGCTCTCTCAACAAAACCAAATCACCACAAAAACACATAAGTTACACATAAGTCTATCGCAGAAGCACATTCAGCAGGTGTCGGTCCAAAAAAAAGCCTGGAGACGGGGAGATTGACAGGACAGACTGTATTGTGCCCGCCGCTCCTGGGGGCCCCTCAGAAAAGGCCATGTCTCCAGCAGCCTTGAGTCATTTCCATAGCTATTGGATGGGCCATAATATTTGAGACACGTTTGGGACCAACTCTTTGATTAAAAGAATAGTTTGAGGAGAGAAAAGGCGGTATGATAGCGGGAGGAGATGACGTGAATGGAGGAGAGTGACGAGTGACCTTTTAGAATTCAAAGCCTCGGACTTATGGAGGAACCAGGTAAAGTGGGTCTGCGTTCGCCATACCATCTACGATTGATTCATGGTATTTCTGGATCCATTTTGGATTATTTTCCTCTGTAAATCCTTGGTTGTTTGGACATTTCAGTTAAATATATCAAAAAACAAAATTCTCCAATGGGATGAAGCCATTTCGTCTTACGTAATTCACAATCTGCTGCTTCATTTTCTCATTCCAAGAGAGACATTATCATCTTTTTGAAGCGAGATAATTTTGGCTTGGTCTCATTGGAAAATCTTGTTTTAAGACTCAGTCAGGATTTTTTGCAGTGTAGGAGACAAACTGTGATATTTGAGAATGATCTCAAGTCTCCAGACCTGAATATTATTGAAAATATTATTACAAATTGCTAAAATGTGGTGAAATGTATCTTGATTTGAGCACATTCTGGGACATACAAATGAGATGTCTCCCTTGGAATGAGAAAAAAGTTCGAAATAATACTAATTATCATAGAAAAATAGCCATTGGAAAATATTGTTTTGAAACCGTCAGAATGCTGAAATTAAGATTTTAGCTTTTTTTTTAAAGATTTTTTAAAGATTTTTTTAACTATTTTTCATTACTTTTTTGCAGTGTAGGAGAAAAACTGTGATATTTTAAAATGATCTTCAATTCTCCAGACCTGAATATTATTGAACATTTGACCATCTGTACCACCCATCCAATCTGCGTGAACAAGACATGATCTGCAAAGAAGAATGGTCCAAAATTCTTTCCATCACAATCCAGCCCCCTTTGGAACTTATACAAGACGTTTTGAGGCTGATATTTCTTACAGAAGTATAGAATATTGAGTTAATTGTCTACGGCCACTTTAGAACACTACAAAAAGTGATGAAAAATAAGTCAAAAATTGCTAAAATATGGTGAAATGTATCTTGATTTGAGCACATTCTGACTGTCGAGAAACAAGATTTACAAATGGGACAAAGCAAAAATGCAAATACAAGAATTGTCTCCCTTGGAATGAGAAAATAGGTAAAAGTTCTCGAAATAAGACTACAAATAATAGGAAAATAGCCAATGGCAAATCTTGTTTTAAAACGGTTAGAATGCTCAATAGAAGATAATTTTTTTTCCAAAATGGAGCAACTTTGTACTTATTTGTATCACTTTTTGCAGTGAATCCACTCGATTCTTTGCCGTCATTTAAAGTACAAATAAATAACTAAATTCCCAAGAGATATTTTATAAAACTAAAGCCAACTCCACGCTCTTACGAAACACCAATCAAACCGAATGCCTTGGACGCCTCATGAACACATCGGATTCATTTGCAATTTGTGCCGATTCTTTCGCCTTTATCTACCCCCAAAAAAGAACTCATTCACCGAACACGGCTCTTGAACGAGGGAAGTACAATTTCTCCAAATCATTTCAATTTTGTTCAATGCATATTAGGATGAAAGCAGTCGTCAACAAGCCCTTCAGCAGCGCCACTTATCCGTGACTTTGGCTGATGAGAGAGATCAGAGGTGAGCGCCAAAAAATGAGAAATTTCACTCAATCAGACCCTTGCACACGTCTAATAATGTAGATTCATGTTGCCAGGTTTGACTTCGCTCGGGTTTCACTCAAGTAACACTCACAGGGGATTGGTTTTACCCATAGGAGCTGAGGGACGATGGGAAAAAGTATGATTTTTTACAGATATTATACAGTTCATTTCTTTGCTTCCCAAAAATGTAAATATTTTTCATGTAGTAGTAGTAGTATTCTTTATTTATATACCACCTTCTCACTGCACATCAGAGTCTCAAAGCGGTTTACAATTGTGATTTTTGGGATTGGGGGGGCCAGTACAGGAGGCGCATGCCAGACCTATTGTACATATTTTTAATGGTAGGGGAAACCGGAGCACCTGGAGGAAACCGGAGCACCTGGAGGAAACCTACGCAGACACGGGGAGAACACGCAAACTCCACTCAGAAAGGCCCTGGTCCAACCGGGATTCGAACTCAGGACCTTCTTGCTGAGAGGCGAGAGTGCTATCCACTCAGCCACCGTGCCACCATGTTTTTGGTACATTTGGGTTGCCATGGCCAGGTTTTGTCTTCCCCCCTTCAGGAAGTCAGATTTGATTGGATGGGCTAGAATCTTTTGGTCTGTATAGTTATCTTTAGACCTGTTGTGCATGTTTTTAGTGGTAGGGGAAACCGGAGCACCCAGAGGAAACCTAAGCAGACACGGTGAGAAATGCATCAGAAAGACCTGGAGGTGGAATCAAACCCATGACCTTCTTTCTGGGAGGCACAAACGACTACACGACTGGCCAAAATGACTAAAGCATAGTGTAGGCATAGTGGCCCTCATTTATGAAACTTAGCTACGGAAAAATCAGGATTGAATAAGATTTACGGCAAAAAACTACACTTTTCGGCATTTTTCAATCGGGATTATCAATCGATGGGAAAAAAGGTGTGATTTTTCTGTGTGGGTTTGAGTCCACCACAAGAATTTCTCCACCAACTTCTTTGCCTATTTGTGGTTAAACCTGCATGCAAAAGCCAAATTCCGGTTGCGGTTGTCACTGTGTCCTTAGGCAAGACACTTCACTCATATTGCCTAGAATGAGTCTGGTGTGTTTGTGAATGCCCGAAGGCTCATACTGGTTGCCTCGCTTCTGTCAGTGTGCCCCAGGGCGGATGTGGCTACAGTAGGAGTTTATCACCACATGTGAAACGTTTTTAAGTGTCCAAAAAAGCGCTAAATAAAACCGATGCATTATTATTATTAGTTGTTTTTTGGTCGTAAGGGCGTTGCTCCAAAATGGTTGTAGACCTTGTACTTTTTTCCACAACATTACAACAAGCATGTTTTCAATCAACCAAATTTGCGAGTACCTTATCCCCCCGCTTTTCCTGCAGCCGACTCAACATTTTTCGGATCAAATATTGAAGAGAATAAGCTTTTATCACCTCCCGCCACTTCTCTCCGTATATTGATGTTTTCGTACAGCTGGCCCTCGCTACGTTCTGGACCGATTCACGTTGGACTCTGCCAAGAACAACATCCAAATGAAACAGAGGAGAGAGCAGCCCGTTCCACTCGATCAATACAAGATCTTTGAAGTGAACCGAAATATAATCAAGGGAGATTGAGAGGTTAATAAAGTCACATTTTGCTCCCATTAGCGGCTAATGTATTTGCGGAATATAGCGGTGCGCGAGCCAGGGTTGCTAACGAGAAGCAGCCATTTGGACGTTTGTCGCAGAAGGGCGGGAGAATGTACAGCTCATTTCTTTGCTTCCCAAAAACGTAAATATTTTTCATGTTTTGGGTGCATTTGGGTTGCTATGGCCAGGTCTTCTCTATCAGGAAGTCAGATTTGATTGGATGTGCTAGAATATTTTGGCTTTTATAGTAATCTCTAGACCTGTTAACCTGAAATGTCTTAATCTTGTACATATTTGTAGTGGTAGGGGAAACCGGAGTACCCTGAGGAAACCCACGCAGACACGGTGAGAACATGCAACAGAAAGGCCTGGGGGTGGAACCAAACACAAAGTAGAGGCAAAAACGACCAAAGCATAGTTTAAGCAAAGTGTGAGTGAGTTTAATGGTTAAAAAAACTGTTTTAGGGGCTCTGTTTTATGGAACGAAGAAATTTGCGAATGAGGTTAGGATGAGAATCTTTGAAAACCGTGATCCACCTTCCCTTTTGATGTGACTGTTTCTCTCTTTGTGTGGATGAAGAGATCTTGGATTAAAACAGACATAAATAAACAACCAAAGTGCATAAAAAATAAATGCACTTCAAGAAATAAAAATAAGATAAAATCCTTCAGTTGTAGCACAGGCAAACAGAACAGTCTTTAACCTGGATTTGAACATTGTCAGAGTAGACGCCTCTCTCACATTTTCAGGGAGACTGTTCCAGATTTTAGCAGCATAAATCTGAAAGTAAGTATTGTTTATCTTTATAGCGCATTTTATAGACCAAGGTCACCCAAAGCGCTTCAGGGTTGAATGTTGAATGTCCTGGATCCTCCCTTCTGTCCTCAGACCCTCTGGGCTTTGACATTCAGGGACAGGTCTTGTGTTTTCTGATGACCACATTTACCTGAAAACAACTTTGTTCAACATTAAAAAGCCACAGTGAATGAAGACTCCAACCTCCAGCTCTTTGTCCATGACTCTATAAAATTCAGGGACTTTTGGTATGCAGTTTAAGAAAAGATTTCTTTAGACAGCTCACAGTGTATTTGAACGATATTAGTTGGAGGTCTGTAATTTATGTTTTTATATGGACTTTATATTTCTGAACGGGTGAACTTAAAAACACCGTGGACTGAGACATTATTATGTCTCAGTCCCACGGTGCGGCACGGTGGCTGAGTGGATAGCACTCTCGCCTCTCAGCAAGAAGGTCCTGGGTTCGAATCCCAGTCGGACCAGGGCCTTTCTGAGTGGAGTTTGCATGTTCTCCCCGTGTCTGCGTAGGTTTCCTCCGGGTACTCCGGTTTCCCCTACCACTAAAAATATGTCCAATAGTTCTAGCATGCGCCTCCTGTACTGGCCCCGCCCCCATCTCTGTGTGGAGTGAGAGACAAATGCCCAAAAATTAACAATTGTAAACCGCTTTGAGACTCAGATCTGCGGTAAATAAATAAAGATTACTTACTTACTTATTATTGATGAATTGCTTTTTTTTTTCTAGTTTCTTGTCGCTGATGTTGCTGCAGTGTCTCTCTTTGTCGCTTTGAAACGATCAGCTCCTGTATGACATCTATCCATACTTCTTCTGCTTCAATTCAAATGAAGCTGAAGCAAAAATTCAGACTCAGATTCAGATTTTGTTTAAAGAAAAAACACAATTTCGCCTTGTTCTATTCTCTTGGCAACCACTTTTTTGCTTATCTATGTAAGTCAACACAAGCCTGGTCGTACCATACCATAGTACAAATTACATTTCTTACTGAGGTCTGGAGGTGCTTTACTGAGCTCTGTCAACAGGTGGGAGGGGTTAACTCCTTTTGCAGATTGAAACGATTGGATCTGAGTTTACCGTGACGTATGTAATGCACCCGAGTGAGTCGTTAGCGTTTAGCATTTAGCCTAGCTTTAGCCATCTCCTTTGCCGCTAACAAAGACTGTAGGGAGTAGCGCCACATTCTTTGCCAGCAAATACATTTACTAAACATTCCTCTTGCTCCAGCTTCAATTTCTTGATAGTAAAGTGTTCTGGTCTGGTTCTATCGCATTCTTCTCTCTCTCTTGACGTCACCCGCAACTAACTACAACTGCTCGCTCGCCGATTGGTCGGTCAAAATTCAACCGATTGTAATCGCAAACACAGGTTCCAGACCCAGACGTTACATGCAGGAAATTATAATTCAATCTCTTTCACCAGGCAAATCATGTTAGTTTACAAACAAATAACCCATCTCATCCCACTCCCTCCTCGGTCTCACACTAGTCTGACGAGTAGAGTTAGAGCCGTCTTCTCCTGTACTGACTCACAGAATGACAGTTTCTTAATCTGGCACAAATGGGACAAAGTGAGAGTGTGGAGACTTTTGCCGCTGACATTTGGCATTCACAGCAAATCTCCACAGAGCTGCTCTTACAGACGCTATTCTGGTCCAGCTCTGGTTTCTCCGCCGTCTGTTTGCGCCCCCATCAGAACAAGTCCAGTCCAAGTTTGATCCAAGTCTTTTCAGATGAAGTAGAAGAAAAATAATACGGTGCAATATTTGGATGTTGAATTATATGGGGTTTTTGTGGACATTTTTCTAATCACATTTTGACTGATGTTAGTTGGGGGCGGGTGGATAATTGAAATGGTCGTTTAAAATGGTAAAAAAGTTACAAAACCCCAGATTTAAAGAATAAAACTATTCACAGCCATGTTTTAGTGGTTTATCCCCAGTCTCTTCTACACTCAAAGCTCATGGAGTGATTTATGTGTGTGTCGCAGTACATTATTTTCGTACTCAAACTTGACTAACTTTGCCTTGACTTACTTTATACAACACATATTTATACAACACATATTATCATCCAGATGTGGTTCTAGTGAAGGGCCGTGTTTTCGCGGCTTATATGTTTTTCTAAATCATTGCATTTCTTGTGTTCAAACTGTTTCACTCTCTGATCTGTGTCGGCAAAGATTTTGTAAAGTCCTCTGAGGTAATACTGTTGTGATTTAGGGCTATACAAGAATAAAATAAACTGAATCGAAGAGAAAAAACTAAAAATAACATCCAGTAATTGAATTGGAAACTCAGTATTAACACATATTGGCTGATATAGTCTCCTGTAGGAAGGTCTAAGGACATTTTTGAAGATGATGATCCAGGACACTCCACATTCAGCCGCATTTATGAATGAACGGCAGGCGAATTAAATTGGTTGTTTGAAATGACTGATTGAATGACATTGCAGTATTAGTGGACATGATTTATGTCCAATAGTTCTAGCATGCGCCTCCTGTACTGGCCCCGCTCATCTGTGTGGAGTGAGAGACAAATGCCCAAAAATTAACAATTGTAAACCGCTTTGAGACTCAGATCTGCAGTGAAAAGGCGGTATATAAATAAAAAATTACTTACTATTAGTCTGTCCCTTCTGGACCAATATCTGTGTTTTTTAACATTGCTTCTGTTGTGTTTGAACTCTTTGATTCTCTGATCTGTGTTGGCAAATTTGATAGTTTGTTAAGGTTCTCCCACATAACTATTGTTGTGATTTAGGGCTATACAAGAACCAAGCCCCGGCGATCCAAGATGGCGCCGTATTCAAATGAATGGTTTGTGCTCAGCGGCGCATTGTGCCGGCACGGTTGCTGCCATATTAGCGGAACTCGCCTGGAACTTGCAAATATCCAAGGGAAACTCGCCTGTATTTGGGCATCGTCTGGTCCTCCCGGTTCTGCGCAGTGGACGAGCTCCCATGATGCGCCAAATACGCGTGTGTGGCTGTCATGCACGTGCACAGAGGGGCTCTGACCAATCAGAACTGCTCATCAAAGCGGGAGTTAGAGCGGGAGCCAGACGGGCAGAGTTTGTGGCACTAAAGTGTAGATTTAAAGAAAACCGAAGGATTTAAGAAGAAAAAAAGTTCAGGATGACAAGGGACACTAAAATCCCCACAAAATCCGATCTTTATGAAAACTGTAGGTTCTCTGTCAGCTGAGGTCGAGCTGTTTTAGTTTACATTGAGTTCTATGGGGAAAATGTTTGGGTAACCCACGTGAATTTAGTCTGGTTTAGTCTGCAGTACCGCTGAGTTCTTCAGCTCCAAGCTAGTAAAACCCTATCCAGTTATTATAATAGATCCATGATAACAGCACACATTGACCACACTTTGCCCGATGCCCCCGCTGTAAGATCAAGGCTCTAGCAGTAGCAGAGACAGCAGCAGAAGCAGCAGAGACAGCAGCAGCAGAGACAGCAGCAGCAGAGACTCGCACACACAGAGGGGTGAAGAGGCAAGGCGACTGCGAGCGCTGTGATAACTTCATCTCAGCGTGAGGCCCGGGCGCACCAGAGAGAAGCGCCCGCGGAGAAAGGGGGATTATGGGTAAGGGCGTCCAGACCACCTGCTGCGCGAGAGGACGCCTGACCCACAGACGCCTGCTGCACTGGATCTCCTCACTGTGTGGAACTGATGCTATCGGCCAAAAAGGCGCAAGTCGGAGCGTTTATCCGACAAAGCAGCTGCTGTCTACACTGCACAGACGCACACAGGTGACAGAGAGATGCTGATTTCAATCTGGGCCAAAAGGGCGCGGTGTAGTGTCGTACTGTTAGAATTTATTTAATATGTTATGCCAAAGAAAACAATAAACAATGGGAAATATACAGAATAAACAGACAAAACAAAAAAACGTTTGAAAAAAAGGCAGGATGAAGCAACTGCTCTCACTCATTCAACACAACCTGAAACAATCACACACACACACACGCAGCACAACAAGCACACACACGACACATGACAAGACACAGGCCCAAACACTCTCTGACCATACACCTCCCTCTCACCACTCGCTCTGTGCTGAAGTCCTCACTCCTCCACAGAAAAGATCACTGCTCACACAGAGACACAAGTTGACCTGAAAAGTAGTTCTACATCTCTCTCTGGTCTCTTTCTGGTCACTCTCTGGTCTCTTTCTGGTCTCTTTCTGGTCTCCCTCTGGTCTCTTTCTGGTCTCTCTCTGGTCACTCTCTGGTCTCTCTCTGGTCTCTTTCTGGTCTCTTTCTGGTCTCTTTCTGGTCTCTTTCTGGTCTCCATCTGGTCTCTTTCTGGTCTCTCTCTGGTCTCTCTCTGGTCTCTCTCTGGTCTCTCTCTGGTCACTCTCTGGTCACTCTCTGGTCACTCTCTGGTCTCTCTCTGGTCACTCTCTGGTCACTCTCTGGTCTCTCTCTGGTCACTCTCTGGTCACTCTCTCTGCTCTTTCTCTATGCTCTCTCTCTCTCTATGCTCTCTTTCTCTGCTCTCTCTCTATGCTCTCTCTCTCTGCTCTCTCTCTTTATGCTCTCTTTCTCTATGCTCTCTCTCTCTCTATGCTCTCTTTCTCTATGCTCTCTCTCTCTCTATGCTCTCTCTCTCTCTGCTCTCTCTCTCGTCGTTGAACAGAAATTATGAATGACCAAGATTGTAGGAAATCTGCTCATTCCTATCATTCGTCCTGAGGGCAGACCACAATGTAAAAAATACAAACACACAACAATTCTCAAACTCGTGATGATTGCTTATGTCGGTTGTTGACTTTTAACAGTTATTGTGGGCTTGTGGTTAATGACAGAAGTGAATGTAGGAAATGCAAATGCTGATTAGCGACGTACTTAAAGGAATAGACCACCGTTTTTACATACTGACATATGTTCTTACCTTACCTTAGACTAGTTGATATGTAGCCGTCTGGTCTTTGTCCGTGTGCTCTGTCATGCAAACGGAGCACAAACGTAGCCTCTTCCACAGACTGTATAGTACCAAATCAGCTCCCGTTAGAAGCTACCAAACTCTTCCACGTGTTCCCTATTTAAATACAGTTACGTGACGTGTTACTCTACAAAGTATAGTAACACAGAAATGTAACATGTTGATTTTCTCAGCGGATAAAAAGGGGGACTATATTGTGAAGCGTAATAATACGAGGAGCGCTCCGTCTGCGCACTAGCTCCTACAGACTTCTCTCTCGCTCACTTCCGTCAATAGAAGCAGCGTGACTTGTAGTACGGAGAGAAGTTAGTGCGCGGACGTAGCGCTCCTCAGATTACTACGCCTCACAATATAGTACCCGTTTTATCCGCTGAGAAAATCGACAGTTACATTTCTGTGTTACTATACTTTGCAGTGTAACACGTCACGTAACTATATACATTTAATAGGGAACACTTGGAAGAGTTTGGTAGCTTCTAGCGGGAGCTACCTTTTGGGTACTATACAGTATACAGAGGAGGCTGCGTTTGTGCTCCCGTTTTTGCTCCGTTTGCATGACAGAGCGCACGGACTAAGACTAGACAGGTACGTATTAACTAGTCTAAGGTAAGGTAAGAACATATGTCAGTATGTAAAAACGGTGAACTATTCCTTTAACTGACATCTTTAGAGTCGGAGAAAGGTCTGGTCTGGTCCCAATATCTTTATCTTGAAGAAAGCAATGTTATTTTCTAAGGTCTCTTTCTGGTCTCTCCCTGGTCTCTCTCTCTGGTTTCTCTCCCTGGTCTCTTTCCCTGGTCTCTCTCTCTGGTTTCTCTCCCTGGTCTCTCTCCCTGGTCTCTCTCTCTGGTTTCTCTCCCTGGTCTCTTTCCCTGGTCTCTCTCTCTGGTTTCTCTCCCTGGTCTCTTTCCCTGGTCTCTCTCTCTGGTTTCTCTCCCTGGTCTCTCTCCCTGGTCTCTCTCTCTGGTTTCTCTCCCTGGTCTCTTTCCCTGGTCTCTCTCTCTGGTTTCTCTCCCTGGTCTCTTTCCCTGGTCTCTCTCTCTCGTCTCTCCCTGGTCTCTCTCTGTCTCTGGAGTCTCTCTCTCCTCTCTCTTTCTGCTCTCTCCTCCTCTCTCTCCCTTCTGTATCCTCTCTCTCCAATTCTTTTAGCCTTTCAAAACCAACTCTCCGGGCTTTCAACTCGCCGTTACCATGGCGAATGTCAAGCACAAAGAGCAGGGGAGCCGTGCCATTGTCGCGCTGTCCGTCTGCCCGCCGCTCGCTTAAGCACACGTTAGCTCACGTTAGCCTTTTCTCCAACGCCACCTGACCTTTTGTTGGAGCGAGCGGCCGTGGAACAATTCGAAAGGAGACAGGCCAGAGATGAAGCAAAGCCAGTCGAAAACCCAAGCATACAGCCGCAATTAAAAGATGATTATCGGCGGCGGACTAGACCTCAGAACTTCCATATGCGGCGATCAGAAAGAGGACCCCTGTTGAGTAAATGTCACGTTGCCATTTTGACCCACACGCTGCTGCTGCTGCCATGAGTCAGTGCACGTGAATTAGCACTGTACAGTTATAGAGATACAGATTGTCCGAGCTAAAAAAACATATATACATAAATATTTAAATACAGGTGTTTTCATGACGAGCCACCATTGGTCTCCTCCTGATCTCTTTGTTAATTTCAGAATGGGAAATATATATATAAAAAAAAACAAAAAGAAACGTGTTCACTGTGACTTTACTGAGTCACTTTGCTTCTTTAATTTGCTGAAGTTAGAGATTGTATGTTATTTCAGTTATAGGCTTTTTGTTCATTTTTCTTGTGCTGTGAGCTCCTTATTCTTACTGTTCTGTAACTGGTGATGCAACACTGACATTTCCTCACCAAAAGCATATTCCTAGTCTTTCCCTGGTCTCTCTCTATCTCTTTCTCTCTCAGGTCTCTCTCTGGTCTCTCTCCCTGGTCTCTCCCTGGTCTCTCTCTGGTCTCTCTCTGGTATCTCTCTGGTCTCTCTCTGGTCTCTCTCTGGTCTCTCTCTGGTCTCTCTCTGGTCTCTCTCTGGTCTCTCTCTGGTCTCTCTCTGGTCTCTCTCTGGTCTCTCTCTGGTCTCTCTCTGGTCTCTCTCTGGTCTCTCTCTGGTCTCTCTCTTGTCTCTCTCTGGTCTCTCTCTGGTCTCTCTCTGGTCTCTCTCTGGTCTCTCTCTGGTCTCTCTCTAGTCTCTCTCTGGTCTGGTCTCTCTAGTCTCTCTCTTAACTCCCTCTGGTTTGGTCTCTCTCCCTGGTCTCTCTCTCTGATTTCTCTCCCTGGTCTCTTTCCCTGGTCTCTTTCCCTGGTCTCTCTCTCTCTGGAGTCTCTGGAGTCTCTCTCTGGTCTCTGTCTCTCACTGGGGTCTCTCTTTGGGGTCTCTCTCTAGTCTCCCTCTGGTCTGGTCTCTCTGGTTGCTCTCTTAACCACTGTATATATTAACGGACAGAGTCACGCCTATCTCCGCCGTTCATAGGAGTTGGCCATAAAAAGTGCTTTCATGGAGCAATCCAAGATGGCCGCGAGTGGTCCCGCCCACAAGAAAATTGTGAAAAAACGCATCTGCGCATGCGTCAGCCGGTGAGAGCTCCATTCATTTGAACGAGAGACTTCAAAAATTCACAGCAAGTAAACTAGAGTGGACCAAAAAAAATCCCCCCCCCTCAGCATTGACACACATGTGGAACGGAGCTTTGGGCCAAGAGACAACTTTTGGTCCATCCTGTAAAGACGTTTTCGAGAGGTCTGCCAATGCTATATGTTAGCATTGGCTAATTCTTCTTCTGGGTCCACCCCCATCGGCCCGGGGTGGTATTGCAGCATGTCAGCGCACGTCATTTTGGCCACTTTTGAGCTGGGACCTGCCCCCACTGCTCTTAACTCCCTCTGGTCTGGTCTCTCTCTCTGGTTCTCTCTGTTCCCTCTCTGGTCTCTCTGCTCTCTCTCTCTCTCTCTCTCTCTCAATAGCGTATATTATCCAGAGTTATCTCCTTATAACCACTTTTCCTTGTGTATGAACTGTGCTTCACAAACAAACTCTTTTCCTTCTCTGTTCTGGGAAAATCCATAAGTCTTAATTTGACCCTCGGCTTCTGCTCAGTCCGACCACTTTTACAGAACATTCTCGTCGACAAACTCAAATCTCAGCAGCCGTTTTGACCGTTATTCCAGATCGATATATATTTCGCCCCAAGATGCTTTGACTGCAGCGGACCATCAACTGTCCATATACTGTACATGGTGTGTGTCTGTCTGGTATTGGCGATAATCATGTAGTAATGATCTATGACACCCACGGCTAATTGTCCTGCTGTTCAGATTATCCAAGAGGAAATATTGCTAAAAAAGGATATAAATAAGCAGGTAAGTGTATTTCTGTATTGGTCTAAATCACAACAGCAGACATCTTGGAGGACTTTACAAAGTTGTGGATTTGCCCGGGCTCAGATCAGAGAATCAAACAGTGAAAACTCGGGAAATGCAATATCAACAAACACATAGAAGCCAATGGTCCACAGGGGGCAGAGACCAATGTCCATAAAAATGTCCTCTCTATGGTCTCTCTCGCTCTGGTTTTTCTCACACGGGTCTCTCTTTGGTAGCTCTATCTTGTCTTTTTCTGTTCTCTCTGATCTCTCTTTCTAGCCTCTCTCTGGTCTTGCTCTAAGGTCTCTCTCCCTGCTCTCTGCTCTCACTTTGGTCTCTCTCCCTCTCTGGCCTCTTTCTCTCTGCTCTCTCTCTCTGGTCTCTCTCTGACCTCTCTCTCAGATCTTTCTCTCTCTGGCCTCTCTCTCTGGCCTCTCTCTCTGGTCTCTCTCTCTGGTCTCTCTCTCTCTGGTCTCTCTCTCTGGTCTCTCACTCTGGCCTCTCTCTGCTCTCTCTCTCTCTCTCTCTGGCCTCTCTCTCTGGCCTCTCTCTCTGGTCTCTCACTCTGGCCTCTCTCTCTGCTCTCTTTCTCTCTCTCTCTGGCCTCTCTCTCTAGTCTTTCTCTCTCTGGCCTCTCTCTCTGGTCTCTCTCTGGCCTCTCTCTCTGCTCTCTCTCTCTCTCTCTCTGGTCTCTCACTCTGGCCTCTCTCTCTGCTCTCTCTCTGCTCTCTCTCTAGACTCTCTCTCTCTGGTCCGTATAAATCCATGTCCAACAATCCCATATGCTTCGACAAACATCATTCTTGCGTTTTGTGAATGCGTGAAAATTATTTGGCAGCAGTAAAAGGTGAAATCTTTTGCAATCAAGAGGCAGAAGCTTGAGTGATGTCACATGTTGTCCAGATGTATGTGTGTGAGTGTGTGTGGGAGTGAAAGGAGCCTGTGGCGGTGGCCTTGGAGGACATCGTAGAAAGTGGATTGCGATAATACCAAAGCTCAATGTCTCCTTTTGATAGAGGGAAAAATGCTCTTTGCAAAGTTATTTCAACACTTTTAGGTTACGGACAAAACAACAACATTCTTATGGACTTTTAGATGGAAGTAGAAAGAAAGAGTGGGAGCTTCTGTAAGTGTCGGTAATGGCACAGTCCCTGGAAGAGATTAAGTCTCTCACTCTTGTCTCTCTCAAGTGTCTCTCGGGTCTCTCTCTGGTCTCTCTCGTGTCTCTCTCTGGTCTCTCTCTGGTCTCTCTCAGGTCTCTCTCGGGTTTCTCACAAGTCTCTCTCGGGTCTCTCTCTGGTCTCTCTCTCTTGGTCTCTCTCTCTCTTGGTCTCTCTCTGGTGTATCTCTTTTTATCTCTGGTCTCTCTCTGGTGTCTCCGTCTCTCTCGTCTCTTTCTCTGGTCTCTCTCTTTAGTTTCTTTCTCGAGTCTCGTTCTCTGGTCTCTCCCTCTGGTCTCTTTCTCTAGTATTTCTCTCTCTCTGGTCTCCCTCTGGTCTCTCACTCCCTGGTCTCCCTCTGGTGTGGATAAGAATCATTTTTGAAGGACTCATGTTTTAACTGTATCTATTTTCTTTTTTATATACATTTCATATGTTTTTTCACTGTTTTAAATATCTTATAGTCTGTTTTTAACTACATAGTTTTTTACTTTGTCCTTCAAAATATAATTGCTACGATCGGGGTTTTAAACAAAACAAAACGTGAAACAATGTGAGAAGAATTATATATAGCCGACTCACAATATAGCAATCAGAATCCTTTGTGTGAACAGAAAGTAGGAGAAACTGGATCTTGTCACAGCCATTCTCAAAGTGCTGCTTAATAACAAGAATCCCAGGAGCGTTTGTCTGAATATTCTCTTAAAGTCTTGCTTGTGCATTGAACCATCAGCAACACTCTTATCGCTTGGGTTTTCGCCTTCGGAAAGATCCCAAAAAACCTCCTCTTGTCGTTTCAAAACCAACGATACAAGACAAAAAGGCTCACACCACATCAGTAAAAGATTTGTCTCTCTCTGGTCTCTCTCATGTCTTTCTCTGGTGTCTATCTCTCTGCCCTATGGCCTCTCTCTCTGGTCTCTCTCTGGTCTCTCTCTGGTCTCTCTCTGGTCTCTCTCTGGTCTCTCTCTGGTCTCTCTCTGGTCTCTCTCTGGTCTCTCTCTGGTCTCTCTCTGGTCTCTCTCTGGTCTCTCTCTGGTCTCTCTCTGGTCCCTCTCTGGCCTCTCTCTGGTCTCTCTCTGGTCTCTCTCTGGTCTCTCTCTGGTCTCTCTCTGGTCTCTCTCTGGTCTCTCTCTGGTCTCTATCTGGTCTCTCTCTGGTCTCTCTCTGGTCTCTCTCTGGTCTCTCTCTGGTCTCTCTCTGGTCTCTCTCTGGTCTCTCTCTGGTCTCTCTCTGGTCTCTCTCTGGTCTCTCTCTGGTCTCCCTCTGGTCTCCCTCTGGTCTCCCTCTGGTCTCTCTCTGGTCTCTCTCTGGCCTCCCTCTGGTCTCTCTCATGTCTTTCTCTGGTCTCCCTGTCTCTACCTTTCTGCTGTCTCCCTAGGGTCTCCCTCTGGTCTCCCTCTGGTCTCCCTCTGGTCTCCCTCTGGTCTCCCTCTGGTCTCTCTCTGGTCTCTCTCTGGCCTCCCTCTGGCCTCCCTCTGGTCTCTCTCATGTCTTTCTCTGGTCTCCCTGTCTCTACCTTTCTGCTGTCTCCCTAGGGTCTCTCTCTGGTCTCCCTCTGGTCTCTCTCTGGTCTCCCTCTGGTCTCCCTCTGGTCTCTCTCTGGTCTCTCTCTGGTCTCTCTCATAGTATCTCTAGCTATTTAATAACAAAAATCCTAGAACACTTTGTCCGAGTCTTGCTCTTGCATTAAACCATCAAGCTACACTTTTATCGCCCACAGAAAACATGTCCTGCCGTTTCATACCAACAACACAAGACTAAAAAGCCTCACCGCACATCAGTAAAAGCAGGAGAAGCCGGGGTCGGACTTGAGTTGTTCACACCAGAGAGTTTCCGATATATAACAACGTCTTCAGAGGCCCGGGATAACAGGTGCCAAATGTCAGCCGCTCCATCTCCGCCGCTCGCCGTGCCCTACTTTGTGTTGAGATGCAGCTGTACGCACTGTCACGGAGACGCCAAATAAGCACCTGAGGGGGCTCCAACCAGCGCTCCAGCACAAACAGTGAAAAATATATATATACACACCAACCAGAGGCGTCCCAACACAATGCAGAAGGCGTAAAATGTGTGTGTGGGTCTTTTTAGGAATGTGTGCGTACAGGTTGGAAGACACACACACACACACACACACACAGACAGACGCACACGCAGCGGGGTGGAGAGAGAAAATAGGACACCTGCTTTTCTGGAAGGGTGACGGAAATATGTGTGTTGGTTTGGATGTGGGCTGTGAAGTTCTGCAAAAATATGAAATCAAAAATAAAAAGAGAAAGTGAGTTGGATATTTAAGAAGAAGAGTTCAGACAATGACGAAAAATGAAAAATAGACTTGATGATATATTTTCTCCTACAACATTTTCTGAACCTACAGCCTCAGTCCTGGATCTACAGCCTCAGTCCTGGATCTACAGCCTCAGTCCTGGATCTACAGCCTCAGTCCTGGGTCTACAGCCTCAGTCCTGGATCTACAGCCTCAGTCCTGGATCTACAGCCTCAGTCCTGGGTCTATAGCCTCAGTCCTGGGTCTATAGCCTCAGTCCTGGGTCTACAGCCTCAGTCCTGGATCTACAGCCTCCTTCAGTCCTGGATCTACAGCCTCCTTCAGTCCTGGATCTACAGCCTCCTTCAGTCCTGGATCTACAGCCTCCTTCAGTCCTGGATCTACAGCCTCCTTCAGTCCTGGGTCTACAGCCTCCTTCAGTCCTGGGTCTACAGCCTCAGTCCTGGATCTACAGCCTCAGTCTTGGGTCTACAGCCTCAGTCTTGGGTCTACAGCCTCAGTCTTGGGTCTACAGCCTCAGTCTTGGGTCTACAGCCTCAGTCTTGGCAGCTACTGTACATATCCCTGTTCCATATAAGAGTTTAAAATATATATTAATTTCAATTCTAGTCATTGAGAAGCCTGCAACACCTCTAATGTTTTACTTGGTAAAAAAAAAAGTGCTAATAATGCTAATAATGCTAATGCTACATGTCTTACTACTGTTTTACAAACATGCAAAAGCCTTGGAAAGAGAACGCTGTCAAAAATCCTGTCAAAGCACCATTAAAAGAGAAATTCCAACTGTATAAAAAGGGCAACCACTAATTTCACAATGTCTTTGATGTTAATCCATCCAACACAACGGAATAAGTCGCCGTAAAATGTATCTGAACGCCTTTGATCATAAAAACCACCAGTTCCTCAATTGTTTCTGCGTCAGATTGTGTTTGATTTGATTTTTCAGTCAGTGTCAGCGCAGGCTCTTTGTAAAAGCATTTCTCCTTTGACATGACAATTTTTGGTCTTCAGACGATAAACACCCATCCCATAGGACCCAGAGACAATAACCAGACTAAAATGTGTGATTTAAGATTATTGGTGATTATAAATGTCTGTTTTTTGATTTGTTTTTGTTTATTTATTGGTCCATGCCATACTACACACATACATTTTAACATTTTCACCCCCAACATCAGCTTACTGCAAACTTTATTATTGTCATTGTCTTCATATTCAGTCATCATTTTGTCCTTATAAAAAAAATTGTAACTGGGAGATATTAGATGCACATTTCAGTAAAAAAAAACAACAAAAAAACACACAATAGACATTTAACAGTAAGTGGAGTGGTGACAGGTAAAGGCAAATCATAAAGAGCAAAAAAAAATAAAGAAATAACGCATTTAAAAAAAAAAAGGTTAAATTCCTCTTCCAATTGAGCACTCGGTCTTTAACATAATTTTACGCGCTTGTACCACGCAGCACGCATTACCTTTTGTTTTATTGAGACAGTGTCCAGAGGTTTGGTATTATATGGTTGGTTCTCTGTGGTTGTTTTCTTGGGAGAATTAGCTTTAAAATGATGTATAACTGGCCATTGTGAGCCCAATTGTAGCTTTATTAATGCTATTTCAAATTCTAATTGTAGTACCCCTGGTTAGGAATGACTGCAAATGTATGACCATGTAATTAATATGAATAACTATTTTTACTGCATTTGTAAGTAACAGGAAGTCAGGAGATATGAATTTATGTCGGTATATGTTTTTAAAAAATGGCAAAAAACAGATTTAAGCCGTGCATGTTTTTAAATCAATTGCAAGAAACAGGGTAGCAGTGCCAACTCAGCACAGAAGTCCAAAATCTAATTTATTCATGACGTTTTGGCTTTTTGCCTTCATCAGATAATGTTTTTGTTTTGGTTTTTTTTTACCACAAATTGCCAATCCAGGTGCTCATACGCCTCCAAATAATGGGAAGGCCCAGATTCTCGCATCTGCACCTCATTAATACATGTTTTGGTGCAATACCTGCTCTTTCTTCATTTAAAAAATAGCAAAAAATAAATGTAATCCTTGCATACAATCAAATTATATTATATACATGTAAATATACACACATATTTACCAGTGTCCAGGGGAATGGTTTTACTTGTATTATGATATGGTTTTGGGTTCAATGTTTAAAATAAAATAAAAATTAGTGGTTGTTTTCTAGTTTTCAAATGATGTATAACAAGCCACTACCGTACAAAGCAGATTCTTACCAACAAAATCCCAGTAAAAGCAAGAAAATAAGTACAATTCAACTGTTAGGCAAATGTTTAAACAGAGAAACTTCACCCAAACTGCTGCATCTGTTGTCAACCAAGACGGATTCTGTGTGTGTTTTTGTGTAACCGCGCTGATCCATTACACAAACGCACAACATGCTAACAACAGGGCCATGCATCACTACAGTGGAAGACATCCTGCTCCTTAAGGAGGTCAGACGCATTCACTTCTACCACGGAATTTTCTTTTCTGCGGAATTTCTCCAAGCTCTCCAGCCGACGTAGTGGGACCCGAGTTATTTTAACCCTCGTCTTGAATGATTGGCCACTCCGGTTTTTTTCTTCCTCCACCGCTACGGCTATGCACGCGCAGTAATCTCGCCTTTTTTGTGAATGTCACGGTCATCATCGGAGAGTTGGAGTTGTATTTTTTTGTCTTCTTCTTCCATTATAAGCGTAGATTTCCGCGCTTGTCACATCGGCTCCAGCCAAAATCTCAACTATGACCACCATGGCTAAACCCATCAAACACATAGCCTTCTTTATTCGGCAAGGTCCCTCGCTGTGATTGGCTGTTGCCGGAGCTTCACCCCACCCCCCGAAAACCTCAATTGGTGCCGTGTCTGTATATACTGCGTTCTGATTGGTCCAGACTCCCATCACGAGGTTTCCATGGAGGTCACATCGTGTTAACCGCTTCAAAACAAGTCAAAAATATTCCCGACCGGAGCCATGGGGTTTTCCATAGCAACACCAATCAGCCAATGGGCGCAAGGCTAATTCAAAATACTACGTCTGCGTGCGTCATTTCCTGTTGTAGCCGTGTTTTGCTGGAGTGAAGCGGCCAATCAGAAGAGAGCATGTTTGTGGATGTTCTGGGATGTCTCTATCTACGTAATGTGACAAGCGTCGTCGAGTTCATCGTCAGAAGACAGAAGTGTACAGTGTATATATTTTACCATTCATTTTAACACAGAAAATCTCTCTCTGGCGTCTCTTTCTGGTCATTCTATTGTCTGTTTATCGGTTCTTTCTTCTAATTTCTCTCTAGTCTCTCTCTGGTCTCTCTCTGGTCTCTCTCTGGTCTCTCTCTGGTCTCTCTCTGGTCTCTCTCTGGTCTCTCTCTGGTCTTTCTCTGGTCTCTCTCTGGTCTCTCTCTGGTCTCTCTCTGGTCTCTCTCTGGTCTCTCTCTGGTCTCTCTCTAGTCTCTCTCTGGTCTCTCTCTGGTCTCTCTCTAGCTTCTTTCTTGTCTCTCTCTAGTCTCTCTCTGGTCTCTGGTCTCTCTCTGGCTTCTCTATTGTCTCTCTCTGGTCCCTCTCTCTGATCTTTCTCTCTCTGGTCTGTCTCTCTCTGGCCTCTCCTGATTTCTCCTTCTGGTCTCTCCTTTTAGTCTCTCTCTCTGGCCTCTCCTTCTAGTCCCCTCTCTCTGGTCTGTGTCTCTGGCCTCTCCTTCTGGTCCCTCTCTCTGGTCTCTCTTTGCTCTCTCTCTCTCCGGTCTCTCTCCAGGGCCGGAGTGGGACAAAATTTCAGGCCGGGAGCTTTTCATCCATTCAGGCCACCCCCCTCCCATCCCTCCACTCTTACTGGGTGAGAATTAAACTGTCATTTACTCTTTACTCCAATAAACTGAGTGCGCCATTCTATTTCCGATGCACAATTGATTTAAATTCCCAAATGAAAGTATCTCATCTACACTTTGATCATAAGTAACCACTGTAGCATTCCCTTAAGCTTTATGGGTCTTTGATTTATGTAAAGGGTAGTGGTTTAATGAAACTAGTTGCACAAGGTCAAAGTTCACAAATATTTTAATATACTGAACATGAGAACAATCATTTACATCATAACAAAGCTTTAAGTTATTCATTCTCATTCATTCATTTCAGTCATGTAAACACGCAAATGTTTCCCTTATTTCCGAAAAGTTTTTGGGACCCCATGCAAGCAAAATCTTAGCAGAGCAGTGCACGGGCAGCATAGCAATAATGAAGACTTGCATTTGAAGCTAAATAAAATGAATAAAATAAAAGTTGTGCAATACACACTATCCTAGTAAGTCAGCAGGCGTTGCATGAGTTTAGTTGTTTCTGCAACTTTATCAATAATGTCATCACTGTCAAGCTCCATGAGAATCTCTTTCTCTGCTGACATAAGCAAAAATGCTTCAAGATGCTCTTGACTGAGAGAGGTCCTTAATCTGTTTTTCACAAACTTAAGAATGGAGAATGTCCTCTCACAACCAATTTGGAACATTTTACAGGTAGTTTGATTGTTTCTAAATACCTGAAGCCCATTTGCCTTCACTCGATTGTGGGTGTCCCTCTGTAGCAGCAGCCGCCGCACTGGTCTCACCTTCAAACCACCACAAACACATACGCCAAACTTGAGCAATAGAACCGCGTATCAAAGCAGCCGTCACGTAATAGAGAGAGCATAATCGGGATACCTTTGTGTGTTAATTTTGCTCCTGTGCATATAGTAGCCTACCTGACAACTCGCTTCTTGAAAACATATCTGTGAGTTTATAATACTTTGCCGCATCCTCGTCCAGCGCCTTCTTTTTTCTCATTTTCTCCCTTTCTGCGCCACCTTTCCTCTTTTTTTTCGACTCCATGATAGCATAGGCTACTGGGTGTAAATTACCTTGTTACTATTTCTTCTGTGTGGTGATTCAGCTAAAAATGTTTTTAACGTTTAAACGTTAGAACTGTTACAAAAGTAACCGCAGCAGCGCGAGCGCTACACTAAAAGGACGTTCTGTAAGCTACTGTTCAAACGGAAAATGAAGGTTGCTTACGGTGAACTCTAGCGCCAGGTTGATAGGGAACAAGGTTCTAAATTTGTGTTTTTGTCATTGTATTTTGATGTTCTTTTAATAGTTTTAAGATTGACTGTCAAAACTTTTTTTTTATTTTTGTTTTTTATATTGACTGTTTATATAATCTCGGACGTTTAAGGATTGTTGTACGTTGCTTAGCAACGTAACGTTTATGGAGTTTAGTGAGAATAAAGACACACACACACACACACACAATGAACTAAGTGTTCATTAGTGTATAACTATAACAAGCTAATCAATTATTGTTAAAAAAGTAGTAAGGTAAAATCACATCGTTACAGCTCATATAAAAGGAAAAATAAAAACGTGTATGAACCATCAGTTGGAGAGACCACTCATTTCAACCGGGGAAGCTACACTGGGTGCACTGCTAGGCTGGCCTGGCTGTGTAGCCGACGTGTGACGTCACATTTGTTTAATTTTGCTCTGGCCCAATGACAGTAAAGCTTTGGCCTGGGCCTTGCTCATTGGACCAGGCCACCAGGCAGGGTAGGAGTTTGCAAAGACCGTGATGATAGGGCAGGCCCAGGCCACTTTGACACGCAGGCCACCGGGAGATCTCCCGATGCTCCTGATGACCAGTCCGGGCCTGTCTCTCTCTCAAGTCGACTTTTACCCGACTGATGATGTGTTGTTGCAGCAGTAAATTCACAATTACTATTAAAACTCAGCCTCTTCATGGGGGCGAGTTGGGAAGCGAAACTTTCTTTAAAAAAAACGTAACACTTATTTTTGTTGATTCAAAGTCCTCTCTCTCATGGATCCACTCTTACACATCTGCGTGTGTGTCTTTGTCACCTCTGTGTCTCTGATCTCACAGTAATTGTTGTGGTCTTGTCTAATGTGTGAGCTTTATGTGCGTCGTGGGCGTCTAAAAAAGCCTTCAATAAAAACATCAGCAGCTTTTTATCTTAATTCATTGAACAAACGAAGCCACTTTGCCACTGAAATGTTTCCTCTTCACTCCCAGACGCAAACAAACCATTGAGAAACATTAAAATTCTGACGTTTACCAAAAAGTCAAGTCAGAGAAATAGAAAACCACCAGCACAAAACAAACCGAGATGTCATTTTATCTTACCGTGTTCCAACAGAAAGCTTGACCGTGCGTTGATTCGCTTTTTGATTTAGTGAAAGACGTCGCAGTCAGGTCCGAGGAGCGGCGTCTACAGAAGTGACAGAAAAATGTGTTTTATCGACGGTTTGAATGAAAACAGAAAGTACAGAATCACAATAGTTTGCATTAGATTATAGTTACTGTATATGATACTGTATTTGCATGTGGTGTGAGATTGGTTGATTCGACATCCAGAATGATTTGATCTTTTACTGGTCCCACAGCGGGGAAATGTCAGTGTTGCAGCACCAGTAACAAAGCAGCAGGAATTGGCATAATGAAAAAGCAAGTATAAGATCTTTAAATCTCTATAATCTGATTTGAAATTAACTTCTGTCATAGGTTATTGAGGAAACATTAGTTACAGCTCAAGAATGTCAATTTTGTATGGACTTTAGACCACTTAACCCTTTAGGCGCCAAAGTACCAGAAATGCCACACAAGCTACTAAAATAAGGGACATTTGATATACAGTGACTTGGCTTCCCACACATTTGTACCTGCTCTACACTGCAAAAAAAGATGAAAAATAAGTAATAATATATCTTAATTTGAGCACATTCTCACGGCCTTAAAACAAAATGAAGGCAAAATTAATATTCTATTTTTTGCAGTGTATGTGTTATGTTATTGATATAAGTCAGGGGTGTCCAAACTAATGCCCACAAGCCAAATGTGGCCCTCATTTTATATGGCTCACTGCTGCTAACACAAAGCACTTTCACAGCATTATCCAGCCAACTTCAGCTCAACCAATATAGTCATGCTGTACCTCGTTTTAGAGCTTGGAACCGTTGGAACTTTGAAAGTGAACTGTTCACTTTGAGCACGTATGAACTGAACTTGAACTAGCTGTGAACTGGCACAAGAATGCATTCATTGTTGCTGTGATTTTTCATTGGACAGATACCTTCATGAAAAACTGAACTCATCTCAGCTGAAAACCCAAAGTGAAGAGTTCTCAAAGTACAAAGAATTGTTTTTTTTTGTTTATTTCCACTTGGCCTCTGTGGCTCTTGTCTCCCAATGTTAATCACCAACAAATACGTATTTCTGACAAAGAAGTCTCTCGTCTCTCTTATATCATCATCGGTCATTTCCAAAATCCTTTACAAAGAGAGAGGTCACAGGCTGCCACAAGTCTTACACAATGGACTTATACACACACCAGAAGCAAACCAGAGCTCGCAGGCCTCCATGGTGGATAGCCCACTTGGTACCCGTACATGTATATATGTATTTCCTGCAGTAAATAATGATTGCATTTCATTTTTATCTACTCAAGATTGTCAAAATCCTGAATTTCGAATGTTCGCCAATCAATCGTAAATCTACTGAACTTGCACTGCAAAAAGTGATGAAAAAAAGGCCAGAACATGCTCAAATCTAGAAAAATGTGTCTTAATTTGAGCACATTCTCAAGATTTGCCAGTTCAAACACAAGAAATGTAACGATAAGGAAACCAGTGCAAAACAACTTCCTTCAGCTAAACGCAGACAAAACTGAAATGATTGTCTTTGGTCCCCAGAAACAAAGAGAGAGCATCATCTGTCACCTACAGTCTCTCTCCCTAAAACCTTCAAACAAGGTCAGAAATCTAGGGGTAATACTGGACTCAGACTTAAATTTTAATAGCCACATCAAATCAGTAACATCAGCAGCTTTTTACCATCTAAAAAACATTGCCAGGATCAAAAACATAGTGTCTAAAGCAGACCTGGAGATTCTTATCCATGCATTTGTCTCCAGTAGGTTAGACTACTGCAATGGCCTGCTCACAGGTCTGTCCAAACAGGCTGTAAAACAGCTGCAGTACATTCAAAATGCAGCAGCTCGAGTCCTGACTAGAACCAGGAAGTACGACCACATTAGTCCAGTCCTCAGGTCTCTGCACTGGCTTCCTGTGGCTCAGAGAATAGACTTTAAAACAGCTCTGCTTGTGTACAAGTCTCTCCATAGCCTCGCACCAAAATATATTAGTGACATGTTAGTCCCATATGAACCAGCCCGGACTCTGAGGAGCACAGGGACTGGACTCCTGTTAGTGCCCAGAGTCAGAACTAAACATGGGGAGGCTGCTTTTCAGATTCATGCTGCTAAAATCTGGAACAGTCTTCCTGAAGATGTGAGACAGGCCTCCTCTCTGACAATGTTTAAACCCAGGTTAAAGACAGTTCTGTTTTAGCTGTGCATACAACTGAGGGATTTTATATTTTTATCTTTCTTCTTAATGTTCTGTGATTATTTATGATTTTAATGCTTTCTTGTTTTGTTCAGCACTTTGAGTTGCCTTGTGTATGAATTGTGCTATATAAATAAACTTGCCTTGCCTTGAAACACATAGAGCCATTGGTCCAAGGAGCAGAGACCAATGTCCATAAATGTTAATATAGTCCACACATTCACTGCAAATAAACATAAAATGTGAGTTAATAATTGATTGAATTGTAATCTGAGTAAAGTCTGACAAAAAACAAAGATTTTCGAACTACACAAAGCCATTTAGTCTTATTTCAAGGTCAGTTGCTGTAGGTTCTCATTCCAAGCGACACATTTCTTGTATCTTTTAAAACCAAGATCATTTTGCTTTGTCCCATTGGTAAATCTTGTTTTAAGGCTCAGTCTAAATGTGCTGAGATGAAGACACACATTGCCAAATTTGAGCAATTTTTGACTTATTTTTCATAATTTCTTGCTTCAACCACTCAATTCTTCAAAAATACTTTTCCCGATGCATTTAAGAATTGGTTGTTGTTGTTCCCCGTCAAATGCATCATGTCTATAACTCTGGAAAGATGATTCTACATAGCCTGATTGAACACCCTTGAGCTCTGAGCTAGTCTCTCCAGCTAGGCTAAAGCTAACACACTCAGACATCCTTCCAGGTCATGGACACTGGCATCTATATCTCTCCCCAGGGCTGTGCTTTGTCCCCTGCCCTCTCCTCGCTCCCTCGGCCGAGCCCTGGCCGTGGGAATCACAGTGGGACGGCGGGCTCCGTTTGGACCCCTGACGTGGCGCTCTGTCTCCCTTGTCGCTTCCTTTTTCGTGGCCCGGTGTCACCCCCATCCCCCCCCCCCCCGGGCGATAGCTTTAATAACACACAGGTATAAGAGAGAGAGGGGGGGGGGGGGACGCGACCATTACACACAGCATGTAAATAATAATAGGCTTAAAGCTGGGGATTTTCAGACCTTTTTCTAACCCCACCAAAGTGCACTGTACGCAGATAGCGATTAGCAGTTCGCCGGGTCAGTTAGCTTAAGCGCTGCTAATAGAAGAGACAGAATATTTGCTAATAGAAGATGACATTGGAATATTTGTGTTTTTTGATATAAGCAAGGATTTTTGACATTGGAGTAAAAATAGTGAGTATGCATTTGTATTGTTTTGTTTTGCAGGAGATAAATGCACTGCAAAAATGATGAAAAATAAAAGAAAAAATGCTCAAATTTGGCAAAATGTGTCGTAATTTGACTGTTTTAAAATAGGATTTGCCAATGGGACAAAGCAAAATGATCTTGTTTTAAAATACACTAGAAACGTCTAAATGACTTTGTCCCATTGGAGAATCTTGCTTTAAGGGCAGTCAGAATGAACTCAAATTAAGACAAAAACCCCTGTATTTTAGAACTCATTACCTCATATATTTATCATATTTTGCAGTGTGCATGTTGGTTTTACATTTGGGAAAAAAAATAGGGTATTTTCTCCTCAATTTATTTCGGTATAGTCCGACATCACGACAGTAGTTTTCTCGTAGGACTTTACAAAACCGTCAAATTGGCCAACGCAGATCAGAGAATCAAACCGTTCACACACAGGAAATGCAGAGATAAGTTAAAGAATAAGACATTTTTAAATCTAGATACTTTTCCTTTGTTCCATTTGCAAATCTAGTTTTAAGGCAGACAAATTAGGTGCTGAAAGTAAGATACATTTTGCCAAATTCGGGCATTTTTTCCCCCCATCACCTTTTCGCAGTATGAAGCTGTCTTTAATGTCATTGCTTCTGCTTTCAAGGCGATTCTTTAAAGTCAGTCAATAACACAAAAAAAAAGGAGAATATTGTGACAAAAACCTAATTGTGCTTCTCGGCTTTGGCCTCGGTTTTTTTCTCTTGATCAGCGAGATTATTTACAAACCGTTAATATGTTTGCAGTTGTCAGAAAACACTGGATTCACTTGAGCTGCATTTCAGAACCTGCATTGTCTGACGAGAGCAAAAACATATCTAGATTTTGCAACGACAAGCTCCAGGATTTAAGTCTGTGGAAAAATCAACCTCACAGACGGGATCTTTACGACCAGAGCAACCTGGAAGTTTATTCTCAGGGTCCTTCAGTGGTTTTCAGACAGAACAGAGTTGGAACAAGCTCTAAAGAGTCCATGTTACGTCACACATCAAAGACATCAGGAGACAATCGACAGAGCGTAACACGGATACACAATCGAAGACTCACAATCTGTCAACGGCCAAAAAACCAGGATGTTAAAGTGGAACCGAGTTGTCTTGGGTCTGTATTTATTGGAGAAATTCATAAAAAAATAGTGAAAAATGAGGTTGAGATGAGCCACGTTGGTTTTAAAGTGTTCTAAAGTCAGTACAATTCAGCTAAAATATACTTTGTTCAGCTTTCACTCTCGTAACGATATTGTCCCCTGCATAACTTCTGCCTCTAATCAAGTTTAAACCAGAAGTCAGAGATTTATGGATGTTACACTGCAAAAAATGATGGAATTAAAGACAAAAAATACTCAAATTTTGCTGAATGTTTCTAAATTTGAGCACATTTTGACTGCCTTAAAACAAGATTTGCCAGTGGAACAAGAAAAAATATATTGTTTGAAAAAGATACAAGACATTTCTCTCTTGGAATGAGAAAATAAAGCAATAGTTCTTGAGTCAAGTCAAAATTGCTCATTGGCAAATCTCGTTTTAAGACACTCAGAATGAACTTAAATTAAGATAAAAACAACTCAATTCAAGCAATTATTATCTATATTTGATCATTTTTTGCAGTGTATACTAGCTTAGTAGCTTCTTTATCATGCTAAAGTTAGCGATTTTGAACAAGTGTGTTTTGGTGAGCGCTACAAGATGGATCACACTGAGAAGCTGAAATAAGCTTAAAATAAGATTACAATTCTTGAGCCCTAAAAACCTTTTCCCGGATTTTTTATGAGATTTTTGATGTGTTTTGATATGAGACATACTTTCGATGTTGTTTTCCGTTTTTTGTATAGTATTTTAACCCCTATCACGTTGAAGTTTTGTGGAAAAAACCGCGAAAGGTGCAATATAATTTAAATGTATTATTATTACAGGGGCGACAGTAGCTCAGTTGGTAGAGCATTGGCCTTAAGGCCAGAAGGTCGTGGGTTCAATTCCCACCTCTGCACCTTCTCCATCGACTCCCACTGATGACTGCTGTCGTTGTGTCCTTGGGCAAGACACTTAACCCCACTTTGCCCAAAGCCCCCACTGAAAGATCAAGGCTATGCTCACACTCAGAGAGCAGCCGTCCTCCTGTGGACTCACCACCTGCAGAGGGTCAGTGAGGGGCTGGTGCTATGAGACTTGGGTGGCATCTCTGACTGCCACCCCCCTGACCCAGAAATGGATTAAAGGGTAGAAAATGGATGGATGGATGTATTATTATTATTATTTGTGCATTTCCTTCTTGGAAAACCAAAAATGGCGTAACGTTTTACAAATAAGCAAAACATGTCGGTATAAATGCACTCTCTTGAATTTTCTTTAAAAAAAAGCAATGTTTTTGTTCTTTATTTTAAATGAGAAAACCCTACTTCAGGCTGAAATTACTCTAAAAAAAAAGTACAATGAAAAAGTATTCTGTGCATGTCTGTCGTGCATGAATGTGTGGAGAGAAAGTGAAGAGTGAGGCCGGGGTCATTTCATTGTTCAAAATAATAAGATTAAGAGATTCCTCATGTGTCCCACACTCCGGAAAATTTCAGTGTTGCATCGCAAGTACTGAGGAATGAGGAGCACACAGCACAAGATCAACAATAATTCCCTAGCTTTAGCATTTGTCGTCACAGTTTTACAACAACAAGCTGTAAATTAGCATTGCTGCTAACAACCCTGTACAAAGCATCTCTCCTTTTGGCTAATGCTTCTTGCACACTGTAAAAAATAAATATATGGACAACGCAAAAGGCAATCGCAATGTTTGTCCAAAAAAGATAGATATTTGGTCAAAACCTCGCAGTCAAAGATACATTTGTTAGAAGCGATTCCAAATATGGTAAAATATTCCGTTACATACTTTATGAGGGAAAACTGAGATGTTGGCTTCATTCAAAGGTTTAATCCAAAGATAGATTATGTTTTAAAATGTTCATATCTTTGGCCTCACTCCCAACGTTTCATTATTATTTAGACTCAGATGAGACGACGCAGTTACAAAAAAGGTTCTGGAAAAGACCGAACATTTTAAGCCATAAGCTACGTGTATATATATAATTTATTAGTTTGATATAAGGATTAATACAGGAAAGTGGATCGACAGTTTTAACAGTGCAGCTTTACACTGCAAAAAGTGAGGGAAAAGAATTGAAAAACTGCTCAAATTTGGCTAAATGTGTCTTAATTTGAGCACATTTTTGACTGTTTTAAGACAAGATTCTTCAATGGGACAAAGCAAAATGATCTTGTTTTAAAAAATATATAAGAATTGTCTCCTCTGGAATGAATCGTGTTTTAACGCAGTCAGAATGTGCTCAATTTAAGATAAAAACACAAAATTTTAACTTTTATTACCTCATATTTCATCTTTTTAGACGTGTTCTAGTAATACTACAATCATCCACATTCATTTTATATCAATTCCAGATAATTTACAGCTAAAATGATTGTACAGTTGATTTAGACTTGGGTCAAACGTCACCTGACACAGCGCTGCCTGGGCTCGCGACCCGTGTGTGGGACAGAGTGGCAGATTTGACAAATATATTTCCATTTGATGAATTTTATTTATTTCACAGACAGAAATCAATTATGGAATTTACAGCAACTACACTTTATACATAACATATATAAGTACATACATTTCCGTTTTTCACATATCTACATACTTTAACCCACATAAAGCTTCAGTGTGGCTGCCTCATCGCCACGGTTACCCCCGACAGCCGCCATTTTGTTTACCCCCCTCCCTCCTGCCATTCCTGCACCCATCTCTCAGCTCACTCATCTGTTCTTTCACAGGCAAATTTATGTATTTGAGACTGGATTTAACGGCAAAAAATATGTACAAGAAGATGGAAGATTTCAGTACCCAACAAAAGCTTCACTGCTCAAAAAGTGATTACCGAGTTGGCTCTCCACTCCGCAGATATGACTTGTAGGCTGACCTTGGGGAAGATTCACCGCAAACTACGCATAGTGTGAAATAAAGACAGAACATGAGGTAATAATGGCTTGAATCCAGTGTTTTTTTGTCTTAATCTGAGCCATATTCTTGCTTATTCATCACTTTTTGCAGTGTAAACACAAAGCAGTTTCTCCAGGACAGACCAATGGCTCTAATGTGTTTGTTATTGCATTTTCGGTCTGATTCTCTGATCTGTCGTTGGCGAATCGACAATTGGGTGAAGCCCTCCTGCTGCTGTTGTGATTTATATTCGGCGGCACAAAAAAAATTGAATTGAACTGAAATTAAAATCTGTTATTGACCCACGGGGACCTGAGATTCCACTTCCACCCTGTCTTTTTGCCAAATTTGAACCAATAGAAGGGTTCGTAATCATTATTTTTGTTATAATCTTCAAAACACACTAATACATGATATATTTTGGCACTTTCTCTTTCCAAGTGAGACATTTTTTGTATCTTTTTAAAACAAGATCATTTTGCTTTGTCTCATTGAAAAATCTTGTTTTGAGGCTCAGTCTGAATGTGCTCAAATTAAGACACATTTTGCCAAATTTTTGCCGTTTCTGACATATTTTTCATCACTTTTTGGAGCATCTATACACTTTGCAAATCTTAGTAAACCTCTCCTCTCCGTTCTGCCTTTTGTCTCCGTGGACTCGGCCTCTCTGTGTGAGCCGTGCCCCCCGTGTCTCCTGTCCAACCTTGTTCCATGGCTCGTGTCGTGCTCCGTAGGCGGCCATTTTGTGCCGAACCGCAGGTGCTGCCACTACGCTGAGTTAAGCCTCCTCTTCTTTTTTTTTTTTCAATTTCAAACGGGTCTTTCTGTTCATCAGTAAGACACCTTCGGCTCCTCGAAAGGAATTCATCAGAGGCCGCGTCACAAGAGATTTAAAGAAGTGGTTCAGCTTATACACTGCAAAAAGTGACGGAAAATAAGTCAAGTTTGGTAAAGAAGAATGTTAAAAAAGAGACTAAATGAAGATGTATTGAGGCATCTGAAACAAGTCAAGCTATTGCTAGTTTTTACGTCAACACAAAAAACATACAATTTTAGGCGATAGTTTTAATCACAAATAATGTGATTAAAACTATTTAATGCAGCATGTTTTCCCTTTTGCCCAAACTTTTTGACATTTGCTCAGAACTTTCGAGGCGACTCACATTTTTATTCCATTACACTATAATGTAATAGACCGCATCCGCCATTTCTCCAGCGTCATTTGAGTAAAACGAAGAATTACAAGGCCGAATATTTGAAAGAACGGACATAGAATTTGGACTGAAGTTTTCAACCCAATTCAATCTCTCAATGAGCAAAATATTGTCTATTCCACCTTAGCACCGACATTTTATGATAACTATAATAGCTAATAACAAGTCAGCTCAATGTATTTTTGTACAACTCTAACTCACAAACAACAGGAGGACTTCACAGAGTTGTCGACAAACAGGTAAAAAAATACTCAAATTTGGCAAAAATGTGACTTAATTTGAGCACTATCTGACTGACGCAAAAAAAAAATCGCCAATGGGACAAAGCAAAATGCTCTTGTTTTAAAAGATACAAGAAATCTCTCCCTTTGAATGAGAAAATTAGGCAACAATTATTCAAACAAAACTGTCAGAATTCACTCAAATCAACTCGATTCAAGCAATTATTACCACAAATTATATCATTTTTTGTAGTGTAATGTCAGAGAAATCTGAGTCGCCTCAAAAGTTCTGAGCAAATGTCAAAAAGTTGGGGCAAAAGGGAAAACATGCTACATTGAAAATAACTATAATAATTTCAATGGTTTTTGGTTAAAACTATTGCCTAAAATTGTATGTTTTTTGTGTTGACGTAAAAACTAGCAATAGCTTGAAACAGTCGCACATATACTGTACTGTTTACATATATGTTTATCCGTGTTGGTAAAATTATCTTAAACTTGCGCTTTTTCACGACAGGTCTGATGCTAAACTGAATTTTGTCGCACAGTTGTGACGATAAAGTTGAATCTAATTTATTTTATTTCTATGATTGATAAATAAAATGAAAATCTGTGTATTTTCGCCGCATAATGAATCATATTTTTTAGAGTTGTCCAAATTAAATTCAACTTGACATGGGCTTTTTCAAGGGACGCAATGAAATGTAACTATAGATAAACAACTAAAAAACATGATGGAGTCAATACTTTTGTGTTAAAAAGGTAAAAAAGTATTGAAATGAATTGTTGTATCGTGAAAGGACATTTTGAGTTTTGCTCCAATTTATGCCAAAAGTGTCTCATATTAGCGCAAATGTGTCTTATTAATATTACAATCTGTTTTTAACCAATTGCACAATGGTACTTGGTTCAAAATCGCGGCCTATTTTGCGCAATTTGAAACCGCAAATTTTGACAGAACCTTTTTTTTCTTAAATTTTGTTTGGATTTCACTGTCGTAGCCGGTTATTTTCAGTCCGTTCATTTTTCTTTCCCCCTTTTTTTTTGCAGGAGGCTGTAATGCTGTGAATGCGGAGATAGATTTCCGACCCTGTTTTTTTTGGAATTTCGACACGGTATTCTACACCGCAGCCGCCATTTCTCCAGCGTCATCTGAGTCAAACGAAGAATTACAAGGCCAAATATCTGAAAGAACGGACTTGGAATTTGGACTGCAGTTTTCACCCAATTCAATCTCTCAATGAGCAGAATATAGTCTATTCCACAATTGCACCGACCTTTTATGACAACCGTTATAGCTAATAACAAGTCAGTTCAATGGATTTTTGTACAGCCCTAACACACAAACAGCAGGAGGACTTTACAGAGTTCAGAGAATCCAGAAATGTGCTATAATGTCCTAAGAAATAACAACGGTCATACAAACTAACATGTATACAGTACAATTGATTTACTTTTAAAATGGTATTGTTAGGCAGTTCTTTAGACATCAGACGGAAAAAAAAAAATGTGGTAATAGTCAAAGAACCGCTCAAAAATGATTTTAAAAAGTGAGAAACCTCCCGCACACTGCAAAAAATGATGGAATTAAAGACGAAAAAATACTCAAATTTTGCTGAATGTTTCTAAATTTGAGCACATTTTGACTGAGCCTTAAAACAAGATTTGCCAGTGGAACAAGAAAAAATATATTGTTTGAAAAAGATACAAGACATTTCTCACTTTGAACGACGAAAATAAAGCAATAGTTCTTGAGTCTAGTCAAAATTGCTTGTCTCATTGGCAAATCTCGTTTTAAGACACTCTGAAAGAACTTAAATTAAGATAAAAACAACTCAATTCAAGAAATTATTATCTCATATTTGATCATTTTTTGCAGTGCAGACTCACAAGCTGTAGATCCAAGCCTTTACTTTTATTCTTGAGATTTGTCTGGGAGAAAATCTGGTGTCATCCCCAAGAGATAAGAAATGAATTTATATAATCCCAGTAAATCTCCACTCAAATAAAAGTGCATTTCTAATTTCTTAAAGCTGGGGAATCTAACTTTTATTTGGGTGCAATCTACTGTGTTTGTCTGGAAAGTCTTGTAAATGTAAAAATGTGAACAAACCAGACCACAACACAAAGTGATAAGTCAAAAATTGTGTCTTGATATGTCTTCATTCTGACTTTCCTCAAATTAAGACAAAAAACTAGGGTTAATGCTAAGGTTAATTCTAGGGTAAAGGCTAGCGTAAATGCTAAGGTTAATTCTAGGGTAAAGGCTAGTGTAAATGCTAAGGTTAATTCTAGGGTAAAGGCTAGTGTAAATGCTAAGGTTAATTCTAGGGTAAAGGCTAGTGTAAATGCTAATGTTAATTCTAGGGTAAAGGCTAGTGTAAATGCTAAGGTTAATTCTAGGGTAAAGGCTAGTGTAAATGCTAAGGTTAATTCTAGGGTAAAGGCTAGAGTAAATGCTAAGGTTAATTCTAGGGTAAAGGCTAGTGTAAATGCTAAGGTTAATTCTAGGGTAAAGGCTAGTGTAAATGCTAAGGTTAATTCTAGGGTAAAGGCTAGTGTAAATGCTGAGGTTAATTCTAGGGTAAAGGCTAGAGTAAATGCTAAGGTTAATTCTAGGGTAAAGGCTAGTGTAAATGCTAAGGTTAATTCTAGGGTAAAGGCTAGTGTAAATGCTAAGGTTAATTCTAGGGTAAAGGCTAGTGTAAATGCTAATGTTAATTCTAGGGTAAAGGCTAGTGTAAATGCTAAGGTTAATTCTAGGGTAAAGGCTAGTGTAAATGCTAAGGTTAATTCTAGGGTAAAGGCTAGAGTAAATGCTAAGGTTAATTCTAGGGTAAAGGCTAGTGTAAATGCTAAGGTTAATTCTAGGGTAAAGGCTAGTGTAAATGCTAAGGTTAATTCTAGGGTAAAGGCTAGTGTAAATGCTGAGGTTAATTCTAGGGTAAAGGCTAGAGTAAATGCTAAGGTTAATTCTAGGGTAAAGGCTAGAGTAAATGCTAAGGTTAATTCTAGGGTAAAGGCTTGTGTAAATGCTAAGGTTAATTCTAGGGTAAAGGCTAGTGTAAATGCTAAGGTTAATTCTAGGGTAAAGGCTAGTGTAAATGCTAAGGTTAATTCTAGGGTAAAGGCTAGAGTAAATGCTAAGGTTAATTCTAGGGTAAAGGCTAGTGTAAATGCTAAGGTTAATTCTAGGGTAAAGGCTAGTGTAAATGCTGAGGTTAATTCTAGGGTAAAGGCTAGTGTAAATGCTAAGGTTAATTCTAGGGTAAAGGCTAGAGTAAATGCTAAGGTTAATTCTAGGGTAAAGGCTAGTGTAAATGCTAAGGTTAATTCTAGGGTAAAGGCTAGTGTAAATGCTAAGGTTAATTCTAGGGTAAAGGCTAGTGTAAATGCTAAGGTTAAGGCTAATGCTAGGGTTATGGTACACTCATTAGTACTTAATTAGCGGCTTGTTAGCGAAGGCTAAGCTAAAGTTTGACCTGGTTTTCTGTATGTACTAAGATCAAACACATTTCAGATGGGACAAAGATATCTTGCGCTTGATCTTATTATACTGCAGTATTTCGAGTCCCTTTGAGCGCGGGCTCAGGGAGTGTGTGTGTTGTATGTCTGTGTGTGTGTGTTGGTGTGCATGTGTGTGTGTTTGTGTGTGTGTGTCTGTGTTTGGACCAGCAGACACCCCACCAGGACTCGTCGCTGGAGCTGCCTCTGCGTTCCCCGATAAGCTGCACCAACAATGCCCCCAACAGGGACCACAGTGAGTCCGACTGCAGCGCCTCATGTGCCGCTGCGACCACAGCCAAAAACAACCCTTTTTATTGAGTTTCTAAATCGAGTCATATTTGCTGAAAACAATCATAGCTATTTTTGTGAGATTGTGCAGTTGTGTTGCAGTTTCCTGATTCATGGAACATTCTGATCACGTCTTTTGCTGCAAAAAATTATCTAAATATGAGGTAATAACTGCTGGATTCTCTGTCGGCGACGGTGAGAGATTAGTCTCGATCTTTCAGCAGGGGCTTCAGGCAAAGTGTCTTGCCCAAGGACACAACGACAACAGACAGGACAAAGCTCTACCGACTGAGACACTGTTGCTTCCTTTTATGTAGTTAGTGCTTTTAATTTAAAACTGTTGTAATAATAGAAAAACTAAAATAAAAAAATAACAAATTAAAAATAAAATAGTAATAACCTTAACAATAATAATAATCATAATCATAACAATGATAATAAACATTACAATAACAAATTAAAAATAAAACAGTAATAACCTTAACAATAATAATAATCATAATCATAACAATGATAATAAACATTACAATAACAAATTAAAAATAAAATAGTAATAACCTTAACAATAATAATAATCATAACATGATAATAAACATTACAATAATAATAATAATAATAAATACAATAATAACCATAAAAACCTTAACAATAATATTAACATAACAATAATAACAACATAATTATAATAACCATAACAATTAAAAAAAAAAAAAAATCTTTCTAATACATTTTATTTGGCGCCTTTCAGCCCAAGAATCTAGAAAACATCACACAAAACTACATTTTTTTTTTTTATATGTATGTGTAATGTATGTGTGTAAATGTGTAATGTGTAGTAATTTTGATAATAGGTTACAATAGAAACAGCTCAGCAAAAAGACTAGGTCGCAAGGCGGGTTAAATGCCCTATCGTTCTGACTCACCAACCCCTGTGTCTCACTGAGGAAGACAGAGGATAGAGTTTTTGGGCCAATAAAACATATTTTTCTCCATTTTTCTTACAAACTGCGATGCTATTACAGATATTTTTGGCACAATCAAACACATCCATAACCCCCGCAGCAGAATCTCCAGCCTCTGCAGTCGTCCCATCTCCAAAAGCAACAACGTGAGCAATTATGAAGTTTTTTATGGGCTGCGATCCTCCGGGAGAGCGTCGACATTTCAGAATAACTTGTTCCAAACTGCTCCGTCTCCCGTAGCAACCGAATCACATCTTTTGACTCCACCCAAAGGACACATCGCCGCCGATTAACTCCAAATAAACTTCTCGAAACAAATGAATCCTGTTTACAACGGTGGAATATTTATGAGACGACGTGGGAAAACAAATCAAATTATTTCACTGACTCCACGGCGGCGTTTAGCTCATTTCCGTCTCCTGATAACGGGCGTGTACCTTAGCGACCGAGGCTACACGGCTACGTTACGTAAGTTCTAGTTTGGAAGTTGCCAGCCTAACTGTTGCCCGCGGTTGCCGAGCAACGGGAAAACTTTTTGGGACTACTTTATTTGTTGTCATTAAATAAACTTTTGGCATTCATAAAAGTGATCTGAAGTTTATTTTGTGTGTTAAGTTGGTACAAAGCAGTATAATAAGCGGGATAATGTATAGCCTACAGGTCATTATCGGAAAATAAGTACCGACAGGGCGAAGCGGACCCCGACGCGCAGCGGAGGGGTCTGCTTTGCTTGCGAAGCAGACCCTTCAGGGCGGAAGCAGACCCCTCCGCTGCGCGTCGGGGTCCGCTTCGCCCTGTTGGTACTTATTTTCCGATAATGACCTGTAGGCTATACATTATCCCGCTTATTATACTGCTTTGTACCAACTTAACACACAAAATAAACTTCAGATCACTTTTATGAATGCCAAAAGTTTATTTAATGACAACAAATAAAGTAGTCCCAAAAAGTTTTCCCGTTGCTCGGCAACCGCGGGCAACAGTTAGGCTGGCAACTTCCAAACTAGAACTCTCTGGAACTGCATGAAAACTGAACAAAGAATTCTGAACATCAGCAGTGAGTGACCCATACATAAACCTAACCTAAATCCATAATTCGATCCTCTGCAAATGTGTCCGAAAATGTGCCGGTATCTTAAAATGTGCCGGTATCTACTTCCGGGTTTTTCGGGATCGCCTTTTCTCGCATTACATCAGTGTTTTTGTCATGAAAACGTAAACGGAAAATTCTGAAAACTTCCGTGCACTTGTATTAAGACTGGATATGTATAAATTACTCTCCGATTAACATTTCATTGCGTTGATTGATTGGCATTTGCGTTTATTGAGCGGCCAGAACTACTTCCGGGTTTTTCACGATCGCTTTTTGACGCAGAGAAATAGTATTTTTGTCATGAAGACAAGACCAGAAAATTCTGAAAATGTCCGTGCACGTGTGTGAAGAATGTATATGTATAAGTATTCTCCGATTAACATTTAAGTGTGTTGATTGAGCGTGGCTAGCTCCGGAGTGGCCGGAACTACTTGCGGAGTTATCCACGCATTTGAAATACAAGCAGAGAGTGCGATGCCAAAGGGCAGCGGTCATTATTGTTTTGAGAGGTCCGTTATAGAAAATAATGACCGGTAGAACGTTTTGAAATTACATTCAAATCAATGGAGCATTCTACTGCTGCTGTGAGGAGCCGTATAATAATAAGTTTTAGTGCGTGAGATATTGTTTTACGGAGAAGACGACTTATAAATAACACTGGGACAAATGATTGGATAATAACATGTATGTTTTTGATCTAATTGAGCCAGCTTATGTAATGTACTCTAATATCTAACACTAAAAATGATATATATCTTACAATATTTTACAAATAATACAACAAGACAGACACACAAAAGAAAGCACAAAACAGTACATCAAATATTATCGTGGATGTTGACAATGTTTACACAAAAAGCATTTTTTTTTTTTTTTTTTTAAATACATTTCAGGTAGTATCGGTTTTTGTTCACTTTAGCATTTACTGTACTTTCAATAAGAGTTTCAGTATCTTTGTATAGATCAGGGGTGCACTGTATTTCCAAAACTAGCAGAGGCAAAAATGCAGGAAAGAAACCCAGCAATGAGGTCACACATTGAGAATTTATCCTTATACACATAGTTTGAAAGCAGATGAAGTGAACAGAAGGGGTGTGATAATAATAACACACACACCAGACTCATTCTAGGCAATGTGTCCCAGAGGTCTCCCATCACTGTACTAACCAAGCCTTGTCCTGCTTAGTTTCAGAGGTCCGACGGGAGTTATACACAAAGGGGTAGGGGGCTATATTTGTGCCTGCTTATATGGTACACTGCAAAAAGTGATGAAAAGTTAGAAATTGCTTAAATTTGGCAAAATGTGTCTTAACCCTCTATGCACATGGGTCATTTTGGGGAACTTTCCTCGCCTGGTTTTCTTTGTGTATAATTGTTCATAAAACAGTCATCTTTTGATGCAGAGTCAAGCAGTATACTTTGTTTTTTTCACTACACCCTTGGGTTTTAGAATATTCATATTGTAAAGCTGTCATATGAATTATATAAAAATTATGGAATCATAAAACAAAGAAAAAAATCAAACGGAAAATCAATTTAACAAAAATGTATTGAAAAAACACAATGAAATGCTATAAATAACTTTTTACACTGCATAGAAATGTTATGTATGGACTTTGGGATAATGGGGAAAAAAATTGAATCTCTAACTATTATACTTTTTACAAAATTCCACTATAAAAGCAAAAACTCTGTACTCCTGATGCCCTTCCTGAAGCAGTTTGTCAATAATGCTGGGGTTGCTTCTGTAGCACAGCTGTAAAAAACGTAAAACATAAGAAACTGAGCCAAAAAAAAAAAAAACATCAATTATTTATATAATACATATATTTATATACATCATATACACATAATGTCATTTTACTGTATTTATTATCGTCTTTATCAATAATGCGCACTCTTCAGCCGGTTATTGCAATCGCAGCTGTAGTTCCAACTGTGGGAGAACAAGTACAGACAGAGAAGTACTGACGATCTTTGGCAGTCCCCGTGTGTTTGTATCTCACAGCTGTTTGTACCTCACGGGTCACGCTTTGGACACAGACTTTCAGACAAACGTAGTTTATCCTCCGTGCATCGCACAGAAAAATCAAAACTAGTTTCGGATAACCTTAAATGTGTACTTCACAGAGGAAAAAAAAGTAAGTTGCTACGTTTTACCGTTCGCGAGTAAATTGATCATTTGTAAAACTTGTGCGTGTGCATCGGCGCCGATGCACACGCACGATTATTTTTCATAATGTTTCCTTTAAAGAGAACAAAAAAACAGTACAATACAAGTAAAATTAAATAAAAACAGAACCAAACCTAGAATCTGTGTGAATGTTGGCCTTAAAACGAGATTTACAAATGCAACAAAGCCAAATTATCTTGTTCTAAAAAGATTCAAGCTACAGACTTTGTCCACAAATAACTCACATTTTAGTCAAATTAAGAATCAAATTCACTTGATTTAAAGTAGTACTAGGCAAGGCAAGTTTATTTGTATAGCACAATTCATACACAAGGCAACTCAAAGTGCTGAACAAGATAGCATTAAAATCATAAATAATTACAGAACATTAAAACGAAAGATAAAAATATAAAATCCCTCAGTTGTATGCACAGCTAAACAGCACCGTTTTTAACCTGGTTTTAAACATTGTCAGAGAGGAGGCCTGTCTCACATCTTCAGGAAGATTGTTCCAGATTTTAGCAGCATGAATCTGAAAAGCAGCCTCCCCATGTTTAGTTCTGACTCTGGGCACTAACAGGAGTCCAGTCCCTGTGCTCCTCAGAGTCCGGGCTGGTTCATATGGGACTAACATGTCACTAATATATTTTGGTGCGAGGCCATGGAGAGACTTGTACACAAGCAGAGCTGTTTTAAAGTAAGTAAGTAAGTAAGTTTTTATTTATATACCGCCTTTTCACTGCAGATCTGAGTCTCAAAGCGGTTTACAATTGTTAATTTTGGGCAATTGTCTCTCACTCCACACAGAGATGGGAGCAGGGTCGCCAGTATAGGAAGCGCATGCCAGAACTATTGGACATATTTTTTAGTGGTAGGGGAAACCGGAGTACCCGGAGGAAACCTACGCAGACACGGGGAGAACATGCAAACTCCACTCAGAAAGGCCCTGGTCCGACCGGGATTCGAACCCAGGACCTTCTTGCTGAGAGGCGAGAGTGCTATCCACTCAGCCACCGTGCCGCCCAAAGTCTATTCTCTGAGCCACAGGAAGCCAGTGCAGAGACCTGAGAACTGGACTAATGTGGTCGTACTTCCTGGTTCTAGTCAGGACTCGAGCTGCTGCATTTTGAATGTACTGCAGCTGTTTTACAGCCTGTTTGGACAGACCTGTGAGCAGGCCATTGCAGTAGTCTAACCTACTGGAGACAAATGCATGGATAAGAATCTCCAGGTCTGCTTTAGACACTATGTTTTTGATCCTGGCAATGTTTTTTAGATGGTAAAAAGCTGCTGATGTTACTGATTTTATGTGGCTATTAAAATTTAAGTCTGAGTCCAGTATTACCCCTAGATTTCTGACCTTGTTTGAAGGTTTTAGGGAGAGAGACTGTAGATGACAGATGACGCTCTCTCTTTGTTTCTGGGGACCAAAGACAATCATTTCAGTTTTGTCTGCGTTTAGCTGAAGGAAGTTGTTTTGCATCCACTCACTGATCTGTTGGATACAGTGAAGGAGTGAGTTCACTGGTCCATGTTCTCCTGCAGTCAGTGAGACATAGATCTGAGTGTCGTCTGCATAGTTATGATAGGAAACTTTGTTTCTGCGTATTAACTGACCTAACGGCAGCACGTAGAGATTGAACAGAAGAGGTCCCAGGATCGACCCCTGTGGGACTCCACAGGTCAGGGCCATATGATCTGAGACACAGTTTCCAATCTCCACAAAGTATTTCCTGTCTTCAAGGTAAGACCTAAACCAACTTAGGGCGGTGCCAGCGACGCCAACCCAGTCCTCTAGTCTCTGTAAGAGGATCTCATGGTCGACAGTGTCAAAGGCAGCACTCAGATCTAACAGGATTAGGATTGAGACTTTGCCTGCGTCAGTGTTCAGCCGGATATCATTTGTAACCTTGACGAGAGCAGTCTCAGTGCTGTGGTGGGGTCTAAAGCCGGACTGAAACATATCAAATGAGTTGTTGATTATAAGAAATCTAGTAAGCTGTAGGTAGACAACTTTTTCAAGGACTTTCCCCATAAATGGCAGATTTGAGATGGGACGATAGTTGTTAAGTACCGTAGCATCCAGACTGCTCTTTTTTAGCAGGGGCCTGATGACTGCAGTTTTCAGGGCCTTTGGGAATATTCCAGAATCAAGGGACATGTTTACTATCTGTGTGAGTGAAGGTAACAGACTGCTCAGAACAGACTTTAGAAATATAGTGGGTAGTACATCCAGGCTGCATGTGGAGGAGCTCAAACTGGAGATTATCTCTTGGACAGTTTGACCATTTACAGGTGCAAAGTGAGTTAGCTCAAAGAGCCTTCTTGGCTGTTGGATTGTTATCTGTGGATTGGAGACAATGGCGTTTTTGATGCCTTGAACCTTGTCATTGAAAAAATGTGCAAACTCATTACATTTACGTTTGGAAGTTAGCTCTAATGGCATTTGAACAGGGGGGTTTGTTAATCTATTAACTGTTGAAAACAGAACACGCAGATTGTTGCTGCAGCCTTCAATCATTTCAGAAAAATACCTTTCTCTCGTACTACATAGCACCTGGTTAAACTCGCACAACTTATCTTTGAAGATCTTGTAATCAACCTGGAGGTTGGACTTGCGCCACTTCCGCTCGGCCCTCCGGCACTCTCTCTTTTGTGCCCTGACCGAGTCTGCTTTAGCCCACGGCGCCTTCTGCTTATTTTTCACTATTTTAACCTTCACAGGAGCGATGGTGTCCAGAACATTCAAAACACTAGAGGTGACAGAGTTAAACAGTTCATCTACAGTAGAATACGATGCATTCTCAAAGTTTATCATTCCCATAAATAGTTCACCCGTATTTTCATTTATGTGTCTTCTTCGTACAGTTGCAGAGTCCACTGGTGGTTTGTTAGTGAAACACATGTCAAAAAATATACAAAAATGATCCGAAAGCGCAACATCGACCACGTTTACATTAAAAATGTTCACCCCCTTTGTAACTAACAGGTCTAGAGTGTGCCCTCTGCTGTGGGTGGGGCCACTCACATGCTGAGTGAGACCAAAAGATTCAAGAACAGAACTCAGCTCTTTAGCATTTCTGTCATCAACATTATCCACATGAATATTAAAATCACCTGTAATAACTAAACTATCAAAATCTGTGCATACAACTGAAAGCAACTCTGTAAAATTATCAATAAAACTGTGACATGACTGCGGTGGCTTGTATAGGACAACGAAAAGTATTGGAGGAGATTGTTTTTGTTGTATTTTAAAAGACACATATTCAAAAGACGGAAACTTCCCAAGAGACATTCTATGGGAGACAAAGTGGTCTCTGAAAATGGCAGCTAAGCCTCCTCCTTTTTTGTTTTCCCGTATTTCAGATTCAAATTTGAAATTTGGTGGTGATGCTTCTATTAAAACTGCATTTTCTGTATTTTGGTCAAGCCATGTTTCAGCCATGAACATAAGATCTAGATTATAAGAACAAATAAAATTATTGATTAAAAAAGACTTGTTACAAAGAGATCTGACATTTAGCATAGCAAGTTTCAAAGTTTCAGGATCAGCGGTTGTGGTTGGCTGATTCTTACACGGAACAAGAATTAGATTTTCCTGATTAGACTGATTAACTTCAGATGTTTTTCTGTTATGTATTCTTTGTGTTATCACTAAGGGAATGGCACAGGTGGCTTCATGACAGGGCCCCAGCCGGGTCTCTCCTCTAACTAGACTGCCAGTGGCTGCGAAGCAGAGACCCTGTGCATCCTAGTGTTTAGAGAAAAGAGGGGAAGGGGAAGGCGGGGGAGGAGGATGGAGAGGCGGGTGGTTCTTGGGAGTTGAAGGTGGATGGGTTTTTGGTGATGGGTTAGGGGAGGGGCAGGCTGAGTTGGGTGGTGGACGAGGGGGGAGTGGAGGTGGGAGGGTTTCTTGGTGCTGAGTTAGGGGGGAGGTGGGCTAAATGAGCAGGAGGGGGGGGTGGAATACTTATGGGGTTAGAGGAGGGACGGGGTGGATTTTGTGGGAGAATTTGAGTTGGACGCCCTAGGTGGCTTTGGAGGTACGTATGGGGAGTAGTTTTGAATGTTAGATAGGACTCTTGATCTGGCTACAGTGGGTGTGAGAGGAATAGTCTTCATCGCCGATCTTATCATGCCTGCAGAGTGTTCCGGTAAATCCAGTAGTGAAGGCGGGGATAGAAAACAAAGGGAAAGGTCGTCCTCATTTTCCCTAGATGGAGTGGATGTAGCGGGGGGGACCCAAGCCGGGTCCATGGAAGGTGATGAGGGAGTCTTTGGTGGAGACAGAGGTGGTTGAGGAACCCCCAGTACAGGCCTGACTGTAGCCTGGAGCAATGGGGGAAGCTTCACGGGAGCTGTAGGTGGGGAAGGTGCTGCTGAAGATGATGGAGCAGCCACTGCTGCTGCTGTATCCACTGCTGCTGCTGAAGATGATGGAGCAGCCACTGCTGCTGCTGTATCCACTGCTGCTGGTGGTGCTGTATATGCTGATGGCGCTGATGAAGATGTGGCAGCTGCTGATGATGCTGGGGGTGGAGGCGTTGAGCTCTTTCGGAGCCGTGGAGGTGTTGAGTTCTTTTGGAACCTTGGAGGTGTTGAGTTCTTCTTGAATCGTGGAGGTGTGGAGTTCTTTTGAGGCGGTGGGGGTGCAGAAACCTCGGGAGTCGGTGGAGATGGTCGTGATGTCTGTGCCCTTTGCTTCTTCTTTCTCCCTTTCAACGGCTGCACGCGCTGCGCAGGCTGAGGTCTTAGGGCAGATGCAAAGTTATCCATCAACACTTTTACTCCGTAGTTGTTCAGATGTGGACCTTTTTCTTCAAAAAGCTCGTGCCTATTCCAGAACAGATTAAAGTTTTCAATGAAGCCAAGTCCTCTGCGTGAACACTCATTGAGTAGGAATGTATTTAGCTGATACAGACGGCTAAACTTCTCAATTTTTCCATCTATATTTGGAAGTGGGCCACTAAGAAAAATGTTTATGTCCATTTTCTTGAGGTCATCCAGTAACAGCGTTAAATCCATTCGTAACTTCTCGCTTGCCTTCTCATAGATATCTACCGCCCCCGTGTGGATCAATAATGTACGCACACCACTGTTCTCAGATAACACTCTAGGCAGAAGAGTTCTTATCTCAGCAACTTTTGCAGAGTGAACTGAGACAGTGAGCATGGACTCCATGTTTACATTTTTCACTGAACCATCTCCGATAAGGATACAGTTTGTCCTTGGTGGAGGCGCTGCAGTTGTTAGCGGCTTTGTTGTTTCAGAAAGGGGTAAAAAGCGGTTTGAAGTCTTCAGAACATTTAGTTGTGGCCTTATTTCACTCCTATTGTCATTCTTAGCTTTGTCAACTTTGGGTTTAGCTCCACAATTGTTCCAATAATTCTCATTGTTGATTTTGGGAAAAGAAATGACGTCATAACTTACATTTCCAGTCTGTCCATTCATCCCATTTTCACTCATTGGAAGAGTCGGGTTTAGTCCCATTTCTGTTTCCACAATAGATATCCGTGTTTGAAGAGATTTGAGCTGATATTCCAGAGCACAACAGCCGCCGCAGACGCTTCTCCGTCTCTTTCGTCCCGACATGACTAAAGTTGATAAATTCCACAAAGCTGAAGTGTGTAGAAGGAGTAATCCTCGTTTTGTAAATAAAATGATTAAAGGAGAAACAAAAAATGTAAATAAAATGATTCAAGGAGATTAAAAGGCGAAGCAAAAGCAGAGCAGAGAGACACGACTGCTCTCTCGAGAAGCAGGAAGTCTGTCACTAGAATTTAATATGCTGCTATCCAGAATATATAACTACAATATGTGTTTATAATATTTCGGGTGTTCATTTTGACATGTTCAGATGAATTATTTTTAAAAAACAGCTTTGAAGTGGCACCTTTTCACTTCCGCATAGAAACGCTAGGGGGAGCCAAAATGGCGGCGATGACGTAGAAGAAGGACCTCTCACAGCAGCAGCAGCAGTCTTATCTGGAATCTGTAGGAGGTTTCACTGTCATCTGAACAAGGTATAAACATATTTTCATCAGTTTTGTACATAATAGTGTGCAACTCTTTTAACCTTTTAGCCTTATTTGTGAGATTCAAGCTAATTAGTGTTGGGCAAGTTAGCTAACTCTACTTGATATCATAAAACATGCTAACAAGGCTAATATTCGTTTTTACATTATGCCAGTCTCACTTTGGTTGCCTTAGATTTATTTACCGCAATGTACATTGTAATATCCATAAATGCTAATCAAAATAACTTGAATTAAATAAATATTTTACTTTTATGAACAAAAAGCTGCAGAAGTTGAAAACATAGACTACATGTGATGCAATCATTGATAAAAATGCTAATTAAACCGTTAATAGGTGTTAGCATTTATGGATATTACAATGTACATTGTGGTAAATAAATCTAAGGCAACCAAAGTGAGACTGGCATAATGTAAAAACGAATATTAGCCTTGTTAGCATGTTTTATGATATCAAGTAGAGTTAGCTAACTTGCCCAACACTAATTAGCTTGAATCTCACAAATAAGGCTAAAAGGTTAAAAGAGTTGTGCACTATTATGTACAAAACGGATGAAAATATGTTTATACCTTGTTCAGATGACAGTGAAACCTCCTACAGATTCAGCCCAGACTGCTGCTGCTGCTGTGAGAGGTCCTTCTCCTACGTCATCGCCGCCGTCATTCTATGCGGAAGTGAAAAGGTCCGACTTCAAAGCAGTTTTTTTAACATAATTCATCTGAACATGTCAAAATGAACACCCAAAATATTATAAACACATATTGTAGTTATATATTCTGGATAGCAGCATATTCAATTCCCGTACTACTTTAAAGCTACATTGTTTGTTTCTTTTGTACTAAGTTACATTCAAAGACCTTAAAAGCAGTTTGAACTTAAACTTAAACGTCTGGAAGCAGAAATTTGACTTCCTCCTTCAGTGGGATAAAGGTCTCACTGCTAACAATCAGTACTTTACATCTGTGTATATACATTGTTATGGGTTTTATAAACGTGCATAATACTTTTACAACGCCCCGGAGTACTTTAAAACCGTGGTATTGAGATGTCTTGAAGTGGTCAGCAGAACCAGGTGCATGGGAATCCTAACGAAGCCACAAACCAGACTTTTATCACCGTAATCTTTCCGGCCTGTTGTCGCCGAACGCAGCCCGGACCCCGAGACCCCGAGACCCAAATGTAAGTACTGACACATGTACTTTTAGGGACTGTGTGAATTGTGAATAAACTAAACTAAACTAAACTCTAGATGTATATAACTTTGCAGTGTATATAGATAGAGATGTATCGATATATCATTTACTGCTGTAGCTAAGAAACATACTCATGTTGTATATTTTGTGTACTGTCCTGTACTGTATGTGCGCTGCAACACTGACATTTCCGAATAAAAGATCTCCAAATGTTTTCCAAAAGAGCGCGATTGAAGTGTGTCTGAGCGTGTCTCTCTCTGTTGAGGTCTCTGCACCGTGGGCCCTTTGTCTCATAAGTTCTGCTGAGGTCTCTGCACCGTGGGCCCTTTGTCTCATAAGTTCTGCTGAGGTCTCTGCACCGTGGGCCCTTTGTCTCATAAGTTCTGCTGAGGTCTCTGCACCGTGGGCCCTTTGTCTCATAAGTTCTGCTGAGGTCTCTGCACCGTGGGCCCTTTGTCTCATAAGTTCTGCTGAGGTCTCTGCACCGTGGGCCCTTTGTCTCATAAGTTCTGCTGAGGTCTCTGCACCGTGGGCCCTTTGTCTCATAAGTTCTGCTGAGGTCTCTGCACCGTGGGCCCTTTGTCTCATAAGTTCTGCTGAGGTCTCTGCACCGTGAGCCCTTTGTCTCATAAGTCCTGCTGAGGTCTCTGCACCGTGGGCCCTTTGTCTCATAAGTTCTGCTGAGGTCTCTGCACCGTGGGCCCTTTGTCTCATAAGTTCTGCCAAAGTCAAGTCTCAGAGCGGCCGTCAGAATATCTAAGTGTTTTTCATGAGGATTATATTGTTATACAGGGAGAACAAAGAACTAGAGCTATAGGAATCTGAGGAGCACAGGGACTGGTCTCTTGCTGGGTCTCTGAGGAGCACAGGGACGGGCCTCCTACTGGGTCTCTGAGGAGCACAGGGACTGGTCTCTTGCTGGGTCTCTGAGGAGCATAGGGACTGGCCTCCTACTGGGACTCTGAAGAGAACAGGGACTGGTCTCCTGCTGTGACTCTGAAGAGCATAGGGACTGGGCTCTTACTGGGACTCTGAGGAGCACAGGGACTGGTCTCTTGCTGGGTCTCTGAGGAGCATAGGGACTGGCCTCCTACTGGGACTCCGAGGAGCACAGGGACTGGTCTCCTGCTGTGACTCTGAAGAGCATAGGGACTGGGCTCTTACTGGGACTCTGAGGAGCACAGGGACTGGCCTCCTGCTGAGACTCTGAAGAGCATAGGGACTGGCCTCCTGCTGGGACTCTGAGGAGCACAGGGACTGGCCTCCTACTGGGTCTCTGAGGAGCACAGGGACTGGCCTCCTACTGGGTCTCTGAGGAGCACAGGGACGGGCCTCCTACTGGGTCTCTGAGGAGCACAGGTACTGGCCTCCTGCTGGGACTCTGAAGAGCATAGGGACTGGCCTCCTGCTGGGACTCTGAAGAGCATAGGGACTGGGCTCTTACTGGGACTCTGAGGAGCACAGGGACTGGCCTCCTACTGGGACTCCAAGGAGCACAGGGACTGGTCTCCTGCTGTGACTCTGAAGAGCATAGGGACTGGGCTCTTACTGGGACTCTGAGGAGCACAGGGACTGGCCTCCTGCTGGGACTCTGAGGAGCACAGGGACAGGCCTCCTACTGGGTCTCTGAGGAGCACAGGGACGGGCCTCCTACTGGGTCTCTGAGGAGCACAGGTACTGGCCTCCTACTGGGACTCTGAGGAGCACAGGGACTGGCCTCCTGCTGGGACTCTGAAGAGCATAGGGACTGGCCTCCTACTGGGACTCCGAGGAGCACAGGGACTGGCCTCCTGCTGGGACTCTGAGGAGCACAGGGACGGGCCTCCTGCTGAGACTCTGAGGAGCACAGGTACTGGCCTCCTGCTGAGACTCTGAGGAGCACAGGTACTGGCCTCCTGCTGAGACTCTGAGGAGCACAGGTACTGGCCTCCTGCTGAGACTCTGAGGAGCACAGGTACTGGCCTCCTGCTGAGACTTGCTTGTTCTGTTGCTTTTCCCTGCGTTCTCTCCAATTTAAGGTTAAGATTAGCGGGAAAGTCAGTGGAGAAATGTCAGTGTTGTATTGCCAGTTACAGAACAGTGGGAAGAGAAATGAATATTTACGCTATACTGAAATAAAATACAATAAAATCTCTAACTTTGGCAAATAAAGAAGCAAGTCTAAAATGTCTAGCTTTAGCATTAAAAAAAAAAACTAGCATAACATATACAACTTTAGCAACAAGGAAGCTAGTAAAACACCCCTTTGCTAATACCGTATATGTCCGTGTTATGTCGTGTGTTAGCGATCACGAATACACCTCGTTAGCCGCTGTACCGGGCGCATATGCTAGCCTATGCGTGCGGACGGTGGCTGTTTTTCCCCCCTCTCTCCGTAGTATTAAGGTTACTGTTGGATTGCAACCAGGTGTGTGTGTGTGAAACATGGGAGAACCCGAGACTCCATTTGTTTCAATCTTCCTGCACTCATTCATTTCTACGACTCGGGTCTTACAGTATTTCCTCCTCCCCCGGTGCTTATTTTCCGTCCCTCTTTCATTTCATTCCAGTTTCCGTCCAACTCCACAGTTTTCACCCGTCTTTGCACACGCAGGGATTGTAAACGAGTGATGGATCATTTGACTTCAGATGTATCGCTGTCTCCTGTTTCCACGCAAGGACCCGGACCGCTTTAACACACAGTTGCTTTGGACCGGGAGCGCATGCAGGGTTTAAGGAAGGATTCTGATTGCTCCGAGTGTGTGTGTTTTGGATTAAAAAGGAGCAGACGATATGCGCTATTTAACACGGAAACTGATTGGAACATTAGGCGTGTAGAGGTTTTCCCCAATCAAGACTCAGGAAGAGGAGGAACGGCCGAGAGAAAGTAGAGAAAAGCGGGTCATCTCTGGCAGCCATTTTGTTCTTCCAATTCATGAATCTCTTTGAGCACTTCCCTAATACTCTTTTTCTGTCTCTATTATGTGGTGTATCTGTGTCGTTATTCTCATGAAATTATCTTTTATTTAGTAAATGTGACTAGTTCTACCCACGCTGCAAAAAATGACAAAATATGAGGTTTGTATTTGCTTGATTCGAGTGGTTTTTATCTTAATTTGAGCACATTCTGACTGAGTTTCACCAAGATTTGCGAATGGGACAAAGCAAAATAATTTTTTGCCGTGTTCTTGCTACGCCACCAATTTAAAGAACCTTGTGTAGACCTCTCCCTATTCAAAATGTATATTTCATATTTTTATTTGAACTTATTTATGGCGACTGGTAATGGCAATGGCCGCCAGACGACCCATTTTGCTTCACTTTCTCTCGGTCTTTCCTCCAAAAACTCCAAAAAAAAAGTCTTTGTATGAATCCCCGCTGCTGCTCTGTCTGCAAAGTAGTCCCTCCCGGATAGATAAAGTTATTTGAATTGAATGGAATTGAACAGGCCATGGGTGAAGTGTCTTGCCGAAGGACACGAGGATGGTTTGGCACTTTACAGCCTCATCCATCTGAAAACACCTCCTTCCTTCTTTCTCGTGCTTAAAAGTGACCTTTGAACAGACGGGACAGCTCCAGGTTTGGTCAAGTGACATTTAACACAATTTGAAGATGTTTTACTGTCCCTTTGGTCAATTTTCATCCCACAAAGGTCAAAAAAATTTGATGGAAAGACAAGAAAAGAGAGAAACTAATACATTTGCAGGGAGAGTTCTGATTGGTTGTACACTGCAAAAGATGACAGAATTAAAGACAAAAAAAATTGGCTAAATGTATCTAAATATGAGCACATTTTGACTGCCTTAAAACAAGATTTGCCAGTGGAACAAGAAAAAATGGTCTTGTTTTAAAAAGATACAAGATATTTCTCTCTTGGAATGAGAAAATAAAGCAATAGTTCTTGAATCAGGTCAAAATGGCTTGTCTCATTGGCAAATCTCATTTTAAGACAGTCAGAATGAACTTAAGTCAAGTTAAAAAAACTCGATTCTAGCAATTATGATCTCATATTTTATCATTTTTTGCAGTGTATGTAAGGTTTATTTATATAGCTTATTTTACAGACCAAGGTCGCCCAAAGCGCTTTACAAAGTTCAGAGTTCAGAGATTATTCCCATTCTCTCCACACACGGTGATGACGGAAAAGCGAGACGCCGAACACAGTGGACCATCAAAGCCTCCGACCCAACACCCTCCATTCACTCTCTCATTACATTCAGACCTATTGTGTGTGTTAATTAGTGGTGGGGGGAAACCGGAGCACCTGGAGGAAACCTACGCAGACACGGGGAGAACATGCGCACTCCAATCAGAAAGGCCCTGTTTTCCGACCGAGATTGGCCCAACTGTTTGGTTCAAATTTTAGACCAAATTAAATGATGTGGTTTTCTTAAGACAGATATGCATTCCCACAAAGGAAAAAAGTGACGCAAAATAAGTCAAAAATACCTTAAATTTGGCAAAAAGTAGACTTAAAACAAGATTTGCCAACGGGACCAAGCAACAGACCTTGAGATAAGACTAAATGGCTTTGTCGTATTGGAAAGTCTTGTTTTAAGGCAGTCAAAAATGTGCTCAAATCAAGATACATCGGGCCAAATTTTAGCCATTTCTGACTTGTTTTTAATACTTTTTGCAGTGTTGGAATGAGAAAAGTGAATGAGAGAATATGCTCGGATTAAGACAAAAACCACTCAATTCAAGCAATTATCACCTCAGTATTCATCAGTTTTTGCAGTGCAGTTCTGATTGGTCCTTGTTTGTGTATATTTTTTTTACTTGCAGGTACTACAGGAATCACTCTAACCCTGCTTCATGTGTCTGTAGACCACATGTGTCAAAGTCAAGGCCCGCGGGCCAAATCCGGCCCGTGAATGGATTATCTATGGCCCCCGCTGGCAATAGCAGATGTATTTTGAACTTCATAAGCCACAAGCTGTATATCATTTTAAAGCTTATTTTCTCAGCTATATTTATATGTAAGTGTAAACGAAATCAGACTTTGCATTAAAAAGATATAACGCATAATATGGGCACAAAATAAATCACGTCTGTATTTGTTTTTTACCTTTCGTCTTCTGCTGCTCCAACAAATTAGACTTTCCCCATCCTTGCGTCTCTTTCTCTCCGTAACTGTCTATTGAAGAAGAATATCCACTTGTATTTCCCAAAGTATAATCCATTCTGCAGATTTAATCAAAAAACGCCCCGAAAAGAGGTCCAGACTGCTCTTTTACATTTCACCAAGTTTGAGCTTTTTTTTTTTTTTACTATTTTCATGTTCTCAGATGTCTATTACATCTAATATGTACAGTATGAGGATTGGCTTTGGAGCATATTTTATCGAGCCAACAGGTGTCACCGGCACTGCCTCTGGATGTTGAGAAACATTGAACCAGTCCGGCCCTCGGCGCGTAGCAAACATTTTTTTTTGGCCCTCTGATGTATTTGACTTTGACATGCCTGCCGTAGACTGTAGACTACGACAGGCCTGGCTGCTCACGGGACTGGAACGCCGCCCATAGAACAACACCAGACCATTCCAATCCCATGATGCAATGCTGTTGGAAAAAGCATGGGACCGGTGGCCTTTCACGATGTCATCCTCCTCGGAGACGGTGAAATGAGATTAGTTCATTAAAGATGCAGGTGGTCGTCTTTAGATAAACTCTCCTCCACTTTCACTATTGTTCCAGCTTCAGCTAACCCAGATGTGGAGCAGACTCGGGGCAAAGCAATAAACATTAAAGGCTCGGAGGGAGTGGCATTTAATGGTACGAATCAAGCATGGTATTTGAAAATGTTACGCATAAATATCAGGTTTCTCAAAGAAGAAGAAGTGGAGAGCAAAGGGAAAGTTATTTGGTGCGAGAGAAGTTGTAGATTTTCTCACCGATACACAACTATTTTGCATTCATCTGTTCAGACCCAACAACTCTGACTCTGAGGAGCACAGGGACTGGACTGCTGAGACGCTGAGAAGCACAGGGACTGGTCTGCTGAGACGCTGAGAAGCACAGGGACTGGTCTGCTGAGACGCTGAGAAGCACAGGGACTGGTCTGCTGAGACGCTGAGAAGCACAGGGACTGGTCTGCTGAGACGCTGAGGAGCACAGGGACTGGTTTGCTGAGACGCTGAGGAGCACAGGGACTGGTCTGCTGAGACGCTGAGGAGCACAGGGACTGGTCTGCTGAGACGCTGAGGAGCACAGGGACTGGTCTGCTGAGACGCTGAGGAGCACAGGGACTGGTCTGCTGAGACGCTGAGGAGCACAGGGACAGGTCTCCTGCTGGTCCCAGAGTCAGGACTTCACATGAAGAGGTTGCATTTCAGATTCATACAGCTAAAATCTAGGACAATCTTCCTGAAAATGTGAGACCGACTTCTTCTCTGACAATGTTAAAAACCAGGTTAAAAACAGTTTTATTTCGCTGCACAAACTGAAGTATTTTGTCTTTATTCTTTTGAATGCACTGTAATAATTTAAGCCACTTTGAGTTGTGTATGAATTGTGCTATACAAATAAACTTACACAAATGTAACCTGTAACAGATACTTTATTTACTTTATTGATCCCCAAAACAAAAGATAATTCTAAAAGTAGCTAACAATAGTAGTTCAGGTCACAACAGCAGAGGAGGAGCAGCCGCTTTGTTCAGACCCTTTCCTCTGCTCCAGAGTAAAATCCTGAATGCTTTGCTAGCATTTTTCACATAATTTTATTTTATTATTTGTCATATTATTTTATTTTATTATTTGTCATATTATTGTATTTTATTATTTGTCATATTATTTTATGTTATTATTTGTCGTATTTTATGTTTCATATTATATTATTTCTCATGTTATTTTTTATATTATTTTATTTTATTGTTTCTCATTTTAATTCATTTTATTTTAAATATTTTTCTATTTTACTATTTTTCATATTCTTTTATTTTTCATACTAATGTATTTTATTGTTTTTCATGTTCCGTCCGTCCGTCCGTTTTCTTCCGCTTTATCCGTTGCCGGGTTGCGGGGGCAGCAGTCTAAGCAGAGACGCCCAGACTTCCCTATCCACACACCTCCTCCAGCTCGTCCGGGGGGACCCCAAGGCGTTCCCAGGCCAGCTGAGAGACATAGTCCCTCCAGCGTGTCCTGGGTCTTCCCCGGGGCCTCCTCCCGGTGGGACGTGCCCGGAACACCTCCCCAGGAAGGCGTCCAGGAGGCATCCTGAACAGATGCCCGAGCCACCTCAACTGGTTCCTCTCGACGTGGAGAAGCAGCGGCTCTACTCCGAGCTCCTCCCGTGTGACTGAGCTCCTCACCCTATCTCTAAGGGAGCGCCCAGCCACTCTGCGGAGGAAGCTCATTTCGACCGCTTGTATCCGCGATCTCGTTCTTTCGGTCATTACCCAAAGCTCATGACCAAAGGTAAGGGAGGGAACGAAGATTGACCGGTAAATCGAGAGCTTTGCCTTTCGGCTCAGCTCCCTCTTTACCACAACGGTCCGATACAGCGACCGCATCACGGTGGCTGAGTGGATAGCACTCTCGCCTCTCAGCAAGAAGGTCCTGGGTTCGAATCCCGGCCGTACCAGGGCCTTTCTGAGTGGAGTTTGCATGTTCTCCCCGTGTCTGCGTAGGTTTCCTCCGGGTACTCCGGTTTCCCCTACCACTAAAAATATGTACAATAGTTCTGGCATGCGCCTCCTGTTCGGCGACCCCGCTCCCATCTCTGTGTGGAGTGAGAGACAAATGCCAAAAAAATAACAATTGTAAACCGCTTTGTGACTCTGGTCTGTGAAAGGCGGTATATAAATAAAGCTTACCTACTACTACTTACTTACTATCACTGCGCACGCTGCACCGATCCGCCTGTCAATCTCACGCTCCATCCTTCCCTCACTTGTGAACAAGACCCCGAGATACTTGAACTCCTCCACTTGAGGAAGGACCTCTCCACCCACCTGCAGAGGGCAAGGCACCTTTTTCCGGTCGAGCACCATGGCCTCGGATTTGGAGGTGCTGATTCTCAAACCCTTCCACCCAACACGGGGTCGGAGGGTTTTCATGTTATTAATCAAATCCATTCATTTATAATTATTATTATTTTATATTTTTCATTTTTTTATTGACTCACTGAAGATTAATAACTCTGTCATGTTTGAAGGTTAAACTTTATCTACATCTTTCACACGTCTCCTCAGAATGTTTGACCTTTTCTAAACTAAAATAAACAAAATCTCTCAAAAAAAGTTAGTCTTAATTAATAATACACTGGACATTATCACCGTAAATTGTTGCCAGTTTGACATTTATCTGATATTGGCTCTTACCTTTTTTCCTCCAACAAAACTGAAAAACAAAACTAGGCCCAGAGTTTAAAATGGAATCATAACGGAACTTCCTTATGTCCAAAGATTTCAAATACAGCAGCATAATGGATAGATCAGTTCAAAGTTCTCCCATTTCTCTCACTAAACCGAACTGAATCTTGTGCTACAGGATTTATCTGACAAAAAACTCTCTGTCCAAAGTCCATCAAGGGGAAGAAAAGTGGATTTTCCGGCCAGTCACGGCAGTAACTTTGCGCTAAATGCTGCCATGAGTGAAAGTTCAGGAGTCGTGAAGCCACTCTGGGCCAACGCCAATAAGGAGTAATAGCTGTCAAATGTCAGGGGATAATAGAGAATGTCAGAGGTGTGAGGGTCCGCAACGGGATGGGGCGTTCGCGGACAATAGAAAAAAAAAGAGAGAGAGGGCGGGGGAGGGGAATGGGGTGGAATCAAGGCTGGAGATGTTTGCATTTGTAAACACGACTCGACACGGTAGAGATTCATGTGGATTACAGCTGAAGACAGAAGAGGACGTGACGTGGACGGGACACACTGTAAAACATGGACGACGGATAGTTTGGGTGATTAAATTTTGGATACCACACCATCATACAAACTTTATTTCGTACTAAGGTCTGGATTTGCTCCATAGAGCTCCGTTAACAGGTGGGAGGGGTTAACTCCTTTTGCAGATTGAAACCAATGGACCTGAGTTTACCAAGACGTATGTAATGAGCCTGAGTGAGAGAGGTGTTTAACATTTAGCCTAGCTTTAGCCATCTCCTCTGCCACTAACGGAGCCCGTGGAGAGTAGTGCCACAATCTTGCCAGCATTTACAGTGCCTTGCGAAAGTATTCGGCCCCCTTGAACCTTTCAACATTTCGCCACATTTCAGGCTTCAAACATAAAGATATAACATTTTAATTTTTTGTCATGAATCAGCAACAAGTGGGACACAATCGTGAACTGGAACAAAATTTATTGGATAATCTAAACTTTAACAAATAAAAAACTGAATTATTTGGCCCCTTTACTTTCAGTGCAGCAAACTCAGTCCAGAAGTTCAGTGAGGATCTTTGAATGATCCAATGTTGTCCTAAATGACTGATGATGATAAATAGAATGCATCTGTGTGTAATCAAGTCTCCGTATAAATGCACCTGCTCTTTGATAGTCTCAGGGTTCTGTTTAAAGCGCAGAGAGAACCATGAAGACAAAGGAACACACCAGGCAGGTCCGAGATACTGTTGTGGAGAAGTTTAAAGCCGGATTTGGATACAAAAAGATTTCCCAAGCTTCAAACATCTCAAGGAGCACTGTGCAAGCAATTATATTGAAATGGAAGGAGTATCAGACCACTGCAAATCTACCAAGACCCGGCCGTCCCTCCAAACTTTCATCTCAAACAAGGAGATGACTGATCAGAGATGCAGTCAAGAGGCCCATGATCACTCTGGATGAACTGCAGATTTGTCTTCATCAGATTCAGATTCAGATTCATTTATTTGCCATTTGCAGTAAAACCACATTGGAAAACTGTGCAAGACTACCCCGGTGTGCGCCAGCCTCTAGATAGTCAAGTTTGATCGTCTTCTCGGCGCTCCGCCAGGGCCGTGGCCGATCCGATCATGGTTCTCTCTGCGCTTTAAACAGAACCATGAGACTATCAAATATTACACATACACACAGGTGCATTCTATTTATCATCATCAGTCATTTAGGACAACATTGGATCATTCAAAGATCCTCACTGAACTTCTGGACTGAGTTTGCTGCACTGAAAGTAAAGGGGCCGAATAATATTGCACGCCCCACTTTTCAGTTTTTTATTTGTTAAAAAAGTTTAAATTATCCAATAAATGTTGTTCCACTTCACGATTGTGTCCCACTTGTTGTTGAGTCATGACAAAAAAATAAAATTTTATATCTTTATGTTTGAAGCCTGAAATGTGGCGAAATGTTGAAAGGTTCAAGGGGGCCGAATACTTTCGCAAGGTACTGTACATTTTCTAAACAATCCTCTTGCCCCGGCTTCAATTTCTTGATAGAACCAGAACGGATTACTTTACTATCGCATTCTCCGCCAAACTACAACCAGCGAATTCGGCGCAAACTCTTGTCACCGACACTGATCTACAACACCCGCCTCCCTCGTTCGCTGATTGGTCGGAGGGGATTCAATCGAGGGAACTGCAGCCAGACGGTAAATGAAGGGAAATGATAATGGCCGGAGTTAACAGATGGATAAGGCCAGGCTAGGTTTACTTGGTTATACTTGAGTCTTTTCTTGCCGATAAACCTTGCCGTTTATTTATGTGTTTATGAAATGTGCTACAGTATATAAATACAGTGGATTGTATATTCAAATTAATCAAAATCGTCAATTGCTAATTTCGATTTTTATTCTTGACCAATCCCGTTGCGTCAGAGTCCAGTAAATCTCCTTCCTGTGGGTCCAGCCTACTTTCACACCGATTCCTGGATGCAGGAGTATTTGTCATTTGTTTTGTTTAAATACCAAGCCAAACATAAACAGCCATAAATCTTCCAGGAGGAACACGGCCCTTGGTCCCCGGGGACCCTCTGCTCCAGGCCCCCGTAGAGAGTGTCTTCCCAGTGCCTGACTGTAAATGGCAAATCCCCCTGAAACTCTTTGTCCCAATTTAACTACAGAACTGGGGTCTAGCGGCGCTCGTTTGGAGATGAATTTGCTTTAGGCTTTTATTTCTTTCTTCAACTTTGCAGATAAAAGCAGCTCTGAAACACACGGAGACTTGGACTTTGTTGAGGATATGGTCAAAACAACACAACACTGTCCAGGATGCAGGAGGGTCTGAGGAGGAAGTGTCAAACTCATTTTGCTCAGGGCCAAAAGAATGCATTAGAATTTATTTTTTACATTATGAAGGTATTTTGACATTACTTTTATTTGGATTTGCCCAAAACTGGACAAAATATAAAGTTAAACATATGATTGTATATACTTCTAATTAGGTGTTGGGTTTAAATGTTAGAATAATCAGTAGCTCAGTTGGTAGTGCACTGGTCTTTGGACCCAATGGTCGTGGGTTCGATCCCACCTCGACCCATGTCAACTGCTCCCCCTGATGTCTGCTGTCGTTGTGTCCCTGGGCAAGACACTTAACCCCAATGTGCCTGAAGTCCCTGCTGAAAGACCAAGGCCAAGACCAAGACCGCATCTGTGTCGAAGGAGCAGCCATCTTCCCGTGGACCCACCACCTGCGGGAAGATCAGCGTGGGACTGGTGCTATGTGAATTGGGTGGCAGTTCTGATTGCCACCCCCCTGACCCAGAAATGGAAAATAAAGGGATGTAAATGAAATAAATTAAATGCAGCGGTTTATTTGAGAAAATAGATGATTTACAGCAAATTACTGCCAGTTTATATTGATATAGAAAAATGAGTTTGAAATGCTATTTTATGTATTTAATGTCAGCTCCATTGAGACGGACCATCTCTTTTTCATGGGGGTCCAAATGCACAATACAATACTAGAAATGTTGCAAACAAGGTACAGTTAGAAATAGATACATACACACACACACACACACACACACACATACATTTGTACATATACACACATATACGGACACACACCATATCTCCTTGCCACTCATCTCCAACCCATATCCACACTTTTTAATCACCTCCAGGCTTTTCCGGGTGCTGCGGTTTCCTTTACCACTTAAAACACGGCAAATGCCGGAAAAGAGAAAAGAGAGAAATATGCCCACAACAAATGTAAAACGCTTTGTGACTCTGGTTTTTGGAAAGCGCTATAGAAATACAAAATCACTGTAGACCCAGTCAGAATCACCATTGTTTGCTGGAGATGCAGGTCGACCCATGAGTCATTCTGTGAGATCTAACTTGGGCATAAACACAGGCGAACCTCAGGCATGTGTTTTATCAGCCATCTTGTTTTCTGTCCACACATAATGCAGCAGACCTCAGACCTCAGACCTGCTGATGGCCCGACTCCTGTGGCTCACATCCAGGAGATACTACTCCCCGTCCTCGTACCAGCGGTCGGTCAGGTCACTATACGACCGGGAAAGAGGACAGATCTTAGGAATTTAAAGTCTACGAAACAAAGGAAAGCCCCAGTTTGAGACCTGCGCTAAAATGGATGAATTTTGCAGCAGATGGAAGTCGTGAAGTGTTTGGCTATCGCACTATTTACTTTGGAATTTCATGTTTTAGATTATGGCACAGACTCAAAAATGGAAAAAACATGGGATATATGATACGTGTTATGCAAATCAACATTTTTGAGCTTGTGAGTTCCTGCCTTAGTCTTGTAATGCAACCCTCCTCCTCCCCATAACCGCCTCTTCAGTGTAGTACCATGTGATCTCTGTCGCCACCGGGTTCTAGGCCCCATTTCTATTCTAACTCCCCCCTACATGTGTCACGCGGTATTCCTGCCGGAGTCTAATCGCCAAAGCTTAAATAATATTCATGTTCAAACGCAATAAATTAAATTGTACCCAATCAATGCGTCTGTTGGGTTTAATTGTCTATTCATGCAATTTTGACGAGTAAAATTCTAATGCAATAGTATGATGTCATTGTACCACCATGACATCACACTTTGAGCACTGTTAAGACTCTAAAAACAAAAGTAATGCCCATATTTAGTTTTGGCAATGTCTCAGGTAAAAATTGTAATCTTAAATTATTACACAGCTGTGTTTTCAGCCTATAAATTTCACATTTGGAAATAAAATAAAAATTCCACCCCTTAATGGTAAAAATACGCAATTTGTCTCCTGCCGAAACATGTAAATAAGCAGCACTTTTTTCTTTAAACATTTTATAATAGTCCTAAATTATCATATTAGACCTAAACTTAAAATTCTACCCTTCCCTCTGGTGGTAGCATAGGGAGTTGCAGTTAGTATTTTTTTCCTTGAAATTCCTAATTCATGACAGGACAAAGAAAAAAAGTCTCATAACAATATTACTGTCCAAAAATGATGCAATATTACTTCAACAAAAAAGTAAGTGTCACATCCCCTTTAAGAAATCTTGCAATGTCCTACTTCTCTAACCTCTTTAAAGGACAATTTACTTTGGAATAACCACATGATTCCCAGTCACTTGCGTCTAGACACAACATGTGAAAGTATGGGAGGCCGAGAGCTGGGTATTCTTAGGTGTCAAGGCCAAAACGAAGGTACAAGAGCGCCCTCGCAATCACTGGGACAAACATAACTGCACATAAGTGGCACATAAGGAGAACGGGCAAAAAGCCACTGACCTTTTGCACAAGTGGATGTATTTTATAGCGACAGAACAGTTTAAATGATCAGGATATTTCGAGAGCTTTGAGTTCGAAAAGGCTGCTCAAGGTCAGACCCCGGAGTTACATTATGAAATATCTATGGATCCACATCATGCAATTAGAGCGGCCTTTTAAGTCTGATTTTTGTATGGCCCTAAATCACAACAGTGGTTACTCAGTGGACATTACAGGCGGCCGATTCATCAACACAGATCAGAGAATCAAACAGTTAAAACACAATGCCACTGGTGCATAAGGGGCAGAGACCAATGTCCATAAATGTTGAAAAAGTCTGAAAAAAATGATACGGGGGTCTGGGGTCGAGTCATAGGCAGAAGACCTAGATCTAGAATGCGTTTTTTTTTATAAAGCACGGATGATTCCTTGGGGGAACCTAGGGGGACGGAGCTTTCGCCATCTCTGCTCCCACTTTCTGGAACTCTCTCCCCCCTCGTCTCAGAAACTCGGACTCACTAAACTCCTTCAAAAAACAGCTGAAAACTCACCTCTTCCTCCAAGCATACGACTCTTAGTTTCAACTTCATACTCTTCTTTCCTGCTTTTAGATTTTTAGTTTTGTGTGTCTTTCTCAACGTGTGTGTGTGTGTATCCTGAATTGTGAAGCGTCTTTCAGAAAAACCAAAACATTCAAGTGGAAGATCCCCAGCTTCTGCAAAGTGTTGTTAGGTTTGACCAAAATGGCTTAAAAGTGTTGTAAAAAAAACTTTGTAAAACAGCTCAAATAAAAATACCACTACTATACTATTACTATAAGTCGATAAAAGTTGTTGAGTATCGAGGGTCCTGGATCAACTGTCCTAAGAGCCACAATTGCGTGAATGTGGATGAAGGAATTTGAATTAAGACAGATTTATACAACTAAACTTTTCCTTTTATCAGAATAAGAATGATTTTTAACAAGAAGTCAAAAGAAGGAATTGGCTTTGGCTCATGGAGCAAACAAGTTGTAAGTAAAGATATTGTAGATGCAAGGCAAGCATTAAAAACACAAAAACATGAGGAGGCAGCGTTTCAGGTCCATGCAGCTAAAATCTGGATCAGTCTTCCTGAAAATGTGAGACAGGCTTCTTCTTTGACAATATTCAAATCCAGGTTAAAAACACTTCTTTTTAGCTGCTACACCTGAAGTATTGTAACTTTACTCTTTTAAATGTACTTTTTAATGCCTTGTGTGATATTATCTTTCCACTTTTTGTCAAACCCTTTGAGTTCCCTTGTGTATGAATTGTGCCATACAAAAAAACTTGCCTTGCCAGTAGGAAATAGCAGACCAAAGCTTGTTTCTTTTTCTTTTGCCAAGACGGGCAGCGAAACCAGATCCATCCAAACACACCTGCTTGTAATGAATTTGACCAAGACGTCTCTGTGTGTTTGTGTCTATGTGTGTGTCCGTGTGTGTGTGTGTGCGTCCGAAATATGTGTTCTCTTCACTCCTGAAACCCGCACTCAGGCCTCGTAAGTATGGGACGGATTAGCGGAGGCCAGACTAGCTAAACACGCTAATGTAAACAGGCCTTGCGCGCGATCCAGAGGCCATTTGGGTTGGCCGCGCTTCCAACCCCCCCCCTTCTTTCTTCTTCTTCTTTGCTTCTTTTGGGAGCGTGGGCCGCGAGGAGAACATGTGTGCATTAGGATGTATTGTTAAAACGGTGTATAAACATGTCATTTTCACTTAGAATTAGGGACGGGGGGATAATGGAGGTCATTATAAACACACACACACACGCCTCTCTGCTGAGTAAATACACAGGCGGGCGCGGGCTGCCACTCACGTCCAGCCAAAGTGGATAATACGAGCTAATACGCCTAGACAGAAACGAGAGATGACGGCCACAGACTAATGCAGAGGCCGTTCCCGCGCCGTGGGAATGATTCGAGACAGACGTGGCTTAGCCTGACTTTCACACACGCACCGGGCATTTTGTTTAAGACATTATTCACGAGAGTTTTATTAGGTTCATTTTATTTAGTACGTTTTGGAACCGGTTGGTTTTTTCGGATTCTAGAAGGAGAGAGAGAGAGATTGTCGTGGTTGCCGCTCAGTGTTTTTATAAGTAGAGAGAGGCCTTATAGCTACATGTGAAAGTCAGATTCGATCAGACCTCTGAAGCTAAGCAGGGCAGAGTCAGGTTAGTACAGTGATGGGAGACCTCTAACGAACACCACACATTGCCTAGAATGAGTCTGGTGTGTGTGAATGGCTGCTGGTGGTGGTGGTAGGAGAGGCCGATACATACTGGACATAGACGCACACACTGGTTGCCTCGATTCTGTCAGTGTGCCCCAGGCAGCTGTGGCCGAAGCGTCTTTGAGTGTCAAAAAGCGCTGCATCAAACCAATGCATTATCAGAGTGGTAGAGAATAGAATAAGGCATGCATCAAATACAAACCTAGATACAATGTCTTCAAATTACTACTTTATACAAGGAAACCGGAACATTCAGAGAAAAACCAACATAGCCACAGGAAGAACATGCAAACTCCACATCTGGTGGAAAAATGTAACCTTCTTGCTGCATAACTGCTTTCTGCAACACAAGAAATTTCTCCATTGGGGTAAATACGGTACCAGACTCCTCTTATCTTAAAGGAATAGTTCACCGTTTTTACATACTGACAAATGTTCTTACCTTACCTTAGACTAGTTAATACGTACCTGTCTGGTCTTAGTCCGTGCGCTCTGTCATGCAAACGGAGCAATAGCACTTCCGTCAATAGAAGCAGCGTGACTTGTAATACACACAGTAGCAGCGAGAGAGAAGTCTCCGGAGAGAAGTTAGTGCGCGGACGTAGCGCCCCTCAGATTACTACGCCTCACAATATAGTACCCGTTTTATCCGCTGAGAAAATCGACAGTTACATTTCTGTGTTATTATACTTTGCAGTGTAACACGTCACGTAACTATATACATTTAATAGGGAACACTTGGAAGAGTTTGGTAGCTTCTAGCGGGAGCTACCTTTTGGTGCTACAAAATATACAGAGGAGGCTGCGGTTGTGCTCCAGTTTTTGCTCCGTTTGCATGACAGAGCGCACAGACTAAGACCAGACAGGTACGTATTAACTAGTCTAAGGTAAGGTAAGAACATATGTCAGTATGTAAAAACGGTGAACTATTCCTTTAAAGTACAGTACTTTTCTGGACTATACGACGCAGGTTTTAAAGTTGTAATGTAGCAGAGAGACGACTGTTTTAACTGCTTCACCATTAGCTTTCATCACTCCTTCACCTTCTTCTGTTTTGACATTAAACCAGTGTCCTAAAGCTACTTTAGGACACTGTAGCTTCTAAGTCCATAAACTCTGCTGTGTTAACTGCATATGCAAAAACACGCATTAGCTGCATCGCTATATAAACCGCCCGGTTCAAAGAAGATAGTTTGGAAAGTACGAAAATGTGCCTGTATTTGGTTCAGAGATTGAAAGAGAGTAGTCATAGAACTAGACAAACTCCAGTTTCAAATTTGACCAAAACGAACAAATGGCCACGAGAGACGAGAACAGACAACTGAAGAACTGAGATTCGCCCCTATTTTAGCCCGTTTAAGATTTTAGCCCATGTTTTGAGCTTAGGTTTTATGTATTTTATAATAAATTTAAAATACAACATTTAATCTTGCTTTTTAATCCAGTGGTCCTTTTAAAACCGAGTCCAAAGAACCTGTTTCCACATACGACATATGCGCTGCTTTAATGTTTTATTGTGTGTCTTTTAATTGCTTGTGAAGCACTTTTGGTTGTATAAATTGTGCTTTTTAAACAAATGTGAATTTTGATTTGATAATAACACAATGACAAAAGGTCTGAGAGTCATTTCCTCGACTTCTCATTGACCTCATACCGTCTGCTTACTTTGGCCCGGTCACTTTGGTCAAATCCCTCTCTGTCTATATACCATCTCCCACGTTTGTGTTCTTTAGCGGTATTTCAGTCGTTGGTTTTTCCGTCTCTGACACAGCACTTGCCCTAACCCCTGTGTGACCCCTTTCTCTGCATGTAATATTCAGGCCGGCCTCTTTGGTGCTCTGTCTCGCTCCGCCCTGCACTATCCGGCAGCAGCCCTTTCATATTTCAGGAGGTTTTTAGCGCGGAACGAGGATTGGCTCTCTGGGGTTAAGTTGCCTCTTTTTAAAGGTTGTCTGCTACACGCTGTCTGTGCCAAAGATGAAGCGGCAGCAGGCAGAATATGGGGCGAGATGGAACCTACAAATCAAGGAGAACTTGGGGCCAATTGAAACAAGAAAACAATAGATTTTTTACAAACATTTACAAAAGAATCCAGTATGTCTCAGTGGGACTAACAATGTTAACAATAAAAGGTCAGTAAAAGTCTAATTTTTAACTAAATCAAGTTACATAATTTCTGGATAATAAGCTGCTAATTTTATTCTAGTTATTTGATCTCTGCGGCAAATGTGTATTTTTATTGGGGTAGAGTTTGGCTGTTGTCAGAGCAGTTTGTGGATTTTGACTCCCAGTTTAAGCATTTATAAGACACTTGTTTATTGTCAAAATAGCTTCCATGACTCATTCACCAGCATAACAGTTACATATCAGCTGATGTTACTTCCTGAGTGGGCGGGGTCAGCCTGATTGACACGACAAGCTGGCTCAGACTGACCTCGCCCCCTCTCGCCCGGTGGTCTCTGGAGAAGGGTGTCCCAGGTGTGCGACAAGGGGAAGGGTCCCTCATTCCGGTAGATGCTGCTATTGCCAAACTTTCCGATTTCATTGGCCTTCTTAATCCAGCTCTGCAGCCGAAACGTGTAAACAAGGTAAAACATCTAACACGTCTTTCAAAAGAACCAAAAAATAATTTAGAATTAATATTTTTTCGAATCACATTCACAGTTGCTGTTGAATTACTGAGAAAATGTGAAAAATGAGGTAGGAGCCACTCTTGGGTGACAAGGGCCTCCGCTCACAGCGCTGGGAACGCCATTTTCTATAAACAGTGTATCGCTATGTCATATTCCAACATAATTCCCTCGCAATATGTTCATAGTTCAGCGGATGTATCATTTATTGTGTTTTTTCCAACAAAAATCCAACACTAAACCACAGCTGCAAAACAGTAATGCATTCTGGGATCCGGCCTGACTATGGTATGGAGCAATCCTAGGCTGCATCCAATTTCACGACTTCATGACTCTTTCTTGTCCTTTTTACTTAATTGTAACTACTTTTAAGCAGTTTTAAGTGTCACTTGTATAAAACGTTATGCTTCAAAGATCGATAATGATAATGAATGGGAAAGGAAGCATCATTTATGAATTTGGATACACCCAGGATCAGCCGCACACGGATATCTAAGTGTTACTTAGATAATCTTTTTGTTTTTACTTCTCAAGTGACATTACTTTCAAATAGATAGAGGATAAGATGAGATAAGACAAACCTTCATTCATCTGTCGGTGGGGAAATTTCAAAATGGAGGATTACTTATCATTGCTCAAACCAAACTGGACTTCAAAATGAAACTGGAGGTCATTCTCAAGCAAACTAAACGCAAAAGAGATCGGACACCAAAAGAGACAGTTTGGATGCTGAAGACTACATTTGTAAGTCAAGGTAAGACAATAAAAAACACGCACTATTGCTCACGTCTTGCAATTTCTCTACAAAATGTCGGAATTAAACAACATCCACTGCCAAACAAATAGTAACCATGAACTAGTAAAATGGCCTGGACTTTACAAATGTTGAGATTTTGGTTCAATGAAAAGTAGAAGGCTATTAATTTATCTTCATTATTGAGTTATTTTGGCAATCACAAAGGAATGGGATTCAAAAGCAGACGCAATACCTTCACCTTCAAAATAAACTTGATGTTGATTGTTCCTTGACTTTGCTTTTGTATTTATTTATTTATTGAATTGTATTAATTCTGCTCAAAAGGAGAGAGCTGAAATAAGAAGAGTATGAGCACCCCCATTCCTAAACTTGACACAATCAAACATTTTATATCACAATAAAAACAACACAGAACAAGGACACAGAATCAAAAGACAACAATTTTAATAGAATGAGGAATAGATCATATAATTAGCAGAGTGAGAGAAACCAGAGAGTGACAAGAAAGAGACCAGAGAGTGACAAGAAAGAGACCAGAGAGACCAGAGAGAGACCAGAGAGTGACAAGAAAGAGACCAGAGAGAGACCAGAGAGAGACCAGAGAGAGGCCAGAGAGAGACCAGAGAGTGACAAGAAAGAGACCAGAGAGAGACCAGAGAGAAACCAGAGAGAGAAACCGGAGAGAGAGATCAGAGAGAGTCCAGAGAAAGAGACCAGAGAAATCAGAGAGAGACCAGAGAAAAACCAGAGAGAGATCAGTGAAAGAGACCAGAGAGTGACCAAAGAGAGAAACCAGAGAGACCTGAGAGAGAGACCAGAAAGAAACCAGAAAGATTGAGAACAGAGAAAGATCGGAGAGACCAGTGAGAGACCAGAGATTTACCAGAAAGACCGGAGAGAGACCAGAGAGCCTCATTGACACAAATACATTTCTTAGTCAGATCTCCACAAAGCAAGAAGCAAAATGTCATTACATCATTATTATCGATACTTACTGACTGCCTCTCTCCAGATGTCATTCCCATCCTGAGTACAATAGTAATCAGATTACCCTTTTCTCTTTGAGTATGAAAAAACCCTAGATAGTAAGGCTTCGGTTCAGCGATGATATGAACGCAAACGATGGAGAAACAACTTTGCAAACAACAGCTCAAGATGTATTTGCGTTTACAAAATCTGAATCTACAGCAAGCCTTACATCAGAGCGTGTGAGAAACGGTCCTGTTGGAATCTCCGGCCTCCTGAACTCCAACCGCACAGCGAGCCTCTCGGGAACGCCTCGGCATCACAAAGCAGGAAGCGGCTACAACGGCGCGAAGCTATCGAGTGTTCGCCCCGAGGCCCAACCCCAGAAAAATCTGTTCCTATTCGAGGGAAACTTAGCTCACCTTGGGGATGTTACCGCTGACATGTCAAAGCAGAAGTGTGGGAGAGACGGAAAGTACATTAGAAACCTATAGATAACTTTACAACATGCCAGTATCAAGCCGTAATGCGATGCTATAACGACGTGACCCATCCGTCCGTCTATCCGCTGAGGTCATCTTGGCTTCGCTGTTGTGGATCCCAGCAGGAGTGTGGGTCAGCTTGGATCAACGCCAGGTCACTTAGGTTCAGTATTGGCAGAAACATGGCGGCCGCAGGGCAGTGGGAGCCTGACAGAGCTGATGGTTTGGTTGCTTCGCTGGCGGTGGGAGGGACCATGAACCCACGTAGATAAGAAAAGAGTATGTGTCAGCTCAGAGCACTGACAATCCACACGGACGACTTGGGTATACCGTCATTTGAATTGAATAGTGGCAGAATGCGCAGTAAAAAACAAACATACACATTTCTTTCACTGGAATATACAGTGTTTTATAGTTTATACTAGATTCAACTTTATTGTTGTTATACAGTCAGAAAAACGCAACAAAACGCAGCTTAGCATCTAACCAGTAGTGCAATAACGCAAGTATAGGATAATATTTACAACACAGATGCATATATTTGTCATCAACTCAGTTTAAACTTGCTACTGTATTATGCTAAAGCTAGAGATTGTATACTTGTTTCTTTATTATGCCAAAGTTAGAGATTTTTTTTTTTCAATCAATCAATAGTAAAGCGATATTCATGCAGTGCAACCCAAAGTGCTTTACACAGACTTAAAATCACACACATTTTACAAACATTGAAAACATCTATGTACTTCAAAATTCGTAAAATTCCCAATTGTCCAAGCATTTTAATTTATGGACAAAAAATTGCAATTGCTGAACAGGTGAAGTATTTAGGAGTCATATTGGACTCAAATTTAGGGTTTAAAAAACACTTAAAGAAATTATCAAATACAGTTAACTCATTGACTGCCATTGACGCCATTTCTCTGAGACCGGTGGTTTCTCTCACTTCCCTCTCTTCGACTGGGGATTACAGGAGAACAAGAATAGCTAAAACCAAACGTATTTTTGCTGATGAAAGGAGAAAATCCAGTGTTTCAGATTCTGCTTCACATACTTTACTGTAGTCATAGCACATAATATTCTGTGGGTCTTGGGAATCAGTGAAATTGTCAAACGGCTGGCAGTCAATGAGTTAAATATAACATGGTACAGTTTAGACACATTAGAAATTCACTGACAACAGAGGTGTCAGGAGCCTATCTTAATGCAATGATTGTTCCCCATTTTCTTTATTGTATGTCAAGTTGGTCTCAAGCTGCTAAATCTGTCCTGAGGCCACTTGAGTCACTTTATAAAAACTCATTAAAAATCCACGATAAAAAAGCAGACGTTTCCATCACTGTCATATCCTTACAAAACATAAAATCTGAAGCTTTTACAACTTAATTAAACACACAAATCTTTGCTTCCTGTATAAGATCCTGCATGACACAGCTGCTCCTCCACTGAAAGAGTTCATCTCTTTAGGCTCAGACATAACAACACGAGCCACGAGATCCACCGATCGCGGCGAGTGTAGGATCCTCAAACGCAGGACAGCTTTTGGAAACTCTGCTTTTTCCTGCTGCCCACAGAGCTGATAGCAAGCACAAATGCTTACATGTTCTCACGCCTTCTAAAGAAATGGTTATTATCAAACCAAACTTGCACTCATGTGTAGCTTGTGTGAGTGTGTGAGAGAGAGGGGGGGGGAGTGTGTGTGTTTGACCAGTATAAATGAGTGATATGAATGTGAGTTTTAAACAAATTGTGCACGTAAAGACTTGTATTTTGTCCAAATGTAAACTACATCCATGAACGTGTTATTTTTAATGTGATATAACATCAGCCTGCCCAGGGACTACAGGTGGAAATTAGCTCTTGAGCTATAACCTGGTACAATGCATCTCTCCTTTTGAGGTTAATGTTTATTGTGCACTGTCCTTGTAAGTAGTAAGTAATCTTTATTTATATACCGCCTTTTCACTGCACATCAGAGTGTCAAAGCGGTTTACAATTGTTATTTTTTGGGAGTGGGGGTGCCAGTACAGGCACATGCCAGACCTATTGTACATATTTTTAGTGGTAGGGGAAACCGGAGCACCCGGAGGAAACCGGAGCAGACACAGGGAGAACATGCAAACTCCACTCATAAAGGCCCTGGTCCAACCGGGATTTGAACCCAGGACCTTCTTGCTGAGAGGCGAGAGTGCTATCCACTCAGCCACCGTGCCGCCCGGTGTCGTGTCACCTTGTCATCTTAAATAAATAAACTAAACTAAACTAAACTAAACATAAGGTGAAGCAATAATGACAAAATAGATCAATAAACATTTCAGACTGAATGTAAGATTTAAAACTGTATAAAAAACCTCACTATATATAATTTATTATGTTAGTATAGAGTTATTGTTCATTTCTCTTGAGCCGTGTGCTCCTCATTCCTTCTGTTCTGTAACCAGCGATGCAACAGACATTTCCCCACTATGGGACAAATAAAGCATCTCTTCATCTTAAAAAAACCTCCCTAGAACTTGTGAAACATAGAACGAGAGGATGTCGACTGTATAAGAACAGCATTCCAAACCTGTGTCTATATATTTTCTTTGCTTTTTGAGTGAATTTGCTCTCGTTGTCTCCGCACACACACACGGAGCTCGGATTGTCAGAAAAGATTTGTTATTGTGTTTTGCATCCAGTTATGAACGTTTTATTCTCAAAGGGAAAGAAAATGTAGCTTTGCTGGTAGACCGCGTTGCTAAAAAGTTTTCATCAAATCATCATGAGAGTGACGAGAAAGAGACCAGAGAGAGACCAGAGAGAGACCAGAGAGAGACCAGAGAAAGAGACCAGAGAAAAACCAGAAAGAGAACAGAGGGAGACCAGAGAGAGAGACCAGAAAGAGAACAGAGAAAGAGACCAGAGAGTGACCAAAGAGAGTCCAGAGAAAACCAGAAACAGACCAGAAACAGACCAGAGAGAGACCAGAGAGACCTGATAAAGTGACCAGAGAGAGACCGGAGAGAGACCAGCGATAGAGACCAGAGAAAAAACAAAGAGACAAATTATGAGAGGCAAGGAATGAGCTTAAACGCATGTATTCAGTAAATAACAGTAAGAAAATGGATGTATATACATGTTTTTTTCATAGGTTGAAGTTGGAGCGTTTATTCTGTCTACCCGCGAAAACACATGAAACTCAATCAAATCTCAAGTGTGATTAATGATGATGTAAAACCATTGGGATTGGGTTTCATCCCCAATGGACTCTCCTCAGCCCCAGACACATAGTCCAACAGAACCTTCAAACACGTCCCCCCACATGTTCTGTCAAAAAAGCTTTACTTTCAAACTTCCTAAACAACGTCAAATACCAGAGGACTTCCGAACTGTAATGACATTTGTACCTTGTTGGTCTTACTATTTTTTTCTGTTTCTTTATGTAGTTTATTTCTATGTCTTTTATTTTTATGAAATGTGAGAAAAGAAGCAGAGAAGAGAGAGAGCGCATAGTAACCATAGCAACATGCTGTCAATTAGCTACCGGTTAGCATTAGCATTTCAACAACCTTTTTTATTTTGAACCTGCACATACTTTTTTCTGTATAAGAATATAACAGACAAATACAGTCACCAGTTTTAGCACTTAAAATGACAAAATGACAGCTCTGAGAGTTTTAGTAGTTTTATAATTCTGGGAGTCCTCGCGTTAACTCATTTTCAGTTCAAACTCTGTTAACAGCTGTGTGGTCGCCAGGTCTTGGTCTGAAACAAGTGGAAAGAAATGAACCACTTCTACCACAAGACGGGAGTGGTATAACAGTCATCTCAAACTGATATAGTTTTAGTATGAGCTAGAAGCTGTACATGTCCATAAAAACATGAACTCCTTACATAAAAACTGCCAAAGTAACAATTATAACACGATCTTACAATGTGTGCAGCAGTGTACAATGGGAACATAAGGATCTCTGCTTTTTTTCATATATTGCCGGAGATAGTCTGAGGCTCATCCGCAGTCCTCCATCAGGAAGAGAAAGCTCAAACATGTAGAAAAGTGGGCTGAAGACACGGGCAAAGCAATTTCCATTGACGTAATGTTGCAATAATAATAAATATGTATCAGTTTTATATATAGTGCTTTTCTGGACACTCAAAAATGCTTCACATGTCATTCTTTCAAGCCCCACTGTGGCACCGGGAGTTCCCAGAGGTCTCCCATCAGTTTTAACCAGGCCCTGCACTGCTTAACTTCAGAAGTCTGACAGGATCTGGCTTTCGCACAAAGTATGACCACATGGAACAGTTGAAAAGAATACAAGAGTCAGATGTTTATCCTTAACTCCATGTGAGACGAGCATCTTCTCTGACAATGATTAAAACCATGTTCACAGATCTGTTCAGCTGTGCATTCAACTGAGGGATTTATTTTTATTTACGACTATAATAATAATAAATAATATAATAATTTTTACAGTTTCTCCAAATGAAAAAAACATGTTGACCAAACTCAAATGTGACCTTTTTAAGAATATTTACTTCCACCATGTTTTTCAATTCTTGTCACAGACTGAGAATCTGTCTGATAAATGTCCCTGAGGCTGGAGGACTCTGTGTGTGTCAATCCGCCATCTTGAAATACAGTGGTTGATGAGGGACAAAAATAAGTTTGAGCGGGGGTTATGGACCACTGTCAAAGCCCACACATTGTCCTGCGAGGGCTTCTGTAGCACCGTAAAATACAATATATGATCTCAATGCTAGAGGGGAGCAAAAACTACACAGTGAACCTTTAACTACCTATCTATCCTTAACTATTATCTACTAACAAAGAAGATCCTCCTTTTAGCAGGTACTGTATCTATGGGAGCTTCTATAGTTGTCATGGAGACGTCTTGTGTGTGTACTTTGTTCAACGTTCTTGTTGTGCAGGACTCTGTGTCAATTTGTCGTATAAATGTGCTACAAAATTGAAGTTTACTGACTTGCCAACAAGGTTTCACAGTTGGATTTGTCACTTTCGTCGCAGAGGCCTCTACTTCCACAACTACCACACCTTCTCTCATCCTTACTGAGTGACTTTTTTCCCCGCTGCTCTCACACACACTCACATTTCTGTTGTTTCTATTTATGCCGCGATGACAGGCCGCCCCACATCCTGCGCTCTGATTGGGTCCCGCCGCGACTTGTACTGTTGCATCGTGGGAGAAAGCCAGCGCACTCACCAGCTGACCTTGTCACACCTCAGTCTCCGAGTGAGTTTGTGTGTTTGTATGCTTGTTCTCCTGTGTGTGTGTGTGTGTGTGTGTGTGTGTGTGTGTGTGTGTGTGTGTGTGTGTGTGTGTGTGTGTGTGTGTGTATGTGTGTGTCTCTGTGTGTGTGTTTCATATTTGTTATAACCAAGCACAGTTGAAGCACAGGTCATCTGCTGTTGTTTGACTACTATTGTGATTTAGGGCTATACAAGAATTGTTTCCCCGATGTATCACTTTGAATCATACTTTTTATGCTAAAACTAGAAATGTTATACTTTCTTCTTTATTATGCTAAAGATAGATATTTCATACCTTCTTCTTTATATGCTGAAGATAGAGATTTTATACTTGCTACTTTAATACAGGATCTGCTGAGTCTGCACAAGTGTCACTGATAATTCACTAGTAACTTTGTCACTAGTCACTTTACCTGTTATCAGTACTACTACAGCAGTGGTTCTCAAACTTTTCACACCAAGTACCCCCTCAGAAAATACTTGCCTCTCCAAGTACCACCACAAATGACCACACCACACAGTAGCGTAGTAAGCCGAAGTATTCATCAAAAACAAGGCAGAGGTTTCATTCCTAAAGAAGTATATTTAATGTAATATTTTACACAGTTTCAACAGTAAGACTGCGCTTAAATATAGGAAAAAAAATTGTTTTAAATGTTTCATTCATTGCGAACTGCAAAGCCTCACTGTGCGTGATATTCTGGAGTGGGATCTTTGTCCACAGAAGGTTTGGACTCTGGTGCACTTTAGTTTCTAAGGCTTGCTCTGCTGCCCTCTTACAACTGTCGTTTACTCACAGAGACATGTTCTCATGGTTTGGATCAAATGATCGTTTGTTGCTCTCTGTTCCTTTTGCACAGAACTGGGGAAAAAAAACTGCTCCTTCTACATGGAACGTGTTGCAAAAAGACTAGAAATGATCTGATCTTATTTCCTTGAATGCTTTTAGATCCAGATTGAGACATCTTCAGTGAAATGTAACTGTTTTTATAATCCGTAATTTTATGAAATTGTGTGTTACTGTTGTATAATCTGTATGTGACTATTTTATCATCTGTATGTGACTGTTTTATCATCTGTAATTTTATGTAATTTTTGTACACAAAAAAGAGGTTCTCATTGACTGCCAGCCATTTTTTGATGACTTCACTGATTTTTAAGACTCACAGAATATTGTGTGCTATGAAAAATATGAAACCAGAGTCTGAAAGACAGGACTGTCTACTTTCAGCAGCAAAAAGAAGTTTGTTCTTAGTTTGTTTCGTTCTCCTGTGATCTCCAGTCAAAAAGAGGAGAGTGTGACAAAAAGCACCAGTCTTAGACAAAAAAATTAGAAAATGAGGTTTTTGTGAAAACAGACGAACCTGCAGAAAAGTGATTGTAAAACTATTTAGTTTAACTTTAGCATCTCCTCAAACATGTCCAGGATCTTACATGTTAGAAAACAGCAACACGTTTTGAGAAAGTGTTTTTAATGTAAAATAATAAGTTTTATGGCACACACACATCCATCCACAAAGTGTTACTCAAAAATTTCCAAATGTACTCATCCAAAAAATGTCAAAATGTACATATTGAAAGTAGAGCCCATGACAAACTATGCCAGATAGAATGGCCAGTATTCATCCATTAGGTGGCACTATATTTATGTCAATAAGAGTAAATCAAAGAATAACAAAATTACAATGATAAACACTATACATGACAATAAATCAAAGTGAATACTTATACTTATAGTATAAGTGCAACAGAATACTGCTGTGTGTCTTTGTGTGTTTGGGCGTGCATGTATGTGCGTTTATGCACGCGTTTTGTGTGTTTTTGTGTGGTTACATCTACAGAGCGTCTGTTTAGTCCGGCGTGCGCTGTGACCATATCTGGACTTTGCTGCTGGCTCCTGGTGTGGACTCAGTGATAATTTTAGCAATAGTCCACTTTTCTGTGGCTTTTTTGAGGCGCTCCACTGGTCTGCTGTCCTGACCCTCCACATGGTCTGCTGCTAGGACCCTCCACATGGTCTCTGTCAGCTCTGGAGACACATTTACTGCTCAAACGGCCTCCAAATGTAGCCTGACCCTGACTATATTACTCCATGTCTGCTTCACCTCTGTCTCTCCTGCTCAGAGTGCTCAGAGTGATCTTTGACCAAAGCAGGGAGTTCTGCTGCCACCTGCTGGCCTAATAAAATACTGTCTACAGCCAAACCCCAGACTGTATGATACAGGGGACACAGACTGACAGGAAAAGATTGAAAAACAATGTTGTCCTCAAATGACATCCATGGCTGTCAATGAGTTAATCTCAATGGGACTTTCCTGGTAAAATTAAAAAAAAAAAAAAAAAAAAAACACAGATCACAGATTCTTTGGCGTACCCCTAGAGGGCGCCCGCGTACAACTAGGGGTACGCGTACCCCAGTTTGAGAAACCCTGTACTACAGTATTACATATCTGATATTTCTGCCTTTCACCGTCACTTTACCTGTTGATATCTTACTGTATTATTCATATCCATCTGATAATTCTCCCATTCAAGTCACTTTACCTGTTGATATTATTTCTGATGTTTATTCTGCTCATATTCTCATATTCTCCGCTGCTAATGTATAATATAGACATCTGTAAATACTCCGAACCAAGTGCAATTGTAGCCCAGATTTTCTTATTTATTTTATTTTATTTTATCTTAAATTTATTGTCTATTATCTTAAATAATAGACTTTGATGTGTGCGTCTGAGTGCTCTTATTTCCTTTCTCTGCTGTAACGATGACACTGAAATTTCTCCACTGTGAAACTAATAAAGGTTTATCTTATCTTATCTTATATGCTGAGGATAGAGATTTTAGATGGGCTTCTTTATTATGCTAAAGCTACAGATTGTATACTTGCTTCAGTATTATACTAAAGCTAGATATTTAAACTTGCTTCTTATGCTGAAGCTCCATTTTTTCGAAATGACAAATTGTAAATAGAGGTTCATTTGTAAATACATATTGATATTGTAGATGTATAACACATGTTGAAAGTAGGGTAACTATTGTTGCTTGATTGTATAGTTATGTTCATAATATATATTTCCATGTATAAGTACTTTATGTACTGTACGCACAACATGCATAAAGAATCATGCAAACTAAGGAATGTAAATATTGTAAATTCTTATGATTGTAAAATTTCTGCTCGAATTAATAAAAAAATATTCACCAAAAAAAAAAAAAGCTCGACATTTAAAACTTGATTCTTTGTTATTTTTGTTCCCAGATGCATCCCTTTGAAGCTGTACGTTAGTTGAAATAAAACCCAGCTTTTCATATTTCTGGAGCCATTATCTACCGCAGTATGGTTAGCCAGTTAGCCATGTCTTAGTCTCCTCCATCCTTTTGTTTATTGTTTATGGCAGATCTGTGACAGGCTGCATGTGTGTCCCTCTTTGACCGATCCGTCTCTTATGACCACTGTGGGAACAATACTCCAACTTTACTGAGAGACGGAAACAATCTGATTACAACAATTGTGTTTCACTGTCTTTGTAGGATAATTAAAATGGCCTGTTGGACGCAGAGCGGAAAGTCCATGGCCGGACAAATGTGATGATCTCACAAGTTGGGATTCTAGGGATTCCGGGAAATGCAGTTGTCTCAGAGGACTTTACAAGGCTGTCGATTCACCAACAACAGACAATACAACAATAACAAACACATAGGAACCTGCTTTTTGTACATTCAATAATGAAGGAATAAGACATTTTGGAAGGTAACCCGGTGAAGAAGATGACATAGTCTGGGATCGCGTCTTTCATTCAGACAGAAGACATGTTTTATTGTCGATGGTAGAGACAGCACGAACAAAGCACACGATCACAGAAACAATAGAATGCAAGTGTATTATACAGAGCGGAGGCATGGAGACCTCCAATCAGCAGCTTCCACGGTGTGCTTGTAGCTTGGCCTTCAGATAGACAAAACAAGGGAAAAGTACTGGCTTCTGCACATTGATAGAATGATGAGTTTAACTTTAACAAAAGTTGCTTCAAAGTGTTATGAAATCTCATATTCCCCCCTCTGGTCATACATTCACGTGTGACCATCAGGATTGATAAACAGCAACATAACATCATAACTCAATACTTCAAAAACTCATAAACTCGGTACTTCACTCGGTACCTCAAAAAACTCAGAACTCGGAATACTTCAAAAACTCAGAAAACTCATAAAACATTTTCAGATCTTTCATAAAACTTGTCAACAATCTTCAGTAAAATACCAAACTTCATCAGTCGACGGTGGTTCTCAGATATTGCTTTGAAAACAGTCTCTCCCACTTCTCCGTGTTGGATTCTTCAGGCTGCATTTGTTGTGTCGAGCCATGAATTCTTCTGTGACGTGTCTTTCAATCACACGTTTCAGCTTCAGTGTCCAGATTCAGCAATCCAATTCAGTCCAAATTATGTCCAAATTCAGAAATCCAGATTGTTCCAAATTATGTCCAAATTGTGTAATCCAATTGTTCCAAATGATGTCCATCCAAAAGAGGACGATGGTATTGTCCATGTCTCAGCAGCTCACAGCCTGAGTGGAATCAGGGGCTGTGCAGATTGTCCATGTGCTGATCCAGATGCATGGTTTCTCTTGAGGTTTTTCAGTTTCGGCTTGAAAAAAAAACACTTTTTGTGTAAAAAAAAAAGTAGTCTTCTGTTCTGTAGATGTTACAGACAATGCCCGCATCCTTCCACCACCTGAAGAAGATGACATAGTCTGGGATCGCGTCTTTCATTCAGACAGAAGACATGTTTTATTGTCGATGGTAGAGACAGCACGAACAAAGCACACGATCACAGAAACAATAGAATGCAAGTGTATTATACAGAGCGGAGGCATGGAGACCTCCAATCAGCAGCTTCCACGGTGTGCTTGTAGCTTGGCCTTCAGATAGACAAAACAAGGGAAAAGTACTGGCTTCTGCACATTGATAGAATGATGAGTTTAACTTTAACAAAAGTTGCTTCAAAGTGTTATGAAATCTCATACCGGTATAAGTCGAATATTATGGAGACGTAAAGAACAAAGGCATTGGATTATGGTTATTAACTCTGGATTATGGAAGTTTAAGTATTGTGCTACATGTTATTAGCATCGTCGGTGTATGAGAAAGTTCTTGTAAAATGTATTTGTGATCTCTGAAAATGTGTGACCTGAGATCTGGTGGACATATTGGCCGAATAAATTAAACTACTACTACTACTACTACTTCTGTTGTGATTAAGGGCTTTAAAAACAATTATTTGTCCCAATATCTTTGAACCTGACAGAGAATTTCTGTGTAGTTTGTATATTTGACCAGAGGAACCATAAAAAGAGATACATTAAACCAGTGTCTCCCAAAGTGGGGTCCGCGCCCCCTGGTGGGCCGCGAGGGTACTGCAGGGGGGCCGCGGGAGGTCATAAAAAAAATAAAAAAGTAATATAATTATCCATCCATCCATTTTCTACCCTTTAATCCATTTCTGGGTCAGGGGGGTGGCAGTCAGAGATGCCACCCAAGTCTCATAGCACCAGCCCCTCACTGACCCTCTGCAGGTGGTGAGTCCACAGGAGGACGGCTGCTCTCTGACTGTGAGCATAGCCTTGATCTTTCAGTGGGGGCTTTGGGCAAAGTGGGGTTAAGTGTCTTGCCCAAGGACACAACGACAGCAGTCATCAGTGGGAGTCAATGGAGAAGGTGCAGAGGTGGGAATTGAACCCACGACCTCCTGGGCTTAAGGCCAATGCTCTACCAACTGAGCTACTGTCGCCCCTTAATATAATCAAATAATATAATTATTTAATGTTAAATTTATAATGTTTTGTTTGTAATATTAAAATATTTGTGTTCATTATTTGACTTGAATAATCCACTGTAATCATTTTTGTATTACAATGTTTGTAGCAGAGGCTATTTCCCCAAAATAAAATAACCAGAAGAGCCTATTCTTAATGTTGTCTTCTTGGTTATTATTTTGGGGGGCCACGCAGACCCGTCAGATTTTTAAGGGGGCCTCTGTGTTACTGAGTTTGGGAATGGCTGCATTAAACTACTTATTTTAACTCAATTCTCATATTTCTGATTTCCTCATCTCCTACAGCTTCGAGCTTTTTCACAGATCACAAACTTGATGTAGAAATCTCAATAGTGCCATTTTGTGCACAAATGTTCAAAATGTCAAAACAATTTTCAACCCATTTCAAAATGTGACTATTTCCAATGACTTTTCCAAGATTGTCTGACGCGTTATCTAACTTAACCGTATTCTTTCTGCGTTCTGTCAGACTTGTCCAGAGAGATTTTCTGCTTTTTTTTTCAAGTTGGTCTGATCCGTTGACCACTTTTTTAATAATCGCCAAGGTCACAAACGATCAGATGAAAGCTCCTTCTCCCTCGTTCTCATTCTCACCCTGATCCTGTAAAAAAAAAAAAAAAAAAAAGTATTTTAACGAGGACAGAACTCTGCTAAATTGGCTTCTTTTTTTTTAACCTTTACTCACTTTTACGAAATGCTAAACCAGTTTGTTGCTAGGCTAAATGCAAAATACCAAATACTAACTGCCAACGATAAAGAGTGTGTTGCTATGGTGACCAGTACTCACTCCAAAATGATAGAAATTCTCACATTTCAAAATAAGACAATGAACATACACTCGAGTGATTTATAAGGTCATTTTTTAACATTTACCCACTTTTTGCTAAATGCTAAAACAGTTTGTTGCTAGGCAAAATGCTAAATACCAAATGCTAAGTGCTAATGGTAAACAGTATGTTGCTATAGTTACAGGTACTCACTCTAAAAAGGTAGATATACTCACAAAATCAATAACGTTTCATGGATAGAGCCCTCTTCGACACTAAAGTTATTTCTAAGGTTATTTTCTAACCTTTACCCTCTTTATACTAAATGCTAAAACAGTTTGCTGCTAGGCTAAATACCAAATGCTAACTTCTAACAGTAAAGCGTTTGTTGCTATAGTAACCAGTACTCACTCTAAAAAGATATATATACTCATATTTGGGCTTGTTCACACTAAAGGGCACAAAAGTGTGACAAAAGGCCAAAAATTAGATTTTAATAATCAGAAGATATTTTATGTTTTTCATGTTTCCAAACACCTCCTCTGTTCATTAGAAGTTGCTAGAACATAACTGTTTTATACATTAGACAAGTTTCCTATAGCGACCCTGTTTATTTTATCTAACGGACGTGATGATTTGACGGAATGAGCTTTGTGGAAGTTTGATAGGTATTTTCAGATGTCCACATTTGATTCAGAGATTCTACTTTTTTACACAAAGTAGATGCAAAGTGATACTTTCATATTGTCAACCAATTAAATGTGAAAACAGACCAGATTTTTTTTCTTCTCAAGTTTAATTTTTAGAGAAAAGAGGACCGTCCTCATCACGTCCGTTATACATTTTTCAGGGGTCATTTAATTAATTAATTATTTTTTATTTTTTAACGATTCCTTTTTATATCAAGTGATTTCCTCCTGTTGTGTTAACCATGTAAATCTTGTGGGATTTCATCTTCTGCTTTTTCAGACTGAGGACATTTTATTTTCTATGTAACTGGCGTCACAGTAGAATGGTCCAATCAGAGGCTCATTTGGTCGTTTAAAATGTTGCTAAACATTTTTATGTCAATCTTTCCTTTTGATTTTTTCCACACTATCTCTTCAATGTGTCTGTGTTTGAAATCTTTTTTCCAATCTATGAAAGTAATTTTAGTTTTTAAGTTATAACCTTTTAAAGTCCAGATACTTCAATTGTCACTTTACTGTGAACACACTCATATAATTTCAAAGATCACAAGACAATAATAATACATTGCGAGAGATACAGTAAATGCTAAAACAGTTTGTTGATAGGCTAAATGCTAACTGCTAACAGTAAAGAGTTTGTTGCTATAGTAACCAGTACTCACTCTTTTAAGATGGAACTACTCACGTTTCAAAAGGGTCATTTCTATAAAGACTAGGACATAAATAAAGACATAAATAAGAAAAAATGTTCAAAGCTATGAAGACCAAAGAGGTATAAACACAGATTTAATTGACACTTGTAAAACTGCTAAAAGCCGTCAATTTGACTGCTCTGGTGTCAAATCAAACAGCCTTGTTGCACTTCCGTCATGTGCAGTCTGACACAGCATGTCCCTGGCCCCTGTTTGACCTCGGCCCATCCAATATTCACCACCCCGTCTCCTCCCCCGTCCTCCCCCATCCTCCCCCCTCGTTCATATTTCAGTAGGTTTTAGCGAAGGATCAAGTCTCTGAGGTTAAGCTGTTCCTTCTCCCAGGTCTGCACATGTGTACCGGGGCGCGTGCATCTCTTTAACGTGTGTCACAAAGAGAGAGAGAGAGAAAAAAAAAAAAGAAATTAAAGAAATAAAACAAAAAGAGGGAAAGGGAAGTGAATAATTTAGCCAGGAAGTAACATGGATAATGGTGGGAGGTCAACTGGGTGAGTGTCGGTGGGGATCTGTATGCAAAGGTCTGTGGGATGCATCTAAGATTTCAATGTTTAAAACATGATCCAGAACACAGAAACATTTATCAATATATATGGGCATTGGTCATCTGCCTTTTATCGACAAATGTGTTTGAATATACAAAAAATACATTGAAATGAATTAAATTAATTTTAAAAGTAAGCTCTATCCGAAAGCTTAGGTCCATCTGGAAAAACAGCGAGAAAATTCAAATCAATTATTTTTTGTTTTGCACTAAATCACAACAGTGGTTTTTTCGGAGGACTTTACAAAGACTAATATGTCTATGGCTGAAATAGTTTGAGTTTTGATCAGGTATGTCCGATATTGGCTTTTTGCCGATGTCCAACTCTCAATTTTTCCTGATTCCGATATCAGTCGATACCGATGTCGATATGTGGGTTATTTTTCCTCAAAACTAATTTAGGTAACATCACATATCTCCTGTTGTGGAATTAACACAACATTTTTAATGTTGTTGTGATGCCCCACTGGATGCATTCTTGAATGCAACAAGGCTTTCCAAATGTTAACATTGTCTGTGCAAAATAAGAAAAATATACTTAATTAATTTGGGATGTTTATTCTTTTTTTTTTTTTTTTTACAATTGTCTCAAACAACAGTTTGGATTACACACTCCCTGAGATAACACAACAAATAGGGCAAATTTGACTTCAGTTTGGCAACTATACTTTGAAAACATTTGTTTGAGCTACAAAAAATACTTCAAAATACGCTTCAGGAGGGCATAGGCAGGTTGTAACACAAGCAATATTTTATCGGTTTTAAGGCAAAAAAATCCGATAACGATATTAACCGATATTACATTTTTATGCTGTTATCGGTGGGCCAATATTATCGGACATCTCTAGTTTTGATCCAATCTCAATTAAGGTAAAACTAGCCTGGCCTTAGCCAGAATTTGTAAACTCCGGTCAATATAGTAAAAAGTCAGTCTGATCCTAGTGGCTGCAGTTTCCTCGGTAGAATCCCCTCCGACCAATCAGTGAGCGGGTGGTGGGGGTACAAACTCTTGTTTGTACCCAATTTGCTGGTGGTTTGGCGGAAAATGCGGTCTATACAGAAAATAATTTGTTCTGGTTCAATCCAAATATCAAGAAATTAAAGCCGGAGCCAGTGGAATGTTTAGTAAATGTCATGCATGCAAAGATGTTGTGGCTCTACTCCCCACAGGCTCCGTTAGTGGTAAAGGAGATGGCTAAAGCTAGGCTAATGCTAAAGCTAAGCTAAATGCCTCACTCACTCGGGCTCATTACATACTTCACGGTAAACTCAGATTCAATCGTCTCAATCTGCAAAATAAGTTAATCCCTCCCACCTGTTCACGGAGCTCAACGAAGCAAATCCAGACCTTAGTACGAAATGAAATTAGTACAATGGTGTGGTAAGGCCAGGCTAGTTTTGAGTGCTACAAATGCTATTTAGCAATGCACGCAGCTTCACAGGTATTTCCCTTTCTGTGGAAACAAAAAGTTCCTCTTGTCTTCAAAAGAAAGAAGAGAGAAGAAAAAAGGTTGTAAAAGGAGAGAGAGAGAAATCAGACTTTAAAAACAAGTAGGAGCCGTGTTCGAGGGAAACGCTCAGTTGTAAAGATTCTTCCTCTGAATGTTTTCTCCATCGCTGTGAAATCGAGCAGGTCTTCAAACAGAATCCAACATAAAAGTCGCTATCATTCACTGTCCTCTTCATTTAGGATTTTTTGGCCTTGGTTTTTACTGCGCACTGTAAAAAAAATCTGCAAAGTTTACGAGCAGGAGTGAGTCAGCCCATGTGTGCGTCTCAACATGAGGCTCAGGTCCACGGTCTCTGAGCCTGTGCCTCCTCCTGCTGGGGAGAGGTCTACACCGGACTATGGACTTTCTGGACTTTACATAAGGGCGGTTTTGCGACAAGTTGGATTTTGTGTGGTCTGTAAGGTGAGAAAAGAGTTCCTAATACACAAGTATGTTAAGTATGCTCCAAAAATATGAATCAAATAAACAAAGAGAGAAAACGTTAAGAAAAAAAATGTGTTCATGTTGAGTGAAAGAGGTGTAGAATCAATTGGTTCCTCTGAAATGCATAGAAAAATAAATGTATTACTATTGCATGACATCTATGATGCTAAGCAGGACAGGTCCTGGTTAGTGCTGTGATGGGAGACCTCTGTTGTGTCTTTAGGCAAAACACTTCACCTAAGTTTGAGAATGGTTGGTGGTGATCGAAGGGGCTGATGGCACAGACTGGTTGCCTCGCTTCTGTCAGTGTGCCCCAGGGCAGCTGTGGCTACTGTAGTAGTTTATCAACACCGTGTTTGGAGTGAGAGAATAATGACATGTGAAGCGTCTTTGAGTGTCCAGAAAAACAGCATCTACTATTACAACAACTACTACTACTACTAAAATAACAAATACAACTACTACACTATTTTTAAGAAATATATTATGAAAAACTTTAGAGAATAATCAGAGACATTCTCCGTTCATGTATTATTGTTTTTTTAATCCTGGACAAGATTTACAACAAGCAAAACAAGAATACGGTGTATGCGTTTTTAAAAATCTTAGACGTCACCAAACAAAATCCAGGGGCAAATATTCTGGAGTCTAATTAAAGTGAATGGGAGTGGGTTTCATTGGACTCGGAAGAAGACAAATAACAGTAATGGCATCACACTCAACAACCTCAGAGTCGAAAACAAAAACTCAAAACGAGGCCTATCAAAAGGAACCGAATCTATGAATCTATGAATATTTATGTCACATTTTCGTTGAATCAAAAATATCTTTGGTGGTTTCTATGGAAATCCCAGGCACTTCTGACTCTAAACCTCTCAGAGTAAATCCACCAGTCTATATCGTTGGATTTTTGGAAGGCACAAAACATCAGGAGCGTGACGAGAAAACCCAGATTTCAAGTACGATTCAGTTTGGTGTCGTTTATTCTTTTTTTTCTCCTTCTCCCTTAGAGCTGTTATCACCGATCCTTTCATCCTTTTTAAAACCCGGGCAGACGCAGAACGCTTTCTCAAGTTTGCCAGGAATGTCTTGGCATTTCCTTTTGGCTTGTAAGGAAAGAGGAGAAGCGAGAAGAAAAAAAAAAAATCAATGTCAAATATCAAATTATAATGTTTGCTTTAGCTCCTGGAGGTGTAATGCATTTGGGGACTTTCCACACACGAAAATAGCTGCAACCTTTTTAGCACCGAAGCTAATGCTGCCTGGCCCAAATCCAGCCATTTTCTCTTTTTTTTTGCAGGATGCACCGGGCACTGGGTGAGTTTGGGTGACATTTCTAACCAGTGTGTAGGCTTCGGAGATAAGGCCTTATCTACTGGCTCCAAAGCTCCCAGTTGCTGCTTTGCTCGCATTTCAGAAGAAGCTGCAGCGAAGAGAGAAGAGAGGAGAGAAGTGTGTGTTGTTATGGTCAAATACTTGTTGACCAAAAAAAATATCCAGTTCAGACGTCGACGCTGTTAAATCAGTTTACTCGAGTACACTTCTCATCTTCAAGAACACATTTGTTTGCGCTATCTGAGTTAATTTTGGGCCTTCATCAAGACGTTTGTGATTTATTTAGAGATTTTCAGTTGAAGAATGTACATTATAGATTTTTGCTCTTGTTTTTTTAAATCACCACACCTCAAATTTGTCTTCCATAAACTGATTGTGGTCCCCCTTGTACCTCCCAATCGCAGTCCAGACCTAAATCTAGAAAATATGTTAAGACCTGAAAATTGCTGTTCAAAAAACGCTATCTACCTAATTTGACAGTTTTCAAGTTGTTTTGTAAAGAGGAATGGGATAAATTCCTGTGGAAGGACCTGAAAGATGCTGCTCACAAAAACGCAATATTTCTGATTTGACAGAGCTTGAGTTGTTTTGTAAAGAGGAATGAGCTAAAATTCTGTGGAAGGACCTGAAAGATGCTGCTTACAAATACGCTCTCCATCTACTTCGACAGAGCTCGATTTGTTTTGTAAAGAGGAACGGGCTATACTTTGTCTCTAAATGCACAAATCTCATAGAGTAACACCCCATAATACGGGGAAAATGCCGACTGCCTTCTTTATAAGTCATGTTTAATTCATACTTATAAGTGATCAAGAAACAAAAGTAGAATATCAAAATTGTGCACATTATTAATATCATATACACAAGATGAACACTCGCAGATGCTCGAAAAGGAGTGGGAAGAAGAAGAAAAACGTATTTAATCCCAGCCATGGTTTCTTCAAACATAAAACTAATGAGCTTCCTATTTTCTCCAGGACAAAATCAAAGCCATCGGCACCTTTAAATCAGATGTTCACGCTTTAAAGTCACAATTAGTGGGTTTAAGGACAGATACAGACGCCATATATTTAACAAGGATGCAAAACAACTGCATGAAGGAAATGCCTTAAAACTAGATTCTCCAATGGCACAAAAAAAGTAACAGTTCTTATACATCGGAGAAACAGGGAGAGCTTTCAGCACCAGGAGAAAAGAACATCAAAAGGAACGCGAAAAAGAAACAGCAGCGCGACTAACAAGATCAACCAAGGACAAGGCAACACAGGAAAACCTCACATCAGCAATATCAGAGCACTGCAAAAGAGAAAATCACATGGACTGGGACACTGCAAAAATAGTAGCAACAGAAGAACATAAATAGAAAAGACGGATACGAGAGGCGATTGAGATCAGGAAGCAGGGAGTACGGACCATCAACAGAGCCGAGGGGGCTTCCACCTTGGCTCACACTAGGGATGCACTTCTCCAGAGACCACAGCGACATCCGGCAACAACAGCTGAGACGCGTCACACCATCACCTCTGATGAAGCCGGAAGTGTACCGCCCAAACATGTCAGGTAATTAAGCAGTACTACCTGTTTTTTTTGCATTTTTTGTCTTATTAGAAGAGCATTAAACATAAGACAAAATTAACTTTCTACATTTCATTCTTGAATTTAGTCTAAATGGCGTTGTCCCATTGGAGATTCTGGTTTTTACACAGTCACAATTAACTCAAATTAAGACATAAACCTCTAAATTCAAGCCATTATTATCACATAATTTGGCTTTTTTTCCCCAGTGCAGCTGCCAGCAGACCTTCAGTATATTATTCACTAATCTTGTAATGTTCTGTAACAACTAATACAACACTGAAATGTCCCCACTGTGGAGCGTACACAGAATCTCTCAATCTTAAACGATCAATGACTGTTTCTTTGCCATTGACGTAAAAACAAACTCCTCTCAGACGTCCCACACCGGCCCGCCATCCATCACACACACAAACACACAGACTCGCTTCGCTCCTCTCTGGAGTGGTGCACCATGGGAAATCCCGGAGCATGGTGCGGCATGTGTGGATGTCATTATGGCGGGCGTTTGAGTGGGGGATAATTGAGAGGCACTCTTTCCATATGGCTGCTATGTAAATGGAGTGTGGCTAATGACGCGCGCCGGTGTGAATTGTAATCTATTTGTTCAGAGACGAGAAACGGTCGTGTCGTTTGCATAAAGACTTCACTCGTCGACGTTTCTTAATCTACCGAGAGAGAGAGAGACAGAGAGAGAGACAGAGAGAGACAGAGAGAGACAGAGACGGTGTGGTGACCCGGGGAAACGTTGATGCCACATTTTTGATACGAATGGTTTGTTTGCGAGTGTGTGACTAGAGAGAAACTAGCTCCACACTGCAAAAAAATGATAAGATATGGAGGTGATAAATGCCCAAATCAAGTTTTTTAATCTTAATGTGAGCGTTTTGGGTGAAAATGTTTGGTAGAAAGTGCAATATGCATAAAGATTACTTACACACCTGATATCACTCCTGATCTGAAAAAAAAGTCCACATACAAATGATTTTGAATCCAAATATTCTTTCAATAAATTCAGACAGTGAGGCCTTAATCATGCAGTATACATTGGGAAAGAACACTAGATTTCTTTTCAACAAAATAGACACCGACACAAATACATTCACTTTTACCATGAAGACAAAACAATCATAGAATCAACACAACAACAAAACACAATAAAAATACAATCCCAAACAGAACTTGCAGGACAAGACAACAAACAAAACGATAAAAAAAAAAACATACACCTAATTCGGAAAAAAAATTCACCACCTTTATTTTAATTGTTATAATATTTTACAACATTTAAGAATTGTGATTTGAAAAGTTTCATCGTATTGAGATTTTGGGGGCGGGACAGTGAGTCTCCCTATGTACCAGAGGGGCGCCCAAACTTATTTTGGTCTGGGGCTGAATACAAAATAATAGAAACCGGTTTGAGGCTGAAAGAAAAGCATAGATTTTTTTCTTGTTGTTGTTTACATTTGGACATGACTTTTATGCGACAGGAGTTGAAGATACATTTAGCTAAATTTGAGCCATTTTATAGACTTATTTTTCATCACTTTTTACAGTCGTACTCATTCATTCTCGACATTCAAATGGTGCCTCCAGATGGGGCCTTTCTGTCTAGAGTTTGCATGTTCTCCCTGTGGCTGGCAGGCCTTACTGACATACCTGGTGTAAACAATAATAGTAAGAGAAAAGTTCAAAATGGCGAGTAAGTAAGAAAAGTAATATTTGTTTCTTTTTTGGATCAATAAAAGTATCTATGTTTCTTATTTAGCGCCTTTAACAGACCAGAGTCACAAAGCACTTTACAATCGTTGTGGGCGTTTGTCTCTCGCTCCACACAGAGATGGGAGCGAGGTTGCCAGTATACTGAATGTTTTTAGTGGCAGGGGAAACCGGAGCACCTGGAGGAACCCTACACAGACATGGGGAGAACATGCAAACTCCACACAGAAAGGCCTGGAGGTGGAATCAAACCTTCTTGCTGTCACATTTAGCTGTTAAAACACACACTTTTTCCATGTTGTTTTCCACATCTCTGCCTAGTGCTGTTTTTTGTCTGACTTTTTCATATTTTACGTATTATTTTTCTATTAATGTGAATTTTAACGGACAAACCAGGTCACGAGGTTGAGGAAAATATCATAATTTTTGTCTCATGAAGTCTGAGCTGCAATATTTGGCTCCTTTCTCATAGATACCTTGTTATACATTTGTCCATCACTTTGTTACGTACATTAGCACTTTGTTACGTACATTAGCACTTTGTTACGTACATTATCACTTTGTTACGTACATTATGACTTTGCTAATGTTTGATCAAAGTGCTAATGTACGTAACAAAGTGCTAATGTTTGATCAAAGCGATAATGTACGTAACACTTTGTTTCGTACATTAGCACTTTGTTACGTACATTAGCACTTTGTTACGTACATTATCACTTTGATCAAACATTAGCACTTTGTTACGTACATTAGCACTTTGCTACGTACATTAGCACATTGTTACGTACATTAGCACTGTGTTACGTACATTAGCACTGTGTTACGTACATTAGCACTTTGTTACGTACATTAGCACTTTGTTACGTACATTATCACTTTGATCAAACATTAGCACTTTGTTACGTACATTAGCACTTTGCTACGTACATTAGCACATTGTTACGTACATTAGCACTGTGTTACGTACATTAGCACTGTGTTACGTACATTAGCACTTTGTTACGTACATTAGCACTTTGTTACGTACATTAGCACTGTGTTACGTACATTAGCACTGTGTTACGTACATTAGCACTGTGTTACGTACATTAGCACTGTGTTACGTACATTAGCACTGTGTTACGTACATTAGCACTGTGTTACGTACATTAGCACTTTGTTACGTACATTAGCACTTTTTTACATACATTAGCACTTTGTTGCGTACATTAGTACTTTGTTACATACATTAGCACTTTTGTGGACACCCTGTCTCATTATTTGTTTGTGTGTCTTCCACGTTCTGCTTTTTCTCCCCTCCCTCTCCTCACCGTTGTCCGGACAGATACAAGTGTCCTACATGGAGCCAAGGAATGATTTATATGCTCCTGAGTCTGAAATCCCAGGCCACTTCTCTCTTTACTCTACACTACACACACCACACAAACACACACACACACACAGACACACACACAGAGACACACACAGAGACACACACACACCCTGTAACCGCCAAGTGACCCATAAATCTCCCGTTGACGGACACATACCCACATACACAAACTGGAGGCCGGAGTGAGGCTAACTTTATCTAACGCTAAATTATTCATCTATAAAAGGTCGATGGGAGAAAAATAATAAAACATTATTTATATGTATTTAAAATATATTATTCAGCAACAATAATAAACCTTGTAATGGGGCTTAAACCCAAACTTTGAATACTTCTATCTTAAGTATGTTATAAAAATCTTCTTTTTTTTTAGAATAGTCTAAATCTAGCCCTGGTTCTTCCTCTGCTGTTTCTGGTCTTGGTCACATTTGTTTGAATAAGATTTTCAGTGAAAGAATAAAATGCTGGTTTTGCAACTTTTCACATTTTAGTTTCACTTTGACTGTGATTATACACTTAAGTAGCTCTCCATGGTCTCGCACCAAGGTACATCTGTGACATGTTAGAACCATATGAACCAAGGAGGACTCTGAGGAGCACAGGGACTGGCCTCCTGCTGGGACTCTGAGGAGCACAGGGACTGGCCTCCTGCTGGGACTCTGAGGAGCACAGGGACTTGCCCTTTGATGACACCCAGACTGCCCATTGGAGAATCTTGTTTTAACACAGTCAGAATGCGTCAGATTAAGAAAGGCATTCATTACCTGTTTATTATTTATTTAATCACTTTTTACAGTGTATGACAAAGTAGTTATAATCTAAACTTTACTTTCCATGTTTAGTTTTGGTCTTTAGTTTTCTCAATGTGATTCATAAGTGAAGCTGCTGTACTTTATCCCAGCTCTATATTTAAATAAGAGAATCAGAGCAAGATTTCAACAATTTAAAACAAAATATATCAATCCAAACTTTACATGTTGAAAGTCAAATTTTGCAAAGATATACACTGCAAAAAGTGATGAAAAATTAGTCAGAAAATGTCTTAAAACAAGATTCACCAATGGGACAAAAGCAAAACATAATAAATCAGCCCAAAGCATTTCTTTCCTCAGATTTGATCATTTTTTGCAGTGTAGCCTTAAAGCTTCTCATCAATAAATGAATGACCATCAGAGCGAGCGGCGGCGGCGCCACAGATCCTGGACAATTACTGCCTGCACTTTGTTTGCCGACGATACGAGGACCAGGGGAGCGCGTGTGAGCGGTGAGGAAGAGCAACGGTTTCATCAAATCAGCTCGTTCTGGTCCCTCCCCTCGATCACCGCCGGCACCTTCGGAACCTCCTCTCAACACCAAACCGTAAAATACAAAGTTTGAGGCTTACTGGAAAGACGGGAAACAGCAAAGTCGTAAAGAAAAGTGTCCTTCCATCGGAGAATTGTTATTAAAGCAGGATTTATGGAAAGGTGTTTTAGAGTTTGAACTTTACTTTTCATGTTTAGTTTTTGACTTTTGTTTTCATATGTGGAGCTGTACTTTATCCCAGCTCTAGAGTTAAATAAGATTAACAGATTTCAACATTCATAAAAAAAAGAATAAATCAAACCAAACTTTAGCTGCGGAAATTCAATTTTTGCAAAACAAACACACTGCAAACATTTAAAAAAATAAGTCAGAAATTGCTTAAATTTGGCAACATTTGATCAAGTTTCACCAATGGGACAAAGCAAAATTAGCTTGTTTCAAAAGATACAAGAAATATGTCTCTTGGAACGAGAAAAGAAAGGAACAGATCTTGAAAGAAGACTAAATGACTTTATCATGTTGGCAAAATGTGTTTTAGGAGAGTCAGAATGTGCTCAGATTAAAGGTGCAGGAAGCATTGTTGTTAGCTTAGCTGTAGCACCAACTCAAAACCACTCCCCCCTCCTCTCGCCTCTATTGAGTCAGAGAGAGAGAGAGATCAGAGACAAGAGAGAGACTAGGGAGAGACCAGAGAAAGATACTAGAGAGAGAGAACAGAGAGAGTGACCAGAGAGAGAGAGAGACCATAGACAGAGACCAGGGAGAGACCAGAGAGAAAGACTAGAGAGAGGGACCAGGGAGAGAGACCAGAGAGAAAGACACCAGAGAGAGACCAGAGAGAGACCAGAGAGAGATCAGAGAGAGACCAGAGAGAGACCAGAGAGAGATCAGAGAGAGACCAGAGAGAGACCAGAGAGAGACCAGAGAGAGGCCAGAGAGGGACCAAAATTCATCACTTTACAGCCGCAGTCGCCCCACTGCTGAATTCCCTGAGGTCTCCCATCACAATACTAGCCCAGCTCTGCCCTGCTCAGCTTCAGAGGTGTGACAGGATCTGGCTTCCTCAGCTCTCACACAGTTCAGTCCTATCACAACTATAGGAAAATTAAAAATACCGAAAAAAATCAATTGTTACTTAAGGGAAAAGCAGCAAAACACAAAGACAGATGTAATTTAATTCAAACATTTAATCAAGAGTCTTTCTTCACGAGCCGATCGTGCCGGAAAACGCAGAGCTTTCCCAGAATGCACTGCGGTAATCCTAATGGAAGCTGACAATAACTGTGCAATTAGACAGTGTTTCTACTGACGATGTTTTTGTAAAGCCCGAACAACTGACACAACAAATCCACCTCACGCTTTTAGATCTGCTAGATTAGATTTGGGAAAGTTATGAGGCTAATGATGAAGAGAAAGATTAATCTGTCAAAGGGAAAAAGCAACGAAGCAGTTTTTATGTTTTTAAAAACTACAAAAAATGTGGTTTCATGAAAAAAAAATGAGAATTCTTCACAAACTCCATTAGTTTAAAGCAGGATTATCCAAACGTTTTATGATCAGTGACCGCTTTCATATCAAACCTGTTGGTTGTAGGTCTGAGTGCTGCTGCAGCTGTCAAAAGCCAGGCACACACTGTAAAATACAGCCTTATGCAGGCCTTAGTTTGGACATGACTGGTTTAAACACTTGTGAAAATCTAAAACGTTCTACAAAGTTCTAGTGTGAACTTTGGCTTCTGTTATCAATGAACATAGAAGTTTGTTGGTTGTTGTTAAAAATTAGTTTTATACAATTTGTTTTTGTCTAAAAAGACTCGGCCAACTCCCAGAATCCTCAAGACCAAAAAGAAAGTAAATGCGCCAAACAGACACTGGGTCACTACAAAAAAATAAAACATGTATTATTTTAACAAAGCCATCAAGTCAAATTCAGTCTGAGGTTAGAGATTGGTAATGTCTTGGTTTTATTTTTTTTTTTGTATTTTTTTTTTTAAGATTTTACTTTTACTAATATTGAGTCAAATAGGCTGATATTTTCAAATAATATAATCAGATCATTTGAAGGGGGCAAACCTCTTTTTCGGAATTATATTTTTGAGTTGAGAAGTCCATTGTTTTGTATTTCTGGGTGAACGAGGATTAAAAGCTGTAAGTTTTGCTCCAGAGAAAATGTTATTAGGCTTTTGCCCTGAGTCTTCTGTCCAGGACCTCAACCCTGTGTGTGTGTGTGTGTGTTTATATGTGTGTGTGTGTGTGTCTATGTCTGTGTGTGTGTGTGTGTGAGTGTGTCTGTGTGTATATTAGTGAGTGTGAAGGTCTGCATGTGTGCATATGCGTGTCTCTACATGTGTGTGTCTGCGTGTGTGTGTCTGTGTTTCTGCATGTGCGTGTTTATGTATGTGTGTCTGTGTGTGTGTGTGTGTATGTTAGAGTTTCGCTTTTCAGCCCGAGCCCGAGCAGCCCCGAGGCCCGACCTGAGTTCGGGCCGGGCTCGGGCCTCATTTGGCGCTCAGCTGTCGGGTTTGTGCCGGGCTCGGGCTTCTTTTTTTAAATATATGTTTCTTTTTTATTATTATTGTAATTATTTTTAAATGATGTTTATACATAATGATATGCATACATATATATATATATATATGTGTGTGTGTGTGTGTGTGTGTGTGTGTGTGTGTGTGTGTGTGAGACAGGGCTGGTCACATCTGCAGGGCTGGGGCCGGCTCCTCTGCTGCTGCCGGGAGCCTCTTCTCACACATGGTGCTAAGTCAAGGGTCCAGACCAGACCAGACCAGACCAGACCCTCTCTCCCTCAGCTCCACACAGTCCTCGCTCTCCTTCAGCTCACATGTGTCTATTTTTATCAAGAACATTGGACTAGAACTGCAGCTCTGAAGTGCAGACATCACCAGATTAAATTTGAGTCCTGATTAAAAAAGGTAGAATAGACAGAAAGATTTGCACATTTCTGTTTAAATAAATGTATTTTTGTAATGTGTGTTTTAAATTGGTCACTGGATAAATCTCTATTCAAATGTACTTCACTTTGTGGCTTCACTTAGAAATATATTTGAAGCAATTACAGTATAAGAACAGAGAGACCAGAGAGAGGGACCAGAGAGAGAGACCAGAGACAGACCAGAGAGAGAGACCAGAGACAGACCAGAGAGAGACTAAAGAAAGACCAGAGAGAGACCGGAGAGAGACCAGAGAGATAGACCAGAGACAGACCAGGGAGAGACTAAAGAAAGACCAGAGAGAGACCGGAGAGAGACCAGGGAGAGATTAAAGAAAGACCAGAGAGAGACCAGAGAGAGACTAAAGAAAGACCAGAGAGAGACTAAAGAAAGACCAGAGAGAGACTGGAGAGAGACCAGAGAGAGACTAGAGAGACCATAGATCTGAGAGAGAGACCAGGGAGAGACCTGAGAGAGGCCAGAGAGAGGCCAGAGAGAGGCCAGAGAGAGACCATAGAGAGACCAGAGAGAGACTAAAGAAAGACCAGAGAGAGACTAAAGAAAGACCAGAGAGAGACTGGAGAGAGACCAGAGAGAGACTAGAGAGACCATACTGTAGATCTGAGAGAGAGACCAGGGAGAGACCTGAGAGAGGCCAGAGAGAGGCCAGAGAGAGGCCAGAGAGAGACCATAGAGCAGGGGTGTCATTCATACGGCCCGCGGGCCGGAACCGGCCCGCCAAGAGATTTGACACGGCCCGTGGCTCATTTATGTAAAAATATAATAAAGTTACATTTTAAAAAGCCGCTCCGCGCCGCGACGCCGCAGCGCCGCGCTCAGGGGTGAGTCCAGTGCGTCTGTAGTGGCTCCACCAGAGCGGTGCTGAAGGAATAACATCTTAAACTACAAGACTCGGCGAAAAATACGGCACTTTGAGCGAAGAATTGAGAAAACAGAAGATAAACCTGTCTGGCCCTGAAGACACAGCAGTCTGTTTGTGCCCAGAGCGAGAGGTTAGTTCTGCTGTTGTGAAGGGAAGCTACCTGTGCTAACAACATTAGCATCGCAGCCGCACAGTGAGAGAGAGTTTGTTAAATCTCTCACAGGCTGCAGACATGGTCTGAGAAACCACTCGCTTTTACCAACATGTTGCCATTGATAAGAGACTGATGTTACTGATGTCACATATTCATTTGTGGTGTTACTGAAACTATCAGAGGAGTTTTGAGCGCTGCTGCTGGTGCTGCTGCTGGTTCTGCTGTTGTTGCTGGTGTGTTGGACAGTGTGGACTGGTACCGATGGTAAAAACAGGTGTAGTGACAAAGCTGCAAATGGAGGTGATGATTTTTGGACATTTGACTGTATTTTACACAGAGACACTGCTGCAGTCGTTAAGAATGAATCACGTTATGGAAGTAAAACTTGCTAAGAAGTACAGATGATGGGTGAGAAACCTTCCTTTGCTTTGGTTATGGAAGTTGTTTTATTCATTTCAACTGAATCATGGTCAGTTTGATGCTTTCTCTGTGATAATAACATAACCATGGACCTTACACACTGAAGATGGTTAATGTGATAATAACATAACCATGGACCTTACACACTGAAGATGGTTAATGTGATAATAACATAACCATGGACCTTACACACTGAAGATGGTTAATGTGATAATAACATAACCATGGACCTTACCACACTGAAGATGGTTAATGTGATAATAACATAACCATGGACCTTACCACACTGAAGATGGTTAATGTGATAATAACATAACCATGGACTTTACCACACTGAAGATGGATAATGTGATAATAACATAACCATGGACCTTACCACACTGAAGATGGTTAATGTGATAATAACAACCATGGACCTTACCACACTGAAGATGGTTAATGTGATAATAACATAACCATGGACCTTACACACTGAAGATGGTTAATGTGATAATAACATAACCATGGACCTTACCACACTGAAGATGGTTAATGTGATAATAACATAACCATGGACCTTACACACTGAAGATGGTTAATGTGATAATAACATAACCATGGACCTTACCACACTGAAGAAGGTTAATGTGATAATAACATAACCATGGACTTTACCACACTGAAGATGGTTAATGTGATAATAACATAACCATGGACTTTACCACACTGAAGATGGTTAATGTGATAATAACATAACCATGGACCTTACACACTGAAGATGGTTAATGTGATAATAACATAACCATGGACCTTACCACACTGAAGATGGTTAATGTGATAATAACATAACCATGGACCTTACCACACTGAAGATGGTTAATGTGATAATAACATAACCATGGACCTTACACACTGAAGATGGTTAATGTGATAATAACATAACCATGGACCTTACCACACTGAAGATGGTTAATGTGATAATAACATAACCATGGACCTTACCACACTGAAGATGGTTAATGTGATAATAACATAACCATGGACTTACACACTGAAGATATGTGATAATAACATAACCATGGACCTTACCACACTGAAGATGGTTAATGTGATAATAACATAACCATGGACCTTACACCATGGTAATGTGATAATAACATAACCATGGACTTACCACACTGAAGATGGATAATGTGATAATAACATAACCATGGACCTTACCACACTGAAGAAGGTTAATGTGATAATAACATAACCATGGACTTTACCACACTGAAGATGGTTAATGTGATAATAACATAACCATGGACTTTACCACACTGAAGATGGTTAATGTGATAACATAACCATGGACCTTACACACTGAAGATGGTTAATGTGATAATAACATAACCATGGACCTTACCACACTGAAGATGGTTAATGTGATAATAACATAACCATGGACCTTACCACACTGAAGATGGTTAATGTGATAATAACATAACCATGGACCTTACCACACTGAAGATGGTTAATGTGATAATAACATAACCATGGACCTTACCACACTGAAGATGGTTAATGTGATAATAACATAACCATGGACCTTACCACACTGAAGATGGTTAATGTGATAATAACATAACCATGGACCTTACCACACTGAAGATGGTTAATGTGATAATAACATAACCATGGACCTTACCACACTGAAGATGGTTAATGTGATAATAACATAACCATGGACCTTACCACACTGAAGATGGTTAATGTGATAATAACATAACCATGGACCTTACCACACTGAAGATGGTTAATGTGATAATAACATAACCATGGACTTTACCACACTGAAGATGGATAATGTGATAATAACATAACCATGGACCTTACCACACTGAAGAAGGTTAATGTGATAATAACATAACCATGGACTTTACCACACTGAAGATGGTTAATGTGATAATAACATAACCATGGACTTTACCACACTGAAGATGGTTAATGTGATAACATAACCATGGACCTTACACACTGAAGATGGTTAATGTGATAATAACATAACCATGGACCTTACCACACTGAAGATGGTTAATGTGATAATAACATAACCATGGACCTTACCACACTGAAGATGGTTAATGTGATAATAACATAACCATGGACCTTACCACACTGAAGATGGTTAATGTGATAATAACATAACCATGGACCTTACCACACTGAAGATGGTTAATGTGATAATAACATAACCATGGACCTTACCACACTGAAGATGGTTAATGTGATAATAACATAACCATGGACCTTACCACACTGAAGATGGTTAATGTGATAATAACATAACCATGGACCTTACCACACTGAAGATGGTTAAGCTGAGGTGCTGTGTTTAAGTGCTTTTTTCTATCTACCTACTTTACCTTTGTGAGCAGGTTTTCTCTGTAATGAGCCTTAAAACAAAGCTAACACACAAATATTAATATACATATTGTGAAATACCATTTTCAATGTAATATTGTAAATACGCTACATTATTTGCACTATGGAAAACTCACTGTTACATTTAAGTTTGTAACAGAAAACTTAGTATTAAAGGATAGTGTTTTAAAGGAAGTTTTAAATAAATGTGTTTATGTGCACAAAAAGTTGGACTTTGTACCGTTTTTGGATATTTTTGTAGAGCATCTCCTGGTCCGGCCCACTTGAGATCAGATTAGGTTGTATGTGGCCCCCGGACCAAAATGAGTTTGACACCCCTGCCATAGAGAGACCAGAGAGAGACCAGAGAGACCTGAGAGAGACCTGAGAGAGGCCAGAGAGAGACCTTAGAGAGGCCAGAGAGAGACCAGAGAGAGACCTGAGAGAGGCCAGAGAGAGACCAGAGAGAGACCTGAGAGAGGCCAGAGAGAGGCCAGAGAGAGACCGGAGAGAGGCCAGAGGGAGACCAGAGAGAGGCCAGAGAGAGACCAGAGAGAGACCTGAGAGAGGCCAGAGAGAGACCGGAGAGAGACCAGAGAGAGACCGGAGAGAGACCAGAGAGAGAGACCAGAGACAGACCAGGGAGAGACTAAAGAAAGACCAGAGAGAGACCGGAGAGAGACCAGGGAGAGACTAAAGAAAGACCAGAGAGAGACTGGAGAGAGACCAGAGAGAGACTAGAGACCAGAGATAGATCTGAGAGAGAGACCAGAGAGAGACCTGAGAGAGACCTGAGAGAGGCCAGAGAGAGACCAGAGAGAGACCTGAGAGAGGCCAGAGAGAGACCTGAGAGAGGCCAGAGAGAGACCTTAGAGAGGCCAGAGGGAGACCAGAGAGAGGCCAGAGAGAGACCAGAGAGAGACCAGAGAGAGACCTGAGAGAGACCTGAGAGAGGCCTGAGAGAGACCTGAGAGAGGCCAGAGGGAGACCAGAGAGAGACCGGAGAGAGACCAGAGAGAGACCTGAGAGAGGCCAGAGAGAGACCAGAGAGAGACCAGAGAGAGACCTGAGAGAGACCTGAGAGAGGCCTGAGAGAGACCTGAGAGAGGCCAGAGGGAGACCAGAGAGAGACCGGAGAGAGACCAGAGAGAGACCTGAGAGAGGCCAGAGAAAGTCTAGAGAGAGACCAGAGAAAGTCTAGAGGGAGACCAGAGAGTATACATCACATCAAAACCAGACACATCAAACCAGAAGCCAAGCACCATGTAGCAGCTCGTATGTTTTTTCATTTAATCATTGTGTCTTTATCGAGTCTCTTCTAATAAACCTCCACATTCATTTCCTCGCAGAGAAACTTTGGTCTCTTTTCATTAGCGTCATATTATTGACTGTTTTATTATTGAATTAAAGTCATTTCAGGTTCAGAACTGCATTAAACCCGTGTCCATTACTCACTAATTGCGGTAATACAAGACGTGCGTCGTGATTCGTTTGACATAATTACTTTAAGCATCGCTACGACACAAAAGAGTCAGAGTCCAGCTGCTTTCTCTGCTCCCGCTCACACACTTTTATTATATTTATATTCTTTTGTATTTTAAAGCAGCAGTATGTACAAATCTGGCCAAAAGTGGTACTGCAGCCTCTCCCACTCTCCCTGACTCAGGTTGCCAGATATGCAGACGAATCCAGCTGGGACCATAACAGCTGAATAGACAAGAGTTTAGTCAACAACAAATCTATAACCAACACCTTTTTCACAAAGATAGAAATCCTGGTTTTATTCCTTGTTTTGTCGTAATGATTTGAGAATCATAACGAGACCTTTTTAGTTATGCGCCACATGGTACTTTACCAGTGAGATTAGCTCCACGCGGTGAGTTCTGGTGCCTGGATCATGGACTTTCTGATTGGTGAAACGGTGGAGGGCGGGACATCGAAATGAAAACAATAACAAGATTTAGGGGCTGTTAAACTAATTTAGAAATCCAAATATCTCTGAACTACTTTTAACAGGTAAAGAAGTATTGGAAAAGACCATGTTTTATTAACGGCTTTTGACAGATTAGGGCCTTTAATGAGGACTTGACATGAAAATATTACACATTGCTGCTTTAACAATCGGACTACCTAGAATTCTGAAATTACTAGACTTGAGAGAGACCAGGGAGGGACCAGAAACCAGGGAGATAGGCCTGAGAGAGACTAGAGAGAGACTTGAGAGAGACCGGTGAGAGAGACCAGTGAGAGAGACCAGTGAGAGAGACCAGCGAGAGGCCAGAGAGAAACCAGAAAGAGAGACCAAAGAGAAACACCAGAGAGAGTTTGAGACCAGATTGAGACCAGAAGGACCCCAGAAAGAGACCAGAGAGAGTACAGGGAGAGCGAGACCAGAAAGAGACCAGAAGGAGACCTGAGAGAGAGCAGAGAGAGACCAGAGACAGACCAAATTAAATTGCGATTAAACACATAGTAAAGTTGTAATCGCACATTTGTCCCAGGTCTAAATGTCCTTTGAATTTATCTCAATTTATTTTCTCAAGTTTTTTTCTAAAATAAAAAAAAAAAAAACAATGACAGATGAACAATCACACTTCAACCAACTACAAACCAGCGCACAAAAGTTACACAATGCGCCTTTATCGAAAGCGACCGTCTCTGCGAGGCCGGAACGAGCTGTGACCGTAACCACGGCGACGGCGAGAGGAGCCTTTTATTGCCGGATTCAACGGTGTCATCCAGTTTTTCATGGAGAGTCCGGTGAGTCATTCAAAGCTCTCGGCATCGCCATGGAGACCAGGGCCCGGGCTCCGCGATGGCAAAGGCGTCCGATAATTGTCAAGGGGATTGTGGGAATAATGGGAAGGTTTTTTCCTTTCTTGCCGAGATGTTAATTGTACAGATAGAGCCGCTATTGTGCTTCTAATGAGGCGAGACTGAGGAACAAACAACCGGGTTTAATACCTACATCTTTGGTCCGTCGTCTCTTTCATGCTGGGAGCTGGCCGCAGACATGGCCCAGTTTATAACAGAGTATTTTTGCATTGGAATAACAACACTTATGTGAAGGTATATAGCTATACAAGGCAAGGCAAGGCAAGGCAGGTTTATTTGTATAGCACAATTCATACACAAGGCAACTCAAAGTGCTGAACAAAACAAGAAAGCATTAAAATCATAAATAATCACAGTACATTCAAAAAAAAGTTTAAAACAAAGATAAAAATATAAAATCCCTCAGTTGTATGCACAGCTAAACAGAACCGTCTTTAACCTGGTTTTAAACATTGTCAGAGAGGAGGCCTGTCTCGATCTTCAGGAAGACTGTTCCAGATTTTAGCAGCATGAATCTGAAAAGCAGCCTCCCCATGTTTAGTTCTGACTCTGGGCACTAACAGGAGTCCAGTCCCTGTGCTCCTCAGAGTCCGGGCTGGTTCATATGGGACTAACATGTCACTAATATATTTTGGTGCGAGGCCATTGAGAGACTTGTACACAAGCAGAGCTGTTTTAAAGTCTATTCTCTGAGCCACAGGAAGCCAGTGCAGAGACCTGGGGACCGGACTAATGTGGTTGTACTTCCTGGTTCTAGTCAGGAATAATGTGGTCGTACTTCCTGGTTCTAGTCAGGAATAATGTGGTCGTACTTCCTGGTTCTAGTCAGGACTCGAGCTGCTGCATTTTGAATGTACTGCAGCTGTTTTACAGCCTGTTTGGACAGACCTGTGAGCAGGCCATTGCAGTAGTCTAACCTACTGGAGAGAAATGCATGGATAAGAATCTCCAAGTCTGCTTTAGACACTATGTTTTTGATCCTGGCAATGTTTTTTAGATGGTAAAAAGCTGCTGATGTTACTAATTTGATGTGGCTATTAAAATTTAAGTCTGAGTCCAGTATTACCCCTAGACTTCTGACCTTGTTTGAAGGTTTTAGGGAGAGAGACTGGAGGTGACAGATGATGCTCTCTCTTTGTTTCTGGGGACCAAAGACAATCATTTCAGTTTTGTCTGCGTTTAGCTGAAGGAAGTTGTTTTGCATCCACTCACTGATCTGTTGGATACAGTGAAGGAGTGAGTCTACTGGTCCATGTTCTCCTGCAGTCAGTGAGACATAGATCTGAGTGTCGTCTGCATAGTTATGATAGGACACTTCGTTTCTGCGTATTAACTGACCTAACGGCAGCATGTAGAGATTGAACAGAAGAGGTCCCAGGATCGACCCCTGTGGGACTCCACAGGTCAGGGCCATATGATCTGAGACACAGTTTCCAATCTCCACAAAGTACTTCCTGTCCTCAAGGTAAGACCTAAACCAACTTAGGGCGGTGCCAGCGACTCCAACCCAGTCCTCTAGTCTCTGTAAGAGGATCTCATGGTCGATGGTGTCAAAGGCAGCACTTAGATCTAACAAGATTAAGATTGAGACTTGGCCTGCGTCAGTGTATACAGTATGTAAGGCCCAGTCCCAATACCCACACTGCACCCTACACTCCTTTACCAAGTGTGCGTTTGTTTGAAGTGCATGCAAGGGTTTGAGTGGCAGGTTTCGGGCAAAAGTTCTGCAACTTCAGAACATCCACTGAACAATATCACTGTAATTATCTACTCATTATCCTGCACTATATGTATACATAACTCTGCACTACTACATGTATATATATTTTGACTGGTATTGAAGCATTTTCAGCATCTACAGCTAGTTAAGAAACATAGCTAGTACTTATTTTGTATATATTGTGTGCTCCCTGTGTGCTCTTACTACTGTCCTGTATGTGCGCTGCAACATTGAAATTTCCCCACTGTGGGACGAATAAAGGAACTCTTATCTTATAAAAAGGCGGAACTGGGACAGTGCCTGTTACGTCATCGACTAGTCAAGAGATGGTTATTTTCAGACCTAAACTTTATCAAAATTAAAGGTCATTTTGACCCCGAAGGAAACAAAAGTAGTAGTTAATGAGTTGCTCCACACGTTAAAATAAATGTATATTGGTTATTTGTAATTTGATAGCTGTATAATTTAAGTTAAATGTGGGTAATTAACTTTATTGTAAGAAGTGTAAAGTTTAAATTGAATGTTATATGAATGCTTGCTTTAAAACAGTTATGAAATTGTTTGCCTAGAATGTCCGTAAATACATTTAAACTTCTTTCCAAGTACATAGCAAAACTTATTTACACACATACAGAATAAACATTTCAAAAATTACCCTTAAATGCATTTTCCCGACGTTTGGGTGTGTACCGCAAAGAATTATGGGCAATATCCTTCGCCAGAGTCCGCTCAGATGCAGGCTACGGCGAAGTGTGAATCAGGGGCGCAAAGGGGGCGGAGCCAAAGACCTGTACGGACTGTACCCTACGCACTCGCACCCATCTTCAGGAACGCGCAAATGAGGGGCGCGAGGGTGGAAGTGCGAGTATTGGGATAAATGAGGCCAGGATTAAATGAGCAACTGGACATGACATAGATCTGAACTAACACAGGACACACAGGGGGGATAAACTAACATAAACCTCCCAAACTTCCGAGCCGGCCGTGGTTCAGGCCCCGACACCCACAGCCTGAGCGGGTGGAGGTGGAGTCAGCCTTCACACCATCAGACAACTAAACCGGGCCTAACACTGCCTGGTCGTACCACACCACAGTACAAATTACATTTCGTACTAAGGTCTGGCTGTGCTCCATTGAGTTTCGTTAACAGGTGGGAGGGGTTAACTCCTTTTGCAGATTGAAACGATTGGATCTGAGTTTACTGTGACGTTTGTATTGCTCCCGAGTGAGTCGTTAGCATTTAGCATTTAGCCTAGCCATCTCCTTTACCGCTAACGGAGCTCGTGGGGAGTAGCGCCACAATCTTTTCCAACAATGACTTTAGCTATACATTCCTCTTGCTACGGATTCAATTTCTTGATAGAACCAGACCAGATTACTTTACCATTGCATTCTTCTCCATTGCCAAACTACAACCTGCCCGTTCAGCGCAAACTCTTGACGTCAACCACATCTAACTACAACACCCGCCTCCCACGCTCGCTGATTGGTCGGATGGAATTCAACCGATTGTAATCGCAAACACAGGGACCAGACCCAGACGTTACAAGCAGTGTATGATTATTGACCGGAGTGTACGGATGGATAAAGCCAGGATAGTAATAAATTAAACTGAAAGAAATCTTCTTACATCAGTTTTGTCACACTGGCATTCTTCCCCTAATTTGATTTTTGGAGTTGTTCCTCGGAGGGTCTCAGGACAGCGGTGACGATCTAGGACACTCCACATTTATTAGCATTTATGGACATTGGTCATTGGACAAAATGAAAAAATTATATACTTTCTCTTGCATACACTAAAAGACGACGCATTGCCACAACCAATAATAACTTTTGCAGTCGGCAACATTTTGAGACTCATTTTGACTGTGGAGTTTTCTTATTTGTGGCTGGTTTTGTGCCACAGACGCCCTGGGACGATCCACGCAGCTGCTTATACAGGAGCGGAGGCCATTTGTGGCATTTTCTGCGACGTCCTGCTGTGACCGAGAGGCTCCAGTTTGTACAATGGCCACGATACACAAATGATCATAGACACACACGGTTGTAAAAGTACTTGAACTTTCGCACATCGTGTCACGTTTACGACCACAATTGGGGAAGATGGATGGAGCCAAATGCAGGGGAATTGAAAAAAACTTGCAAGAGTCAGCAGAGAAGTGCAGACGCTGGGGTTTGAGATTTAGCTTAGAGCAGGACAACAACCCTGGAAGCATAACGCAAGAGCTTACAACGGAACGATGAAGAAAGAAACTAAAGAAAACGTGGTTAGAACGGTCTTGTTCAAGTCCAGATCCAAATAAAAATTGAAAATCTAAAGGAGAGACCTGGAATAATAATACCCGTCTAATCCGACAGAGCTCGAGTTGTTTTGCAAAGAATAATGGGAAAAATCTTCAGTCTCTAAATGTGCAAAGATGCAACAATAGGGTTTCCACAAAGTATTAACTCATGCCCTGGATCCAAAGCCCCTCACACTGAAAAAAATTATAAAATATGAGGTTTTTACAAGATTTGCCGATTTGCCATTCAGTCATTATATTTTGTCATTCCAAGGGAGACATTTCAAGTATATTTTTGAACAAGATAATTCTGATTTGTCCTATTGAAAAATAAGTCAAAAATATCTCAACATTTACCCTCTCTTTTTTGCAGTGAATGGGTCTCCAAGGTTTACCACTCTTTTTCCACTGGGTCAGTTTCTCGCCGATGCAGGAGGGTCTAAGGACAGTGGTGATCCGGAACATTTAAGGACATTTATAAACATTTACCCTCCATATGGACCAATGGCTTCTATGTGTTTTTTATCGGATTTATTGTGTTAAAACGGTTTGATTCTCTGATCTGCTGTTGGTGAATCGACAGCTTTGTAAAGTCCTCCAAGACGCCTGCTGTTGAATTGAATTGAATGCTGTATGAATACTTGTGCAAGCCATACTTATTCGCAATATATATTCAAAGTTTATATTTTTTGCTTTTACTTCACAGTCTGTTACTCTATTTTGGAATTTCAGATAAAACTCCAAAATTCTATATGTTTGTAGTTGTAAACATGACAAAAAATGCTAAATCTTAAATTCTAAAATGCCACTACATACAGGAGATGAACTCAATAAATAACCGGTGGTCTGGAGGTTTGGGTAATAACAGAAAGGAGGCCCCAGGGAAGACCCAGGACGGACTCAGAGCCACACACACCGTTCCTACAGCTCCCCTGAGACTCGGTCTGTGGTCTCAGGGGAGCTGTAGGGACTGTGTGGGTCGTGGACTAAAATGAAATAGAATAAATCTCTAGCTTTAGCATAAAAAAGAAGGAAGTGAAACAGATCCAGCTTTAGAATAATAAAGTATGTATAAAGTCTCCCTCTTCACCCTCTGTGTCCAGTCAACGCAAAATTATTTATTTGCAGTTTCAGTGAAGCTAAGGTATCCAACTTTCAAACCAAACACAATTTATAAAAACTATTAAAAACAATGCCTCGAGTTCGTCAATATTGCAACAGTTTTCACACACAAGTGCTAGAAGTGTGCAAATGTAGTATACTTCTAAGTCATCTTTATGTTTTATCTTTTGAAATATACTTCATTAATCCCCGTAGGGCAATTCATCCTCTGCATTTGACCCATCCTGATGCCACTAAGGCTTTCGTCAGGAGCAATGGTCGGCGTAGTAACAGCGCCCGGGAACCTATCTCCAGATGTTGATGCTCCGCTTGGTCAGGACCAGAGCTGGAGGATTTAACCTAGTGTGCATGTTTTTAGTGGTAGGGGAAACCGGAGTACCCGGAGGAAACCTACGCAAGCACGGGGAGAACATGCAAACTCTGCTCAGAAAGACCCCGTTCTGACCAGGATTCGAACCCAGGAGCGTCTTGCTGAGAGGCGAGAGAGCCGCTCTGGTTTTAAAAAGATACAAAGAAATGTCTCCCTTGGAATGAGGCGTTGTCCCATTGGAGAATCTAGTTTTAAAACAGTCACAATGTGCTCAGATTAAGATAAAAAACACTCAATTCAAGCATTTATTCTCCCATATTTCATCATTTTTGTGTGTGAAAGTAAACCGTACCATTCCACACATAACGATTCATTACACATGTTGACAGCCAAAAAATGGTCAGGGGTTTCTCAACTGAATGACTTTGGATACGTTGACTTTTATTTCTTGAGGAAACGGAAAAAACGTCAAGGGTCTCTCATCTGATGATCCGCAGAAATGTGTTTTTTACGCAAAATTGATTTAAAAAAATATTTCTGTAGCAAAAAATCCTGACCTGATTGAGCAAAACCAAGGTCATTTTTGAACTCAGAGCATCAAAATTAGTCTAATTCAGCTGGAAAACCCTGGACTATTTTCAAAAAAATATTTTTTTGTTACCCAGTGTTATAAATTGTACTTTTGAGCAAGTTCATTCTCCACAAATCACTGAAATGTAGCGATTCACGAAGGACTTGTTGAACCGTTTTTCTCTGGATGGTATTCTCGGCGGTGCTTTTCTGATCGCGTCCGTCGCGCTCAGCCGCAGGTGATTGAGTCGTTGCCACGGAAACCGGATGCCTCCATCTGCGGCCGGTGAGCTGGTGTCACTTTAATTAGGAGGTGAGATCTCTGCGCAGAAAGAACGCTGGATTCACGGAGATGGCCTGGGATCCAGTCTGATTACAAGGTCACGTGGTTCAACTCAGGTATTTTTGTGTTCTTTCGTTCATGGATTTAAAGTTTGAGGTTTTGGGGAAAGGGGAAGTTTTGAATGGGGAAGTTTGTAGAGAAGGAACACTGCAAAAAATGATCAAATATGAAGTAAGATTCAGATCTCAGATTCATTTGTTTGCCATTTGCAGTAAAACCACATAGGAAAAACTGTGCAAGACTACCCCAGTGTGCGCCAGACGACACACACCAGAGCTCTTGTAATTTGGCTTGAATCCAGTGGTTTTTATCTTAATCTGAGATACTTCTGTTTTTTTCAAGAACTCTTGCTCTATTTTCTCATTTGTAAATCTAGTTTTAAGGCTCAGTCAGAATGTGCTCAAAATAAGACATATTTTGACACATGTGACTTACCTTTCATTGCTTTTCGCAGGGTATGCATAAAAAAAGAGAAAGGAACATACAGTATAAGCTCAGAACTTTTATCAACTGGTCTCATTGGGAAGTTCAACCACTGAATGTAAAAATGTGTTTGAACATGTAAAAGCTCGGGTGCCTAAACTTTTTGGTGTGTTTTTTATAAATAACACAGCTCTCAAAGTCTTTCGACGGGCTCGCACCAAAGTACATCTGTGACTTGTTAGTGCCATATGAACCAACTCTGAGGAGCACAGGGACATGTTGCCAAATGAGAGTCATTTTTGTCTTATGTTTCACCACTTTATGCAGTGAAGATTGGGCTGCCCCCCACTAACCGGCAACGGATAAAGCGAAAGAAAACGGATGGATGGATTGAACCTGGTATTACTCGCCAACAGAGAGATATTGCGGTTCGGTCAGTCTGTGTTTCTGTCAGTATTTGAAGGATTGAGGTGAAATTTGGTCATGGAAAGCCATTAAAATCAGTGGTTTTGTCGGTATATTCTTGTGTGAGGTTTTTGTTTGAATAATTTTTTATATAGCGCATTTTACGGATCAAAGTCACCAAAGCCCTCTACGTGTTCAGATATTTTCCATTCTCAGAGTTTTAGTGCATGTTTTTAGCGGTAGGGGAAAACCGGAGCACCTGGAGGAACCTTACGCAGGAGCTTGTTGTGCCACCGGGCCATACAAGGATCAGTCTCAGTTCTACAGCCTCAGTCCTGGGTCTACAGCCTCAGTCCTGGATCTACAGCCTCAGTCCTTGGCCTACAGCCTCAGTCCTGGGTCTACAGCCTCAGTCCTGGATCTACAGCCTCAGTCCTGGATCTACAGCCTCAGTCCTTGGCCTACAGCCTCAGTCCTGGGTCTACAGCCTCAGTCCTGGATCTAGAGCCTCAGTCCTGGATCTACAGCCTCAGTCCTGGATCTACAGCCTCAGTCCTGGATCTACAGCCTCAGTCCTGGGTCTACAGCCTCAGTCCTGGATCTACAGCCTCAGTCCTGGATCTACAGCCTCAGTCCTTGGCCTACAGCCTCAGTCCTGGGTCTACAGCCTCAGTCCTGGGTCTACAGCCTCAGTCCTGCATCTACAGCCTCAGTCCTGGATCTACAGCCTCAGTCCTGGATCTACAGCCTCAGTCCTGGGTCTACAGCCTCAGTCCTGGATCTAAAGCCTCAGTCCTGGATCTACAGCCTCAGTCCTGGATCTACAGCCTCAGTCCTTGGCCTACAGCCTCAGTCCTGGATCTACAGCCTCAGTCCTGGATCTACAGCCTCAGTCCTGGATCTAAAGCCTCAGTCCTGGATCTACAGCCTCAGTCCTGGATCTACAGCCTCAGTCCTGGATCTACAGCCTCAGTCCTGGATCTACAGCCTCAGTCCTGGATCTAAAGCCTCAGTCCTGGATCTACAGCCTCAGTCCTGGATCTACAGCCTCAGTCCTGGGTCTTAGATCAAACATAGACAGAATCCTCTCTCCTCAGCTCCGTCACATTCTATGCAATCCTTAGCTCATTTCTGCTTCTTTCTTTGCTCTTTTCGCTGTCTATGCAGATGCGTCGATGTGGAGGTCAAAGCACTGGAGGTGTGCGTCTGTCGAGTGCTCTCAAAGCCATTAGATTCTGAAAAGTGAAACTTTAAAAAGGCGACAAATGAGCTCTTGATCTTCTCCACGTGCTGCGAGCGAGACCTCCTCAAAACAATGGAGTCAAAAAAGAGACGTCTCTCGCAGGGTCAAAAGGCAAACGCAGATTAATCCAAAACAGCAAAACTACTGATGAGAGGGTAAACAGCAGGAGAGGGTAAACAGCAGGGGCAGGAGGGGGGCGGGGGGGAGGAGTACTCATACGGGCTCTTATGGAGAATGAATAGAGCATATTTGCAGCTGTCAATTATAACATATGGCAAGCTTTTCCATTGTTTTTGGAGTTAAAAAACTATTAAGATGAGATAAGATAGACTTTATTGATCTGCGCAGGTTTCCTCCGGGTGCTCCGGTTTCCCCTACCACTAAAAACATGCACAATATAGGTGTGAATGTAAATGAGAGAGTGAATGGTTGGTGTTGATTGGGGGCTTTGATGGTCCAGTGTGTTCGGCGACTTGCTTCTGTCATCACCGTGTGGAATGATTGGAACAATATCCGACTCTGAACATTGTAAAGCGCTTTGGGTCTGTACCTTTGTCTGTAAAATGTGCTATATAAATAAACATTACTTACTTACTCAAATAGTGCAAAAAGACAGAAGTGTGCAACATGCTAAAGGTAAAAAATTTAGTCTGTGCCGGATATAAATATGTACAATACAAAAGTGACAATAAAAGAAAGAGTGGCATTAGCAGTGCAGGTTTTTCAGTCCTGCTGCATTAGTGACTTAAAGTGACTTGTTGTGCAGTCTGACAGCGTAGATATTTAGACTTGATCCAACTTGTTCTTCGGCTTAACATGTACAGATGTAAACACACAACTGTATTTGTTGCACTAAAACAGCCATTCCCAAAGTCAGAAAAACTGCGGCCCCCTTAAAAATCGGGCGGGTCTGCGCGGCCCCCAAAATACTAACCAAGAAGACAACATTAAAAATAGGCTCTTCTCGTTATTTTATTTGGGGGAAATAGCCTCTGCTACAAACACGTAAATGACGCACCCCATTTTGTAGTAAAAAAAGGATTACAATTTGATTATTCAAGTCAAATAATGAGCACTAATATTTTAATAAAAGAAAAAATATATATATTATTAATTTAACACACAATAATTATATGAAACCTTTTTTTTATTATTTATGACCCCCCTGCAATACCCTCACTGCACTAGAACATACAGGATTTTACACTTTATGATTTGCAATTTCATTTTATTTTAGTGAAATGCTAGAGCGCTTTTCAGGACGCTCACAGACCATTAATAATAATAATAATAATAATAATAATAATGCATCAGTTTTATATAGCGTTTTTCTGGACACTCAAACACGCTTCACATGTCATTCTTCTTTCACTCCAAACACAGTGGTGATAAACTACTACTGTGGCCACAGCTGCCCTGGGGCACACTGACAGAAGCGAGGCAACCAGTCTGTGCCATCAGCCCCTCCCACCACCACCAACCGTTCACACACACACCAGACTCATTTTAATGTGGGGGAAGTGTCTTGCCTAAGGACACAACAACAGTTTGGCACTTTACAGCCGCCCCCACTGTGGCACCTGCTGTTCCCAGAGGTCTCCCATCACAGCACTAACCAAGTCCTGCCCTGCTTAGCTTCAGAGGTCAGACAGGATTTGGCTTTCACCAAGGGGGGGGCAATGGCACAGACTGGTAGCCTCACTTCTCTCAGTGTGCCCCAGGGCAGCTGTGGCTTCAGTTGTAGTTGGAGTAAAAGTGAAAAAATAACAGCATGTGTCCTGAAAAGCTCTATGTTAAACCAATACATTATTATTATAATTATTTACTTTTTTTGTATTATTATTTGTATTTATTATTAAGTAAGTAATCATTTATATACCGCCTTTCACAGACCAGAGTCACAAAGCTGTTTACAATTGTTATTTTTGGGCATTTGTCTCTCACTCCACACAGAGATGGAGCGGGGTCGCCAAACAGGAGGCACATGCCAGACCTATTGTACATATTTTTAGTGGTAGGGGAAACCGGAGTACCCGGAGGAAACCTACGCAGACACGAGGGGAACATGCAAACTCCACTCAGAAAGGCCCTGGTTCAGCCGGGATTCGAACCCAGGACCTTCTTGCTGAGAGGCGAGAGTGCTATCCACTCAGCCACCGTGCCGCAATGGATACCGTAATTACTCCTGTATCTCCAATTGAATAATTCATTTACAAAAACATATAAATGCCATTATAAAGATATATTCAAGGCTTACTATTTTCCCTTTACCAACCTATTTTAAGAGGAATACAACTTTGTGACGAATTTTCAAAAAACCCCAAAGGATATGAGTGCTGTGTGGTACAAGCGTGTACAATTTATTTAAAAGACCAGGTGCTCAATTGGAAAATGGGTTTAACTCAGTATCAAAAAGGTGAGTGTTGACTTTGGAGGTAAAGTTATGAAGCTTAGAAAGTAAAAAAAAATCCAAGGCATTCGAAGTCAATAAAATCATGGCTGTAATTTAATATACACGTTTCGTCCGAGCTTGGCCTTCTTCCAAAATCCAAAATCTACAAATTGGACATATCTGTTTTTACAAATGAACTCTTCAATTGTCCTTCGACTTTCCAAAAACTCAAAACACCCAATGGGAGAGAAAAAAAAAAGTATTTTGTTTTATGTGCGAATGTGCTCCAGCTTCTGCACTTGTTCCCAGTGTTTGGTCAGAGAGCTTCTTCTGCGGCGTCCTCCATCACCACGTTTAACTGGCTCCGGCTCTAAAACTCTGTCCATTAGTCCTGATTTACGAAGCCTCCCCAAAAGCGTTACGACCATCGCCGTATTTTCTGTAACACACACGGTTTTGGGGATCCCCCGCTGTGGCACTTCCATTAGCCCTGTTTACCTGCACACGGCGAGGAAGGCCTGCGTCCTCGCCATCGCCGCCATTTGTCAAAGCAATTAAAGCCTGAATGGAGGAAGCTTATGTCTATGCCTCTCCACACACACACACACACACACAACACACACACACAAAAGCACATTTCAAAAGGAGATTATTACGTGACGGCAGTGATGTTTGTGCGTGTGTGTGGTTAGTTAGCTAGCGCTGGTCTGGTGCGCCGTAGATTCATGATTCAGTGTGTGCGTGCGGAGAGAGGTGTCAAGGCAACGCATATGTTTTTAATAATGCTGCTTGGATAATATTATGACATTTATGCAAAGGGCTTGAAGTATATGGTCAACACTAGAACCCCACAGCAGTCATTTTGACGGGTTTTAGTTTTCAATGTTATTATTTGCAGATATGTACATTCTCGGTCTTATTTTTATATCATTGTCTTTTTCTGAAATTGTTTTTTATTTTTGAGATATGAAAAGCTGTACTCCCGCAGCCGTCATTTTGACTCCTTTGTAAAGTTGGCTCTGGTCTCTCTCCCTGCTCTCTCTCTCTGGCCTCTCTCTGGTCTCTCTCTCTGGTCTCTCTCTCTCTCTGGTCTCTCTCTCTGGCCTCTCTCTCTGGCCTCTCTCTCTGGCCTCTCTCTCTCTGGCCTCTCTCTCTCTGGTCTCTCTCTCTCTGGCCTCTCTCTCTGGCCTCTCTCTCTGGCCTCTCTCTCTGGCCTCTCTCTCTGGCCTCTCTCTCTGGCCTCTCTCTCTGGCCTCTCTCTCTGGCCTCTCTCTCTGGCCTCTCTCTCTGGCCTCTCTCTCTGGCCTCTCTCTCTGGCCTCTCTCTCTGGCCTCTCTCTCTGGCCTCTCTCTCTGGCCTCTCTCTCTGGCCTCTCTCTCTGGCCTCTCTCTCTGGCCTCTCTCTCTGGTCTCTCTCTCTCTGGTCTCTCTCTCTCTGGTCTCTCTCTCTCTCTGGTCTCTCTCTCTGGTCTCTCTCTCTGGTCTCTCTCTCTGGTCTCTCTCTCTGGTCTCTCTCTCTGGTCTCTCTCTCTGGTCTCTCTCTCTGGTCTCTCTCTCTGGTCTCTCTCTCTGGTCTCTCTCTCTGGTCTCTCTCTCTGGCCTCTCTCTCTGGCCTCTCTCTCTGGCCTCTCTCTCTGGCCTCTCTCTCTGGCCTCTCTCTCTGGCCTCTCTCCCTGCTCTCTCTCTCTCTGGCCTCTCTCTCTGGCCTCTCTCTCTGGCCTCTCTCTCTGGCCTCTCTGGTCTCTCTCTCTGGTCTCTCTCTCTGGTCTCTCTCTCTGGCCTCTCTCTCTGGCCTCTCTCTCTGGCCTCTCTCTCTGGCCTCTCTCTCTGGCCTCTCTCTCTGGTCTCTCTCTCTGGCCTCTCTCTCTGGCCTCTCTGGCCTCTCTCTCTGGCCTCTCTCTCTGGCCTCTCTCTCTGGCCTCTCTCTCTGGTCTCTCTCTCTGGTCTCTCTCTCTCTGGTCTCTCTCTCTCTGGTCTCTCTCTCTCTGGTCTCTCTCTCTCTGGTCTCTCTCTCTCTGGTCTCTCTCTCTCTGGTCTCTCTCTCTGGTCTCTCTCTCTGGTCTCTCTCTCTGGTCTCTCTCTCTGGTCTCTCTCTCTGGTCTCTCTCTCTGGTCTCTCTCTCTGGCCTCTCTCTCTGGCCTCTCTCTCTGGCCTCTCTCTCTGGTCTCTCTCTCTGGTCTCTCTCTCTGGTCTCTCTCTCTGGTCTCTCTCTCTGGTCTCTCTCTCTGGTCTCTCTCTCTGGTCTCTCTCTCTGGTCTCTCTCTCTGGTCTCTCTCTCTGGTCTCTCTCTCTGGCCTCTCTCTCTGGCCTCTCTCTCTGGCCTCTCTCTCTGGCCTCTCTCCCTGCTCTCTCTCTCTCTGGTCTCTCTCTCTCCCTGCTCTCTCTCTCTCTGGTCTCTCTCTCTGGTCTCTCTCTCTGGTCTCTCTCTCTGGTCTCTCTCTCTGGTCTCTCTCTCTGGTCTCTCTCTCTGGTCTCTCTCTCTGGTCTCTCTCTCTGGCCTCTCTCTCTGGCCTCTCTCTCTGGCCTCTCTCTCTGGCCTCTCTCTCTGGCCTCTCTCTCTGGCCTCTCTCTCTGGCCTCTCTCTCTGGCCTCTCTCTCTGGCCTCTCTCTCTGGCCTCTCTCTCTGGCCTCTCTCTCTGGCCTCTCTCTCTGGCCTCTCTCTCTGGCCTCTCTCTCTGGTCTCTCTCTCTGGTCTCTCTCTCTGGTCTCTCTCTCTGGTCTCTCTCTCTGGCCTCTCTCTCTGGCCTCTCTCTCTGGCCTCTCTCTCTGGCCTCTCTCTCTGGCCTCTCTCTCTGGCCTCTCTCTCTGGCCTCTCTCTCTGGTCTCTCTCTCTGGTCTCTCTCTCTGGTCTCTCTCTCTGGTCTCTCTCTCTGGTCTCTCTCTCTGGTCTCTCTCTCTGGTCTCTCTCTCTGGTCTCTCTCTGGTCTCTCTCTGGTCTCTCTCTGGTCTCTCTCTGGTCTCTCTCTGGTCTCTCTCTGGTCTCTCTCTCTGCTTGTTGGCCCCTGTATAACTTTAGTGATTTCTTATATTTGAATCCCTAATTCTGCCTCTCTTTAAAACTTCAACCCTCTCTGTCCGGTGCTGAAAACCACAGCCGGCATCACTCTGCTTCCAGGGGACGGCCGTAAATGTTTAAAATGTCTTGTGTGTGACGTGACCCCATTGTGTCAGCGTGAGACAGAGCAGAGACGAGCGAGACATGACATTCTCTGTGGGTCAATATTAGTTCACAGTAAATACATCGAGATTATTGATTTGTGGCAAAAATAGTCACAAAAACATAGTAAAAGTCATCATTCTTATCCAACGCTAACATCTAATCATTGTATTTCTCTAACCTGCTTTCTGTCTCGGCACAAATGTATCTCGCTTCTCATTGGACGACGCAAGAGCCAATCGGTGCAAAGGGAAATGTGTCTTTGAATGTTTTATTGCTGAGGCGGGGCTTATGTAAATGTGCTGTATAATTTGCAAACGGCAGCGGCCAATCAGAAGGCAGCAGGAGAAGGAGGAGGTTGGGGGAGGGGGGGGGGTTTGATGTGAGCTTATCAGGAGCTGAAGGGAAAAGAGGTCAGCTGTGTCTGTGACTGGATTCTACTGACATCTTTCACCAGAAGGACACAAAAATGAATCTAAAAAAGCAGGTATTTTTGTTTCAATTACATTTGTCAATAACCGAGTGCTAGCTACCATTACTAGTTTCCACACAGTTAGCTGTTTGCATTAGCATTAGCCTGCCAACAAACTGTTTAAGTTACTGTGTATTCAGAAGTTTTAGCGCATTAAAAGTAAGTTAAAAAAAAACGAGAACGACACAAATATGAATACAAATAAGCGGTTATTTTTGTATCAATTACACTTTTTAAAAAAACAACAAAACATTTCACCTTCAGACGCCAAAACACATCAAGTTTTTTCTTCTGAATGATCTCATACAAACTCTTAAGTAGTTCTTCAGTCATGTCCTCTGTCCTCTTCTGGGACACCCGAGTGCTAGCTACCATTGCTAGTTTCCACCATGGATCTATGACAATAAGTGGATAGGGTATTACTAGCAGTCACAGTTTGTCCATCACGAACACCATGTTCGAGCACAAGGGTGTCCACCAGTGCACGTGGCACCAGGACACCCTAGGCCGGAGGTCGATGATCGACTTTGTTGTCGTATCATCTGACCTTCGGCCGCGTGTCTCGCACACTCGGGTAAAGAGAGGGGCAGAGCTGTCAACCGATCATCACCTGGTCGTGAGTTGGATCCGCTGGCAGGGGAAGAAGCCGGTCAGACCTGGCAGACCCAAGCGTATAGTGAGGGTCTGCTGGGAACGTCTCGTGGAGCCCCCTGTCAGACGGACTTTCAACTCACACCTCCGGGAGAGTTTCTCCCAGGTACCGGTGGAGGAGGGGGACATGGAGTCCGAGTGGACCATGTTCTCTGCCTCAATCGCCGATGCGGCGGCTCGTAGCTGTGGTCGCAAGGTCTCTGGTGCTGGTCCCGGCGGCAACCCCCGAACCCGGTGGTGGACACCGGCAGTAAGGGATGCTGTCAGGCTGAAGAAGGAGTCCTATCGAGCCATGATGGTTCGGGACTCCTGAGGCAGCTGTCCAGTACCGGCAGGCCAAGCGTGCCGCGGCCCGGGCTGTTGCAGAGGCAAAAACCCGGGACTGGGAGGAGTTTGGAGAGTCCATGGAGCATGACTATCGGTCGGCCTCAAAGAAATTCTGGCAAACCGTCCGGCGCCTCAGGAGGGGGAAGCAGTTCTTTGCCAACACCATGTACGGTGCGGGTGGAGAGCTGCTGACCTCGACTGGGGATATTGTCGGGCGGTGGAAGGAATACTTTGAGGTTCTCCTCAATCCCCCCGTCACGTCCTCTGTTTCAGAGGCAGAGGCTGAGGATGTTGGGGCGGATACATCCATCTCCCTGGCTGAGGTCACCAAGGTGGTTGGTAGCCTCCATGGTGGCAAGGCTCCGGGTGTGGATGAGATCCGCCCTGATTATCTAAAGTCTCTGGATGTTGTAGGACTGTCTTGGCTGACACGTCTCTGCAACATCGCGTGGCGATCGGGGGCGGTGCCAATGGAGTGGCAGACCGGGGTGGTGGTCCCTCTCTACAAGAAGGGGGACCGGAGGGTGTGTTCCAATTATCGTGGGGTCACACTCCTCAGCCTCCCCGGTAAGGTCTACTCCAAGGTACTGGAGAGGAGGCTACGGCCGATGGTCGAATCTCGGATCCAGGAGGAGCAGTGTGGTTTTCGTCCCGGTCGCGGAACACTGGACCAGCTCTATACTCTCCATCGGATACTCGAGGGTTCATGGGAGTTCGCCCAACCTGTCCACATGTGCTTTGTGGATTTGGAGAAGGCGTTCGACTGTGTTCCCCGGGGTGTCCTTTGGGGGGTTCTCCGGGAGTACGGGGTCGGGGGTCCTCTGCTGAGGGCCATCCGGTCCTTGTATGACCAGAGCCAGAGCTGTGTTCGCATTGCCGGCAGTAAGTCAGACCTGTTCCCGGTGAATGTTGGCCTCCGACAGGGCTGCCCTTTGTCACCGGTTCTGTTCACTGTATTTATGGACAGAATATCTAGGCGCAGCCAGGGGTCGGAGGGGGTCCGGTTCGGGGACCACAGGATTTCATCTCTGCTGTTTGCGGACGATGTTGTCCTGTTGGCTCCAACGAACCAGGACCTGCAGCATGCACTGGGGCGGTTTGCAGCCGAGTGTGAAGCGGCTGGGATGAGAATCAGCACCTCCAAATCTGAGGCCATGGTGCTCGACCGGAAAAAGGTGCCCTGCCCTCTTCAGGTGGGTGGAGAGGTCCTTCCTCAAGTGGAGGAGTTCAAGTATCTCGGGGTCTTGTTCACGAGTGAGGGAAGAATGGAGCGTGAGATTGACAGGCGGATCGGTGCAGCGTGCGCAGTGATGCGGTCGCTGTATCGGACCGTTGTGGTAAAGAGGGAGCTGAGCCGAAAGGCAAAGCTCTCGATTTACCGGTCAATCTTCGTTCCCTCCCTCACCTATGGTCATGAGCTTTGGGTAATGACCGAAAGAACGAGATCGCGGATACAAGCGGTCGAAATGAGCTTCCTCCGCAGAGTGGCTGGGCGCTCCCTTAGAGATAGGGTGAGGAGCTCAGTCACACGGGAGTAGCTCGGAGTAGAGCCGCTGCTTCTCCACGTCGAGAGGAACCAGTTGAGGTGGCTCGGGCATCTGTTCCGGATGCCTCCTGGACGCCTCCCTGGGGAGGTGTTCCGGGCACGTCCCACCGGGAGGAGGCCCCGCGGAAGACCTAGGACACGCTGGAGGGACTATGTCTCTCAGCTGGCCTGGGAACGCCTTGGGGTCCCCCCGGACGAGCTGGAGGAAGTGTGTGTGGATAGGGAAGTCTGGGCGTCTCTGCTTAGACTGCTGCCCCCGCGACCCGGCAACGGATAAAGCGGAAGAAAATGGATGGATGGATGGTATTACTAGCTTACAGCTGTCCCAACCACGGGCACAGTGGGCGCCCGTGGTACTGCAGACTACAGTAGGTCCCATTCCGTTTTGTCGCCTTTCACGCGTGAATCACACGTGAGTCTTGTGTGATTCACGCGTCTTTTATTTTCCCCCCTCCCAGTGACGTTGCAATGACCAAAACAACCACCAGGTGGCACTTGTGAGCAGGGTTACATTGGCCAGTCTCTGGAATAACCCGCAGACATTAAAACTACTGCACACTGAGAAAAGTGTTGCAAGCGCAACTTTGAACCTAAGTACTTGTATTTGCAATTTCGGACTTAAAATTTATTCTTATGGTTTTAATATTAGAAAAATAATTTCCATTTACTAAAACAAAAACAATATACCCACAAATACGTTTTGTGTGTGTATTTAACTAAATTTTGAAAAAATATTGTTGGCAGTGCAGTGCTTCTTAAATCTGACGCTATCAATAAGTGTTCAGACAAAGTAATTTCTACTGGGCGGGAGTTTGCTTCCGGTTCGGACCGTTTCCGCGAGCTTGTTGTTGGTGATGGGCGCTGAGCCAGCCTTGGACACGGTCGTGTGGTTTCCCGTGAGATCCAACTCAAAGTAAGATTTTTTAAATATATGGTGCTTTCTCTGTAAGGTTTGTCGCGTATTTGATCAAATATATACAATCTGTGGTCAAATCGTCGTTTTATTTTCTTGGCAGTTCGTGTCCAAAATTACTTCATGTTAACTGTCTACTCTAGCCCCAAACATTAGCATAAAACTGTGCCAGTATAATGGTCCTACAATTTCGTTGTTTAGCAAAGTGATTTGTGTTAAGACTCGTAACATTACCAACTACCCCTTAAATGTTCTGAACCATAATAACAGGCGTAGTTTTCGCAGTTTGGAGCTGCTAGCTTCTAGCTAGCTGTTGCTAACGGTACGCAGCTAACATAAGTAGACCAAAGTCGCTACTGTCCTGCTCTGTCTTGTTGCCGGAGGTGCAAGTGGAAAATACAGTTGGCAACAGAAGCCACGTGACATTTATTAATCTTCTATTATTTTCTACTCTTGGGGACAGTTCATTTCCCCGCAGAAGTCCCTAGTTACATTAGCTCAGCGGAGCGACTCTCAAGGAGGAGACAGGTGCAGAGCATGGTGCGGAGGCAGAAAACATGTTTATTGCTATCTGAGATCGCTCTGATTTCCTCGCGGTCAGAAAGTAGCTTGTTTCAGCAGAAAACTAACGTTAAGTTAACAGCTACTGCATGTTGTTAATGTTATGACCCGTCCGCATCAGCATCACTGTATTATATCAAGGCCTGTCTGTTTTAGCCAATGTGCAGCTATATGGTTAGTTATGATAAGTTCAAATAAATTCAGAAATCTGCAGCACATTTAAAAAACCCAAACAAAGTATAAGTGATACATTATAAACATGCATTTTTAAAAGAACATACTGAGGGTGACTGCTATAGCCTATTGCAGTCACAAAATTAGAGTGGAAATGTTAAAAATCTAATGTGACTTACATTCGCATTTCATATGAACAACATTTTGGCATGTTAATTTTGAAATAAACGATATTTTGCTGGACAAGTAGGTTTTGTTTCCGGGCAAGTAAAAAATACCTGCCACTTCAAGTACCTCAAAGCACTTAATGTCAAGTCCTGACAAGGTAATACATTCAGCTAAAGACAGGTACATGTTGTGGTATAGCATGTTTTTTGTGGAATCACGTGTAGTAACGCAAAATGCACAAAGCACTTTGTTTGTACTAATCTAATGCATTTTTTATATGTAAAAAGCAGCACCGCCTGTTTAAATGCTTATGATATTTGTCCAATGAAGAGTATTTTTAAGCATGTTTATTAATTTTATTTTATTTTATTTTAGATTTTTCCTTTCACTGCTGCCAATTGATGGAGGAAAGCTACAGCAGGAGGTAAGTGTGATACAAAAAGAACTGTTAATAAATGAAGTGAATGTAATGTACTCGCTAGGGATGCAATAGTTTTTTGGGGGGGGGGGCATTATACATTATACATTACACTCACCGCAAGATTTGCGGTGAGTCCTTGGCAACAAGAGAGGAGATTTTCCATCATTTGTCATTATATACGTTTTTATATCTAAATGAACACAATCAGAAATATGAAAACATATTCAAGATAAGAAGTGCTGAATACTTCCTAATTCGTGGTGTTTTTTATTTCTATGTTGTTTCGTAGGATCCAACCGCTGCTATAGAAAAGAGGGAAGTCGTAATCCGAGGCCTAATTGAATACATGGGGGAGAAGCCAGGAGACTTGATTTCAGATCTACAGGTAAAATTTCCAATCTTTTCTTTTTCAGGGTATAAAAAAAGTACCGTACCTTATGCTGATATGTCTATCATTAAGAGTAGTAGTATCACCAAATCCTCTTCATCCTCTGCATATGCTAAAAGTCAGCATATGCAGATTATTTAAAAAACATTTTGGTCTCATTTGACCATAGAATAATCTACAATCATGTAGAAAAGGTTAAATCATCTACTGGACTGGGTTTTGGTAAAGTTGAGGATGTTTCGCTTTTAGTGACACAAGCTTCTTCAGAGCTCTTAAAGTCATAAAAGAACACTTGCCCAAACTGGACTAAAAACTAAAAAGACCCAGGTTCCTTCCAGAAGGAGAGAACCAAAACTGCCAAAAATGTCTATTCAAATTGTTTTCAATATCACTCAACTTTACCAAAACCCAGTCCTGGCGATGATTTAACCTTTTTATAAGATGGACACTCCCTGGATGAATGAGAGCCTTCACAAACATCTGACCATATGACATTCCCCCAGCCCTCTGGATGGAATGGTCACTGGAAAACTTCAGTTGGACATGAATGAACATGAGCTGGCTAAAGCAGCTGGACCTGTATGGTATGAATTAAAGGTGCACCGATCTGATCTGTCACCAATCATGATTGGTCGATCACGGCCTAATTTTTGTGATCGGTGATTGGTGAAATGCGCCGATCAGAGGGGCCGATCAAACGTAGATTTCAGACTTTCTTACAGTAGATAATCTGGTGAAAACTCCACAGTATAGCGCCGCTCTAAACCGAGTTTTAAATGTAATTCGTGGCTACAAAACCGCTCTGGATGAAATGCTCGGCTGTATCCCTCTGCGCATGTCGGCTCTCCTCTTTCCAGACTGCAGTGTAACTAAACAAAACAATGATGAAGCTTGAGCTAACCCGCTATCGCTATGCTTTAAGACAAAAACATGAGTTTGTGACAATAAAATATCAGCGTCTGGTACTTCTAATAGTAGGTAAAGGAGATGATTTGCCATGTACCATTATTTACATTTGCAACTACCGCATGACTTCACATGCGCGCTCCGTAAGTGATACCACAGGATATTTAACACAAAACTGTGCTATCTGAAACGCACGTGAAACTACAATCAGAGGCAGGGGTCATTGTCCTGTCTTATTTTGCTCTTTAGTACTCACTAAATGGCAGCTCGTCAAAAGGGAAAGTATGTGCGTATGTGTTTGGCACCTCATGTCGCCGTCTCCTTGTGGAAGTTCTTTTCTTTCTTCAAATATTGTCTAATGTTACTGTCAAACTAATTTAGGCAGAAATGTGAGAAATTCCACACAGTGTGCTCACTTTTTCTAAACATTAATTGAACAAACAATATATATTTGTACCGTCAAATAATTCCTGCAACATTATAACATACATAATGGCTGAATTTATGTGTTGTATCAAATATATTTAAGCTGTTACTGATGCATTTAGACACAAATTATGTAATTTAGTGACAAATCTCAAAATTAAACAGATATAATCGACTTGAAAATGTCTGCACAGCTCATCAGCCGTCAGTTTCTCTGAATAGGTTGCGTTCACGTTTTAGAATGTGATGATGGGCAGTTGTCAATACAACTCTATGGGAGAAATACAGTTTTTGTACGAACTCTCAAACAAAAATTGACAAATGTTTTTCCTCTTCAGTATTTGACAGTGATTAGATTTACTAACCCACTTTATTATTTGTATGGCTGAAAGTCCTTTCTACTGACCAACATCACGCTCATCATTTCAAAAATTGTCATTGGTTTATAATATAAACCAATGACAATTTTTGAAATCATTATGTGCTGAAAGAGGAGTCAATGAACTTTGAGACAGTTTTTTTCATGTGGATTCTCCTAGTAATGATCTCAGTCAATACTAGGAGTACTACTACTCATTAACCAAAAACTAAGACAAAAAATATGCAGTTTGCCAGTTACCATAGTTAACGCCATGGAATTTTCACTTGCCCTCCACCTCAGTTTTAAATGAACACGTGAACACAACCTATTGCATTGACTATCAAAACATATCAATGTCTAATGTATTTTTCCCTCTCAAATAGAGTCTGGAGGAAACTGAAGACACTCGGCAGAATATCGCCTATCCAGTGAAGATTGTCAAAGTTGGTGACACGTACGAGATCAGCATTGATGGCCTTCAATGCATTACAGGTTTGGGCACTGTAGCCAAGGCCTCCTGTATTCTTGTTGGCGTTATATACGCATTGGACTTGAAATACCCACCCAAGCTTCAGCACACATTTGAAACTTTTCAGAGATTACTGATTGGTCTCAGTCCTGTGAAACCAAGAGCATCTGTGAGATACAGTTCACTCCTTAAAAAGCTGTCTTAAAGTTTGAATTAATCCTCACTTTTGACCCTGTTCTAACATTGTTCAAATATAAAAAGTGTTTGAAAATTCAAAATGGTGAGTTATAGAGGCTTAGAAGCACAATGTATCAGTTTTGTGAACTGCAACTGCATGTTTGTGTGTTGCAGCAGACACCTTTGTAATTCCCTCTGCAGTAGATGTAGCCATTTTTTTTTTTTGTCCTAGGGATGTGGATTGTTCATTTGGGAATTATCTGTTCACTCACTATGATTTAGTAATTTTACACATTGTGTAGGACAGGGGTTCTGAAACTTTTAAAGGCAGGAAAACAAAATCAAAATTTGGATGAAAATATTCATTTCACATTGCCCTTTTTATTGGTAGTTGTTTCCTTTTTAAAATATTGTATATCACAAGGAATTGTATATATATATATATATATATATATATATATATATATATGTATTTGATCAGACTCCCTCTAAATACAACTTCAGAATTCGAATGAGACGTAAACGACTAGAACATGATTAAAACCAAAGTCCTTCAAGAAAGTTTTTAGAAATCTTTAAAAAAAATGTCTACTCATCTTTTTACTTTTTTTTGTTGTTAAAACTGGAGTGGTAAGGAAAAATGGTACAGAGTTCTGTTGGAAGATAAATATTAATGTTTCAAAATGTAATATTGAATATATAGTTACATTTAAGTGTACATATTGAAAAATAAATGTTGACGTGGAAAAGCTTTAAAAGGTTTTATTTTTTCAGAACACAAGCATATTGGTATAAATGTTTATTTTAAAGTCATGTAATTTTTTATCAGAGCTGACATTCTTGAAAATGTTTTATGAGTTTTCTGAGTTTTTTGAAGTACCGAGTTTAAGTATTGAGTTATGATGTTATGTTGCTGTTTATCGATCCTGATGGTCACACGTGAATGTGTGACCAGAGGGGGGAATGTGAGATTTCATAACACTTTTAAGCAACTTTTGTTAAAGTTAAACTCATCATTCTATCAATGTGCAGAAGCCTGTACTTTTCCACTTCATGTTTTGTCTATCTGAAGGCCAAGCTACAAGTACAACGTGGAAGCTGCTGATTGGAGGTCTCCATGCCTCCGCTCTGTATAATACACTTGCATTCTGTTGTATCTGTTGTTCGTGCTGTCTCTACCATCGACAATAAAACATGTCTTCTGTCTGAATTTAAGACGCGATCCCAGACTTGGCACATCTTCTTCAGGTGGTGGAAGGATGCGGGCCTTGTCTGTAACATCTAGAGAACAGAAGACATTTGCATCTCAAATGAGGTGATGACCGAAACAACAGGGGGCTAGGGTGGGCTTTGTTTATTCGTCTGGGGGAGGAAGGCCCAGTCCCAATACCCACACTGCACCCTACGCCCTCCTATGAAGTGTGCATTTGTTTGAAGTGCGCGCAAGGGTTTGAGTGCGCAGGTTACAAGTGTGCACAAAAGGTGGAATTGGGACAGTGCACACTGAGTGCAGGTTACGTCATCGACTCGTCAAGAGATGGTCATTTTCAGACCTAAACTTTATACAAATTAAAGGTAATTTTGTCTGATCCTTTGGGAAACTAAATGAATTGCTTCACACACGTTAAAATACATGTATATTAGTGGTTTCTAATTAGAGATAGCTGTATAATTTTAAGTTAAATGTGGGTAACTAACTGTTATCTGGTCAGTTTTTATACATTCTAAGATTATTGTACTAAGTGTAAAGTTTAAATTGAATGTTATATAAACGCTTGGTTTAAAAAGTTATTAAATTGTTAAAACACAATGTCCGTAATTCTTCATCAGACGTTTATGCTTCTTTCCAAGTAACATTGCAAAACTTATTTACACACATACTGCATATATATTTCAAAATGTATATTTAAATGCATTTTCCCGACGTTTTGGTGTGTACCGCAAAGAATTATGGGCAATATCCTTCGCCAGAGTGCGCATAGATGCAGGCTACGGCGAAGTGTGGATCAGGGGCGCAAAGGGGGCGGGGCCAAAGACCTCCCTGGAGAATTGGGACACCCTACGCACTCGCACCCTTTATCGGGAACGCGCAAATGAGGGGCGCGAGGGTGGAAGTGCAGTATTGGGACGGGGCCGAAGGGCTGCGAATGAGTGACTTCCAGACTGTGAACCCTGAGAATTAATATACTGTATATATTTTGTAATAACATTTTTAACACAGTATGTTTCATTCTGACTGAAGCACATGATAATGTTATAAAACAGTATGTTTCATTCTGACTGAAGCACATGATAATGTTATAAAACAGTATGTTTCATTCTGACTGAAGCTCATGATAATGTTATGTGATGTGAGAAATGCACTAAAGCCACTGGAGAAAAACTGTAACTATTCAGATCCTCCCCTTCCCCCTAAGATGGCAAAGTGAAGCTCAGCCTGTGATAACGGCCCTATTTACATAACAAAGTTGGCCGTTCACAGGTGATTTCGTTTGTTAGCTAAAATCCTTGGGGTCATTTGACACCGTGGAGGGGATGATAGGTATAAGTGCCAAATGACACCTCCATGCGAGTGCTAGTGTTAAAGCTGCTTTCAATATCTTTTCAAATCTGTTTTCCTTTTCTCCATAGCATGTCTGTAACAAAAGTTCTCATAATCTGAAGTCGGCGTATTTACATGGTTTTATGAAACAGAATTCTGAGAAAAACAGGTTTAAAGATCGACATTCCAAACATAATCATCACAGTCACATATAACATGTAAATTTTGAATTACTCTGTTATGGCACACTTGTTTTAGTCACTATGTTGTAGAAGATTAAAAAGATGTTACTTTGGCACCAATTAAACACACAACACTCATGAATTAGTCGAAAATCAAGAATGTATTGATTCTTTCAATATTCAATGGATTGAATTTTGACCTCCTCTTCTTTTTCTTTCTCTTTATAATTTACTGAAAATTAGATATGTATTAGACATTGCCAGTATTATTCTATCAAATCACGCAGTCTAAATATCCACAACCACCAAGCATTTTTAATGCAAGGAGAAACTTAGGTAACTTTAAACACAAATAAAACAAATGGACCTGTCCGACTCGAGTGTCTATGCTTCGTGTGTCTCTGGTTCTGTCCAAGTGTCTATGATCCGCGTGTCTCGCGTGTCTCCGCCTGTCTGGGTTCTGTCTGCGTATATGTAAATGTAAATGTCTGTCTGTGGTTCTGTTCGCGTGTCTATGGTCCGCGCTCGTGAGCAGAGAGAGACGTGAGCAGAGAGAGAGAGCAGAGAGAGACGTGAGCAGAGAGAGAGAGACGCGAGCAGAGAGAGAGAGCAGAGAGAGACGTGAGCAGAGAGAGAGAGACGCGAGCAGAGAGAGACGTGAGCAGAGAGAGAGAGACGCGAGCAGAGAGAGACGTGAGCAGAGAGAGAGAGACGCGAGCAGAGAGAGACGTGAGCAGAGAGAGACGTGAGCAGAGAGAGAGAGACGCGAGCAGAGAGAGACGTGAGCAGAGAGAGACGTGAGCAGAGAGAGAGAGCAGAGAGAGACGTGAGCAGAGAGAGAGAGACGTGAGCAGAGAGAGACGTGAGCAGAGAGAGACGTGAGCAGAGGGAGAGAGGTGTGAGCAGAGAGAGGCGTGAGCAGAGAGAGAGAGGTGAGCAGAGAGAGACGTGAGCAGAGAGAGAGAGACGCGAGCAGAGAGAGAGAGCAGAGAGAGACGTGAGCAGAGAGAGAGAGACGCGAGCAGAGAGAGACGTGAGCAGAGAGAGAGAGACGTGAGCAGAGAGAGACGTGAGCAGAGAGAGAGAGACGCGAGCAGAGAGAGACGTGAGCAGAGAGAGACGTGAGCAGAGAGAGGCGTGAGCAGAGAGAGAGGTGAGCAGAGAGAGACGTGAGCAGAGAGAGAGAGACGCGAGCAGAGAGAGACGCGAGCAGAGAGAGAGAGACGCGAGCAGAGAGAGAGAGACGCGAGCAGAGAGAGAGAGAGGAGCAGAGAGAGAGAGAGCGAGAGAGAGAGATGGAGAGAGAGAGAGAGAGATGCGAGCAGAGAGAGAGATGCGAGCAGAGAGAGAGAGATGCGAGCAGAGAGAGAGAGATGCGAGCAGAGAGAGAGAGCGTGAGCAGAGAGAGAGGTGAGCAGAGAGAGAGAGACGCGAGCAGAGAGAGACGTGAGCAGAGAGAGACGTGAGCAGAGAGAGACGTGAGCAGAGAGAGACGTGAGCAGAGAGAGACGTGAGCAGAGAGAGACGTGAGCAGAGAGAGAGAGGTGTGAGCAGAGAGAGACGTGAGCAGAGAGAGAGGCGTGAGCAGAGAGAGAGAGAGAGGTGAGCAGAAAGAGACGTGAGCAGAGAGAGAGAGACGCGAGCAGAGAGAGAGAGCAGAGAGAGACGTGAGCAGAGAGAGAGAGACGCGAGCAGAGAGAGACGTGAGCAGAGAGAGAGAGACGTGAGCAGAGAGAGACGTGAGCAGAGAGAGAGAGACGCGAGCAGAGAGAGACGTGAGCAGAGAGAGACGTGAGCAGAGAGAGGCGTGAGCAGAGAGAGAGGTGAGAGAGAGAACGTGAGCAGAGAGAGAGAGACGCGAGCAGAGAGAGAGAGCAGAGAGAGACGTGAGCAGAGAGAGAGAGACGCGAGCAGAGAGAGAGAGCAGAGAGAGAGACGTGAGCAGAAAGAGAGGCGTGAGCAGAGAGAGAGAGAGGTGAGCAGAGAGAGAGAGAGAGACGCGAGCAGAGAGAGAGAGAGGTGAGCAGAGAGAGAGAGATGCGAGCAGAGAGAGAGAGAGATGCGAGCAGAGAGAGAGAGATGCGAGCAGAGAGAGAGAGATGCGAGCAGAGAGAGAGAGGCGTGAGCAGAGAGAGATGCGAGCAGAGAGAGAGAGATGCGAGCAGAGAGAGAGAGATGCGAGCAGAGAGAGAGATGCGAGCAGAGAGAGAGAGACGTGAGCAGAGAGAGAGGGACGTGAGCAGAGAGAGAGGGACACGAGCAGAGAGAGACGTGAGCAGAGAGAGAGAGACGTGAGCAGAGAGAGACGTGAGCAGAGAGAGAGAGACGCGAGCAGAGAGAGACGTGAGCAGAGAGAGACGTGAGCAGAGAGAGAGAGGCGTGAGCAGAGAGAGAGAGGTGAGCAGAGAGAGACGTGAGCAGAGAGAGAGAGACGCGAGCAGAGAGAGAGAGCAGAGAGAGACGTGAGCAGAGAGAGAGAGACGCGAGCAGAGAGAGAGAGCAGAGAGAGACGTGAGCAGAGAGAGAGACGTGAGCAGAAAGAGAGAGACGTGAGCAGAGAGAGAGAGGCGTGAGCAGAGAGAGAGAGAGAGGTGAGCAGAGAGAGAGAGAGAGACGCGAGCAGAGAGAGAGAGAGGTGAGCAGAGAGAGAGAGACGCGAGCAGAGAGAGAGAGACGCGAGCAGAGAGAGAGAGACGCGAGCAGAGAGAGAGAGATGCGAGCAGAGAGAGAGAGATGCGAGCAGAGAGAGAGAGAGATGCGAGCAGAGAGAGAGAGATGCGAGCAGAGAGAGAGAGACGCGAGCAGAGAGAGAGAGATGCGAGCAGAGAGAGAGGTGAGCAGAGAGAGAGAGATGCGAGCAGAGAGAGAGAGACGCGAGCAGAGAGAGAGAGATGCGAGCAGAGAGAGAGAGATGCGAGCAGAGAGAGAGAGACGTGAGCAGAGAGAGAGGGACACGAGCAGAGAGAGAGACGTGAGCAGAGAGAGAGGGACGTGAGCAGAGAGAGAGGGACACGAGCAGAGAGAGAGACGCGAGCAGAGAGAGAGAGACGCGAGCAGAGAGAGAGAGACGCGAGCAGAGAGAGAGAGACGTGAGTCCGCGTGTCTATGGTCCGCGCTCGGAGCCCAGACGGCAGTGCGTTCACTGAGCTGTCAGAGCGGCGGTCACAGCAGCGGAGGATGTAACGTAACGTTCGGTTTATCAAAACATCACAATATTTAACGTATAACACTAGTGAATTTCACCTAGATTTTTTCAGACATTAAAGACAAGATGTTATATAATAATTGTTTAATGAAAAAACAATTTTGCCACAAGCAACCAAAAGATGTGCCTCAGACAAGAATCGAACCTGGGTTCTCCAGGTCCCTGTATTTAATGCTATCCATTCGGCCAACAAAGCACCTCTGGGCTAGACAGGTTTGCACGCAGTCTTATACCTGAGCGTCTAAGTCGCTGGCAGAGCTAAAGCGGACTTAGCCTGCCACCTTGTGGCGATAAGATGTACTCTTTTTCACGCAGCTGCGTGATTCCCGAGAAGCGTGAATGAAGACGACAAAACGGAATGGGACCTACTGTAAATTCACGAGGGCTATCCAGAAAAAGTCCCATAGACCTCAATGTAAACTAAAACAGCGCAACCTCAGCTGACAGAGAACCTACAGCTTTCGGTTTTCTTAAAATCCACACTTTACTGCCACAAACTCTGCACCTTTCCTTCCCACTCTGGCTCTGCTCTTCCGCTGCTCTGATGAGAAGCTCTGATTGGTCACTCACGCGTATTTGTCGCAGAGCATCATGGGAGATAATCCACTGCGCAGAACCGGGAGGACCAGACGATGCCCAAATACAGGCGAGTTCTGCTAATCTCCCGGTCCCTGTGAAGTCCCATGCGCTGCTGAGCACAAGCCATTCATTTGAATAGGGCGCCATCTTGGATCACCGGGGCTTGGTTTCCACACAGTTAGCTGTTAGCATTAGCAATAGTCTTCCAACAAACTGTTTTTGCTGCTTTTCAAGTTACTGTGTATTCAGAAGTTTTAGCACATTAAAAGTAAGTAAAGAAAAAAAACTAAAATATGAATTCACAAAACTTGCAAAGAAGAGGAAGCAAGAAGAAAACCAGAAATAGACAGTCATTTTTGTATCAATCAATCAAAACCTGGACATGCAATTTTACAGCCCGGAACAGAAATAGATTTATGAAAAGCATGGAAGCTATACACTGAAAAAAGTTAAATCTTGGTCAGATTTATTTACTGAAAATAATAAATATTAATAATTATTTTAATGGCAAGTAATTTTTGCTTGAATATAGTTTGTAGTGTTAGATTATTTTACTAGTTTTAAGATGATAATAATAATAATACTACTTCGTGAGACTGTACCAAGCTGCTGTTGCTAGTACACGGACCAGACCTATGCACCTAGATTCTGGAATAGTCTTCCTGAAGGTGTGAAACAGGCCGCTACCATGGCTGTGTTCAAGTCCAGGCTAAAAAAAAAACTGTCTTTCTAACCATGCCTAAGACTGAAAAGGAGTTACAGGTCTGTGAGAGCCACAAATCTTGCTTGTTTATAGGTGACCAAAGTTTAAACGCATATATATCTTCCATAAACCACACATTCTGGCTGAGCATAGACACACACACTTTCACACAGACGGCGTTATAATGATTTCAGGCCCAACACGCAGCTCTTAAGCCTGAGAAGGACTCCATCGGGGTCTTTCATGACTTCAAAGGCCGAGCGACTTTCCCAACATGCCTCGCTCCTTAAATGGCTTTCGATTGGCAGCACGGGCAGCGGCGGAGGAAGGAGGAACTCTTCTATGTGTGCGAGGAATCGATCTCACGTCTCGGAGTCTTGCCGGAGCCTACAGCCGCCTCTTTCTAAAGCTCTCTCTCTCTCTCTCTCTCTCTCACGGCGAGATCTCGGAGTTTACACCAGTCAATTTATCAAACAGGAAATACAGCATTCGGCGATTCGTTGCATTCATCCATTTTGTTTTTTGAGGAAATGTACGTACAGTAGGGACAGAGACTGTGTTTAAGGCAATTTTTCTCAACAGAACGACAAATGAGACGACTACTTGATCATATGTGTCTTGTGTACTTGCATAAATACATGCAATAGTTATGTACTAATATATAATAGAAAAGGGGTGGGATTAAAAAAGTCTTCTTCTTCCAACTCCCTTTCGTACATGACACAAGACAATGTATTACTATTATTAGTATTATTTTAGTGTTACATACTTCTATGGTCAACTGATAATAATTATTCTATTACTTATGTATATAATAGTCTTTGAGTATCTTGTTTTGGTTAAGTTTTTGTAACTCGTCATGTATGAAATGAAAATAAATGATATAAATGTGTACTAAAGAATGAGCCTATTGGTAGTTGCAGTTAATGTCAATAACAGTAACAATATCGCGAAAGTCCTCAGAGGGACAGGAAGTGCATCTCTCTACCTGCAATTTTGTGAGTTCTTCCACTTAGTAATTAGGGAGAGGTCTGAAATGTTTATCAAATGTTTAACATCATCCCTACGGTGAAGCATGGGGGTGGAAACATCATGCTTTCGGGGTGCTTTTCAGCCAAAGGCACAGGACGACTGCAATGTATTATGGAATGGATTAACAGAGCCATGTATTGTGAGACTTTGGCCAAAAACCTCCTTCCCTCAGTCAGAGCATTGACGATGGGTCGTGGCTGGGTCTTCCAACATGACAATGACCAGAAGCACACAGCCAGGAAAACCAAAAGAAGAAGCAAATCAAGGTCCTGGAGAGGCCGAGTCAGTCTCTAGACCTAATTCCAAAAGGAAATCTTAGGAGGGAGCTGGAATTTCGTGTTGCTTGCAGGGTTTGAAACGATACATAGGTGATAGACATGTGGGCGGGGCAAGTAATCAGGAAACAGGAAGTACAACTGAAGAGAACACAGGTGATAGACATGGGGGCGGGGCAAGTAATCGGGAAACAGGAAGTACAACTAAAGAAGAGACAGATGATAGACATGGGGGCGGGGGAAGTAATCAGGAAACAGGAAGTACAACTAAAGAGGACACAGGTGATGTAAATGTAATGAGTTTGCACATGAGTTTGCACATTTTTTCAATGACAAGGTTCAAGGCATCAAAAACGCCATTGTCTCCAATCCACAGATAACAATCCAACAACCAGAAAGGCTCTTTGAGCTAACTTACTTTGCACCTGTAAATGATCAAACTATCCAAGAGATAATCTCCAGTTTGAGCTCCTCCACATGCAGCCTGGATGTACTACCCACTAGATTTCTGAAGTCTGTTCTGAGCAGTCTGTTACCTTCACTCACACAGATAGTAAACATGTCCCTTCATTCTGGAATATTCCCAAAGGCCCTGAAAACTGCAGTCATCAGGCCCCTGCTAAAAAAGAGCAGTCTGGATGCTACGGTACTTAACAACTATCGTCCCATCTCAAATCTGCCATTTATGGGGAAAGTCCTTGAAAAAGTTGTCTACCTACAGCTTACTAGATTTCTTATAATCAACAACTCATTTGATATGTTTCAGTCCGGCTTTAGACCCCACCACAGCACTGAGACTGCTCTCGTTAAGTTACAAACGATATCCGGCTGAACACTGACGCAGGCAAAGTCTCAATCTTAATCTTGTTAGATCTGAGTGCTGCCTTTGACACCGTCGACCATGAGATCCTCTTACAGAGACTAGAGGACTGGGTTGGCGTCACTGGCACCGCCCTAAGTTGGTTTAGGTCTTACCTTGAGGACAGGAAGTACTTTGTGGAGATTGGAAACTGTGTCTCAGATCATATGGCCCTGACCTGTGGAGTACCACAGGGGTCGATCCTGGGACCTCTTCTGTTCAATCTCTACATGCTGCCGTTAGGTCAGTTAATACGCAGAAACAAAGTGTCCTATCATAACTATGCAGACGACACTCAGATCTATGTCTCACTGACTGCAGGAGAACATGGACCAGTGGACTCACTCCTTCACTGTATCCAACAGATCAGTGAGTGGATGCAAAACAACTTCCTTCAGCTAAACGCAGACAAAACTGAAATGATTGTCTTTGGTCCCCAGAAACAAAGAGAGAGCGTCATCTGTCACCTACAGTCTCTCTCCCTAAAACCTTCAAACAAGGTCAGAAATCTAGGGGTAATACTGGACTCAGACTTAAATTTTAATAGCCACATCAAATCCGTAACATCAGCAGCTTTTAACCATCTAAAAAACATTGCCAGGATCAAAAACCTAGTGTCTAAAGCAGACTTGGAGATTCTTATCCATGCATTTGTCTCCAGTAGATTAGACTACTGCAATGGCCTGCTCACAGGTCTGTCCAAACAGGCTGTAAAACAGCTGCAGTACATTCAAAATGCAGCAGCTCGAGTCCTGACAAGAACCAGGAAGTACGACCATATTAGTCCTGACTAGAACCAGGAAGTACGACCACATTAGTCCGGTCCTCAGGTCTCTGCACTGGCTTCCTGTGGCTCAGAGAATAGACTTTAAAACAGCTCTGCTTGTGTACAAGTCTCTCCATGGCCTCGCACCAAAATATATTAGTGACATGTTAGTCCCATATGAACCAGCCCGGACTCTGAGGAGCACAGGGACTGGACTCCTGTTAGTGCCCAGAGTCAGAACTAAACATGGGGAGGCTGCTTTTCAGATTCATGCTGCTAAAATCTGGAACAATCTTCCTGAAGATGTGAGACAGGCCTCCTCTCTGACAATGTTTAAAACCAAGTTAAAAACTGTGCTGTTTAGCTGTGCATACAACTGAGGGATTTTATATTTTTATCTTTCGTTTTAATGTTCTGTGATTATTTATGATTTTAATGCTATCTTGTTCAGCACTTTGAGTTGCCTTGTGTATGAATTGTGCTATATAAATAAACTTGCCTTGCCTTGCCTTGTGATACACATAGGGGCGGGGCAAGTAATCAGGAAACAGGAAGTACAACTGAAGAAGAGACAGATGCTAGACATGGGGGCGGGGTAAGTAATCAGGAAACAGGAAGTACAACTATAGAGGACACAGGTGATACACATGGGGGCGGGGCAAGTAATCAGGAAACAGGAAGTACAACTGAAGAGGACACAGGTGATACACATGAGGGAGGGGCAAGTAATCGGGAAACAGGAAGTACAACGAAAGAAGACACAGGTGATACACATGGGGGCGGGGCAAGTAATCAGGAAACAGGAAGTAGAACTGAAGAGGACACAGGTGTTAACAAATTATAAAACAAAACAGGAGATAAACCAAAACCGTGGCACTATTTTGATTAAAAAAATAACGGGTGTGTTTTATTTAAAGGAAAATACCTAAAAAAAGAGTGTAACATCTGCCACAAACACATCTGACAGTTTGTAATCTCCGCTTTCAGAAAAACAATGCCGTCTTTTTGCATGGTACACAGTTGAAGTAACCGTGGCAACAGGGAGAAAACAAGAGGTGTTTTAATACCAACGGCGGTCTCAAACCAAGGTGTTTGTCAGAAATACCCAAATCAATATTTTTCAACCCAAAGTGTCCCACAATGTGTCTTTGTTTTTGTGTTTTTTTAAAGAACCTTGGGAGGCTCCATTATAAACTGTTATAATTCAATGTTTTGTTGTAGTGATATATGAAAAAGCAGCTAATTCTCACTTGGAACGAGGCTGAAGGGACTAAATACAACGGTAAAAGCTACATTTAAGAAACAAAACATCAGGCAATCAAAATGGTTTTTCCGTATTTAATTAGCTTTTTGTATTCCTTGGGCCTTTTTTCATTATTTCTAAAGACATACAGTAATTGCAGCCTTTACAATTTTGATTGGGATTCATCTTTATCACTGTACACGGATATGGAGCTTTCGCGAAAGTTCACCGTGGTAGACCCGGCTGCTGTGCCAGGCCACAGGCTGCTCTTCCTCGACTCATCAATACCAGCAACGCCCACACCCAGTCAACCAATAACCACCAGGACAGCAAGTTAAAAGCCGGAGACGCCCATTTCCCGGTCTTCTGAAGTCTGCAAACTTCTGAAGCCTGCAAGGTGCATGTCGCTAACGCACCTGTTCGCAAATGCATGCGTGGTTCTGGAGGGGTCGCTTCTGCTCACGTGTTGCTCGTGCGCGTGGCCCTGCTGTCCTCAGTCTGGCTGCTCGTGGTCTGCTCCTCCTCCGCGTCCCTGCACCTGCTGTGGTTCGCATATCCCCACTGCTCTCCTCCTCTGCGGGCTCTTCTGCGGGCTGCTCCGCGGGGCCCCTCCGCGGTTCTGTGCTGCTCGTTCCTTGTGGTCTGCTGCCGCGCGCAGACGGTCTGGCGGTGCTGTGCGTGTCCCTGCCTCCGACTGGCGGTGCCGCGTTGTCCCGTTGCTCTTCCCAAGTCTCCTGGCATGTGAGTACAGTGAGTGTGCCGACCGCGGACAGTTTAATCCCGGAGTCTAGGCTGCAGGCGACTGGTTTTTGCCCTACGCACTTGACTGCAGGCGTCAGTCTTCGCCCGTGCTTGGTCTGCAGGCTCCGTTTTACACGTGTTGAGCTAACTGAGGGTCAATGCATCTTAAATGGCATCAATCTCCAATGTCTGAGGGATATAAGAGGAGCAATGTGCATTAATTCAGATTCATGTTCTGCCACTTGCAGTAAAACCACGTTGGAAAAAATGTGCAAAGACTACCCCATCGTGCTCCAGACGGCACACACAGAGCTCTTGCACGGCGCCATCTTTACAGCATCAATCTCATTACTCGCAAGTCACTATTGTTAAATGATGTATTTAAATTCGTCTATCTGCAGGAGGAAGGAGGGGCCATGCATTTAAATAGCTAGGTCACTAGTATTAAACTGGGTAACTAAACTGCAGTTGTTGCATTTCGAAAGTGCAGCAGAAAGAAAAGGGGCCCAATGTGAATATGCAATGGGTTTGAAGTGGAGCTGTAGCTATGAACGCATGGAACAGTGATCGTTCATGCGTATCTGCCATAACCAAAGCAGCAAGATGGCTCCAGGGGACATCTGTTTCTCGCATGGGAATGTTTCGGATTCGGGTTGATTTATTCCTCAGGCTCTTAAACAACCGTGGGCATGGTTCTCTGACCGCCGCTGCTGCGGTCCCTGCTGCCGTTCCTACTGATGCCTGATCCCGCTGCTGCCTATTCCTGCTGCCTGCTCCTGCTGCTCCTACTACTACATGTGCCGCTGCTGCTGTTCCTGCCGCTGCCGCTCCGCAGGCTCCCAGGCTGCACCTATCTCTACGGCTCGGCTCTTCAGACACGTACGTAACCTGGCTCACGGAGACAAGCGGCGCACGCTGGCGTGACACGTCTGTTGTTCGGATGAATTGCATTGTGCTGCTGCTGCTTGCTGCTTCTGCTGCCGCTACTGCTGCTATTGCTGCCGCTGCTGCTTCATTCTGCATCTGCTGCCGTGCTGCTGCTGCTTCTTTACTTTGACACCTCTCTTCACTGCGCATCTCTTTTACTGAAACACTAAACAGCTTCAACTTTATTCTACTGCGGTGGCTTGATACAGGATTATTGCTGTTATTATCTACGGATGCTGCAACCGCTGCTGCTGCTGCTGCTTCATGCTGCTACCGTTACTGCTGCCGCTGCTGCTTCAGACTGCATCTGCTGCCGTGCTGCTGCTGCTTCATGTACTTGACATCTCTCTTCACTTCGCATCTCTTTTACTGAAACACTAAACAGCTACAACAATATTCTACTGCTCTGGCTTTGATACAGGATTATGGCTGTTATTATCTACGGATGCTGCAACCGCTGCTGCTTCATACTGCTACTGCTGCTACTGCTTTGCTGCTTCTGCTGCTTCATACTGCTACCGTTACTGCTGCTGCTACTGCTGCGCTGCTGCTGCTGCTTCATGTACTTTGACATCCCTCTTCACTTCGCATTTCTTTTACTGAAACACTAAACGGCTACAACAATATTCTACTGCTCTGGCTTTGATACAGGATTATTGCTGCTATTATCGACGGATGCTGCAGCTGCTGCTGCTTCACACTGCTACTGCTGCTGCTGCTTCATACTGCTACTGCTGCTGCTTCATACGGCTACTGCTGCTACTGCTGCTGCTTCATTTACTTTGCATCTCTCTTCACTTCGCATCTCTTCTACTGAAACCCTGAACAGCTACAACAACATTCTACTGCTGTGGCTTTGATACAGAATTATTACTGTTATTTTCTAAGGACGCTGCTACTGCTGCTGCCGCGGCTTGATACAGGACTTTGCTGTTATTATCTGAGGCTACTGCTGCTGCCGCTGCTGCGACTGCTACTGCAACCCATTCTCTCAGAAGCTCATCCTGCTTCTAATGGATGCAGCCCGGCTGAGTATGCCGCGCTGCGCCGGACTCGCACCTATGCTCCCAGGGTCGCTTCGGCGGTCGTGCTTCATCTCTCTACTGAATCTTCTGATTCTATCAGATGCAGCTGGCCAAGTAGCTGCGCTGAGCCGTCAATCGGACTCCTAATCAAAGGCATCCATACCTGGTTCTTCACTCTTCTGATCACAGGCTCCCCATCATGCTGCCCATCCTGCAGCGGCGCTGAACTCCGGCTCATCTTCCAAGTACACGTCTGCCCTCCTCGCAGCATCTTCTGCTCGCCTTCTGTGGCTTCTCTGCATAAGCGTTTCACCACTGCTCACTCAACCTTCAATGCGGTCCGAGACACGGCTTCCCGTCCTATCCTACTGGCCTAATTATCTACTCTCCAACCCAAGATTCCAAGCGTAAAGGCGCCTGCAACATCAATGGCCCTCTCCGGTGTGTCTCTCTGCCCCTACAGGTCTCCGCTTCTACACGGACGCTGCCCCTTCCGTGGGTTTTTGGGGGATTCTTCCAGGACCAGTGGTTCGCCGGCCGTGGCCCGCTACTTTCCCCGGAGCATTTCATCTGCCCTACACGAGACATTCCCAGTGGTCGTGGCCTGCGCGCTGCGGAATCACACGTGGCAGAGAAAGAGGATCTCTGTCATGCGTGATCATCTCGACGTAGTGGAAGCATTAAACAAAGGTCGCTCTTCTCACCCAACATAATGTCCCCTGACCATTCAACCTTCATCTCAAACATTCGAAGATCAGAGGCGCCTGCAACTCAATAATAGCTCGCTTCGACACATCTCTCTGCCCCTACAGGTCCATGATGCGTTACACTCGCCTCCGCGGCAAAAAGGAGATTTTAACGGACCTCTAATTCTCACTCCAGTCAACCTTCCCATAACAGCAACCTGGTTCAGAGCTCAGCTAAGATCCCTACTGCTCCTCTGCAATTTGTCTCCCCAGCTCTTACAGCCCACTCCTTCAGGATAGGCGCTGCCACGCGCGCGACCTCGCTGGGGCTCCCCCACTCTTCCTCTGCAACAGCTGGGGCGCTGGTCCTCTTCGGCTTCTCCACCTACATCAGGCCAGATGCGACCGCTATCATGGCAGCACAACGTCTACCGGCTTCCTCGTAAGCTCCCAGCAAAGCAAGTAAGCAACAAGATTCTGGTGGCGGCACGCACTTTTCTCAGCTCGCTCAAAGATTCCCCTGCTACGGCGGCTGGCTGAACATGCGCGTGCGCGCATGTTCTCAGCTCGCTCAAAGTTTCCCCTGCTACGGCGGCTGGCTGAACATGCGCGTGCGCGCATGTTCTCAGCTCGCTCAAAGATTCCCCTGCTACGGCGGCTGGCTGAACATGCGCGTGCGCGCATGTTCTCAGCTCGCTCAAAGATTCCCCTGCTACGGCGGCTGGCTGAGCATGCGCGGCGCGCATGTTCTCAGCTCGCTCAAAGATTCCCCTGCTACGGCGGCTGGCTGAACATGCGCGTGCGCGCATGTTCTCAGCTCGCTCAAAGATTCCCCTGCCACGGCGGCTGGCTGAACATGCGCGTGCGCGCATGTTCTCAGCTCGCTCAAAGATTCCCCTGCCACGGCGGCTGGCTGAACATGCGCGTGCGCGCATGTTCTCAGCTCGCTCAAAGATTCCCCTGCTACGGCGGCTGGCTGAAATGCGCGTGCGCGCATGTTCTCAGCTCGCTCAAAGATTCCCCTGCCACAGCGGCTGGCTGAACATGCGCGTGCGCGCATGTTCTCAGCTCGCTCATGCTCTCAGGCCCGCGCAGTACGTCCTGCTATCCCAATCGCAGGCCCGCTTTTTGGGGATCATGCACGCGAGCAAGCGCCGTGCTCAACAGCATCCCGCCCGGGCCTAGGGCGCCAAACATGCTCAATCAATAAACATGCTAAAATCTAATAAGTCTAATGCGTTTTCCTCATGGGTCTCTCCAAGGTGAAATGGAGCTTTCGCGAAAGTTCACCGTGGTAGACCCGGCTGCTGTGCCAGGCCACAGGCTGCTCTTCCTCGACTCATCAATACCAGCAACGCCCACACCCAGTCAACCAATAACCACCAGGACAGCAAGTTAAAAGCCGGAGACGCCCATTTCCCGGTCTTCTGAAGTCTGCAAGCCGCCGCCGCCCCACCCCCTCCTTCTCTCATGAAGCGTGCTTGCCTACTGCCTCTGCCGTCACCAGTGCCTAGGCCCCGGGGGGATCATGCACGCGAGCAAGCGCCGTGCTCAACAGCATCCCGCCCGGGCCTAGGGCGCCAAACATGCTCAATCAATAAACATGCTAAAATCTAATAAGTCTAATGCGTTTTCCTCATGGGTCTCTCCAAGGTGAACTAACCTTGGAATAAAAACAGTTTCTATCTCCTAAGACACACAGCGTACAGTGCACAACGACATGAACCGGCCTCTCTCACATCACACAGACTCACCGTGGACGGGAGCCGGGTCCTAACGTCTTCTGCCGCCGCGTCCGACCCCCGAAGGTCCTGCTTCAGGTCCAGACCAGAGAGGGGAGGGGCTGAGGAAGAGCAAGGCATTTGTTAAACAACAACTAGAGATCAGAGACCAGAGAGACCAGAGACAAAATACCATATTGAGACCAAAGACTAGAGACCATATGGAGTCCAGAGACTCTAGACCATATTGAGACCAGACACTAGAGACCATATAGAGTCCAGAGACCAGAGGACCAGAGGACCAGAGGATCAGAGACCCAGAGACCAGAGACCATAACACAAATTGACAGCCAAAAAATGGTCAGGGGTTTCTCAACTGATTTAGATGCTCTATCAGGTCAACTTTTTGCGATACAGCCATAGTGTTACGGATTATGTACGTCTACGTTATTATGAGTAAATAAAAACTGAATGACTTTGGATACGTTGACTTTTATTTCTTGAGGAAAACGGAAAAAACGTCAAGGGTTTCTCAGTTGATGATCCGCAGAAATATGTTTTTTACGCAAAATCGATTTAAAAAAATATTTCTCTTGCAAAAAATCCTGGCCTGATTGAGCAAAACCAAGACTCAGAGCATCAAAATTCAGCTGGAAAACCCTGGACTATTTTCAAAAAATATTTTTTTGTTACCCAGTGTAATAAGACCAGAGACCATATTGAGAACAAAGACCAGAGACCATATATAGACCAGAGACTCTAGACCATATTAAGACCAGACACTAGAGACCATATAGAGTCCAGAGGACCAGAGACCATATAGAGACCAGAGACTCGAGACCATGAAAAAAACAGCTTTAACCAAGTTATTATTGTGAGGAGGAGATGGATGGATGAGACCGTTTCACGATTCATATAAAAAGATAGAAGTCCACGTGTTGTTCAATCAGGACTTTGTACTTGACATATTTCAGTATTTTGATAAATTAAATACAGAATCATGTACCAAAAAATCAATACTTATCTCTCATTTTCAAGATTCTATTGAGACACGGACCACAAGGTTAGAGATTGAGAGTGTGTGTGTGTGTGTGTGTATATCTCTGTGTATGTGTGTGTGTGTGTCTGTATCTGTGTGTGTGTGTGTGTGTCTGTGCTTGTGTGTGTGTGTGTGTGTCTCTGTGTATGTGTGTGCCTCTGTGTGTGTGTGTCTCTGCATGTGTTGAAGAATTCTCACTGAACGAGCTGCAATCAATACGAGCCTCTCACCAAAACAGCGGGTCACGAACCAACTAACATTTACAGGAGAACACACACACACACACACACACAAGCACACACAGGCACACACACACACACACGCACATACACACACACACACACTTTTAATGCCAATTATATAATTCCAAAACAATCAATTATTAACTTTTGTTTAATATTATTTTAAGATGTAAAAATAATGCCAAGATTAATATTGATTCAGCAAAAAATCTGTTTAAATTTTTACTAAGGGCCGTGTGATCTCATGTTTCAATCTCCAACATGTTTTGTCGATGGTCCAACAGGAGAGACACTTTACTCGTGTTTGGCACCAAAATAGATACGACTTTGACAAAAAAAACTACACAAAGAGCAAAATATAGGACTTTCAAATATTTTATGAATTCCTATTTATGATGAATAAATATTTGAGTTAATATAATAAATAAATAAATAATACATATCTGAATTAATTTAAGATAATTTTCTGCTTCTATTTTAAAAAGTAAATATATTTTCTATACTTAAAAATATGTTGTAACAAACCCTTTTTTTGTAATTGCTTAACAGTATTTATTATGACAAATTATCGTTGAGCCCTTTCTCATATTGTTTTAATATTCTATGGTAAAAACTTGTGTATTTCAACGTGTTACTTTTATTTTTATTATGTATATTTATTTGTGCAGCACTTTGTAAATGTGTCCCAAAAGTGTTTCTTTTGTGTATATAATATTTATCATTTTGTATTATGTAAATGTAACTCAGGGTTATTTATGCACAATTCTGATATTCAAATTTTGTTTCTTGCAGACGTATTTGCTCGAAATAAACATGAACATCGAATATCTTTTTTTTTTACTATATCTTTCTCCATCACTCTGTCTACTTTTTTTTGTCAATATGCTTTTCTTTTATTTTTTCAAACTTTATTATGTGCCTAAAACTACACATAAACAGTCGTGCAATGTACACTCGAAAGAACAATGCCGATACAAAAACGAGAAAACCAAAAAGTAGAAACATTCATAAGCAATCATAAAAATCAGACTGAATTCCAACACAAACAGACATGTGTTCAGAAATATACACATTCTTATTTTATATCTCTTTCTCTCTATTGATATTTTTTTCTTCTATTTCTATCCATCTGTTTGTTTACATTTGTTTACTGTTTTATTTGTTTTATTTTTGTCTTTTAATGTTGTTTTATGTTTGTATTTGTCTGTGCACACTGGACACTTTTTGCTAATGTATTCCAATGTGGTTTTTTTACTGCAAATGGCAAATAAACTGAATCTGAATCTATTTCTGTCTCTACTGTTTTTCAGGAGGATTTCCAGGATTTTACGAGAGACGGTAACTTTCCCTGGCTCTCCACAAAGAGCAGGATTAAATCGGAGCCGACGCCAGAATCTGGAAGTTTCACTGTCGCAGGAACAATGTGTCTTTTCTGTACCAGGAGGCAGTCATCACGGAGAAACAAGAAATAAATGAAGAAATATTAAACAATCAGAAAACAAGTATTTGTAAAATTAGAGGAAATAGATTAAAGGCTTCTGTATTCTTGAATTTAAACATTTAAGGCAGATACTATTCACACATGTTTTCATTTAGGTTGAAAGACTGAGATTAAGGTAAAAAAATATGTTTTTTTCTCCATTTTGCTAATCTGCTAATGTTTTTCCAATTTGATTATTGATGTTATATATTTATTAAAATCTATTGCTAAATGATAGTTATGCGTTTAATTTTCTACACTATTTTTTGCAAAATTTACTGTCGTTCTCACAATGTCGACACTGGAAAAATAACAATATCAAATTCTTGAATAATGCTGGTTTTTTTTTTAAATAACCAACATTGATGTAATTTTCACAGTTTTAAAACACGATTTTCTAATGCACCAAGCAAATACGTAACAATTCAATTCTATTCATTTTGTTGCGTCCTAAATCACAACAGTCATCTTGAGAGACTTTACACAGTTGCCGATTCCTCAACAACAGATCTAAAAATAATAACAAACACATAGAAGACATTGGTCCATTAAAGGCTGTATGACCACTGTCCATAAATGATAATAAACGTCCATAAATGTCCTGGATCATCCCTGTTCTTAGACCCTCCTGAATCAGCGAGAAACCACCCAAAAATAAAAATGAAAGGAAAAAAAGTGAGAGCCTTGAGGAGGCCCATATTGAGAGAATATGCTGTAGATCCAGGACTCAGGCGGTAGAACGAGGACGTCTTTCTGCAATGAAATCTTTTTTTTTTGTCTTTCCAAGTACGTTTTTGCTCATCCCTGAAGAAAATATGTTCTAAAATCAATATGAAAACATTTTAGTCCCATAATTTTTGTCATAAAGTGAAGTTTGAACTGCATTTTGTATTCTCCTGCAAACGAAAACTAGCTTTGACGCTATAATCCGGCATATTTACATTTGTTTTAATTATTAATGTGCATTGTCCCTATCAAATAAATGGATACATATATTTTCTACAAGGGTAAATATGAATCCAATAGAGAACTAACACGAGAAAATCTGCTAATTTAATGTAGGATGGTAAATTATATGATTTTAAGCGTCTTTGAGTGTCCAAAAAAGCACTATATAAGTGTATAGTTATTCATTATTATTATAAGATGAACTATGGACTGAACAGGTCCATAATACACGCCTCTGTCCATTATCTATGATCCAGTTCAATACTTTTATACTTGTTGTACAGTTTGTTCCGAGCTCCAGCCTGAAACGATTGGATAATTGTTTTTTTTTTGGTTCTCTCCCCCCAGTTTTATTTTTCCAGTGCCCACGCATAAACACAAACAGTTAATTCCGCCGCCTTGCAAATGTGAGCCATTAGCACGATCCCAATCCAATTCAAAAGTCCCTCTAGAAACAAAAGCGCATGATTATCAAACCGTGCGGCGCGAAACAAAGCAAAATAAAAGCGTCATAACACAACTATTTAACGGAGGTATCACGTCTCTCTCAATTACAAAAACCCGCGCGTTTTTTCTCTGGCTATTGTCAGCGTTGAGCACAAGTGAACTAGCTTTGTACCGCCATTAAAATAACCCCGCCTGATTAAAATCCATTTAATTTGATAGCTGGATCGCTACTTTCCCCAGTTTTGAGACGATCCATCAAGCCGCCAGACGCAAAACGCAAAATACAATTTGACTCCAATTGTTGTAAGCGGCGAATCACGCTGCGAGACATGCTAAAGCTAATTTCCTCAAACAAATTAGTTGGCTGCATCCGAAGTTCATTGACGAAGTTATAAAATGTCGTATGGAGAGGCAAAGCGCTCGCTCGTACATTTATAGTAATTGTTTGGCAGACCCCCGCTGGGAAGGGCATTTGAGGCGCCCACCTCCCAATGCCATCTTTCCAAACCCGGCAACTGTCAAATGGCTTGGCGTCGAATCCAAACGCGGTAAAAGCAGATCGTTCATTGGGTTTTCACACCTGGAGTTCGCCTTCCCGCTAGGCTAACACATGCCGTCCTGGTGCCAGTCCAGAGTTTTGGTCGGGTTTTGTTGTTCACGCCGCGCTCCGTTAGACGCATGCGGCAACAAACGCTAAAAGTTGTCATGTCTATTTATTCAAGCAGACAACTTTTACGATGTCTGGGTTTTTTCGGTAAATTTAGATTTTGAGGAAGTTTTTAAGTGCTCGCATATACAGAACTCTTTGTGAAGATGGCTTTAGCAGTGGCAGCCATTTTGAAGCTCGGTAAGTGTAGCCTTTTTTGTTTTATCAAGTGGCCTTAATTTGGCATTTCCACATGAGATGCTTGTGGTATGTTCGAGAGTCGCAGGAAAAAAAAAAAAACTATTATTTTTGTCAACCTAAAACTCCAAGAGCAGTAACTTGGGAACACTATGGCTCTATAAGTTTAAGAACTACTCTCGATTCTCTCCATCTCTACCCATCTTCAGCATGACTTCAACTGTAGTCTGTTCATTGCTATTCACCTGCTGCCCACTGTCTGTTTCATGGCATTGGTGATGGGACCCATGAACCCACACTTGTATTCTGGTCCAGCCCAGAGTTGGCTGGGAACCTGTTCAGTCCTGCATCGCGTTGCCTCAGTCCTCGTTCTACAGACCGAGTCCTCTCGATGGACCAACGGCTCCTATCTGTTTGTTATTATTGCATTTCCTGTATTTGAACGGTTTGATTTTCTGATCGGTTGTTGAAGAATCCATTCTGATTTTATTTTGTAAATTTGCTAATGGGAACAGATATTACAAGATTAATCTTCATTCTGTTCCTTTTTTTTCATGTATGGATTTAAAAAAAAATGGTGTAATGGCCTGACATGACATGAGCAAATAAAAAATAAAAAAAATAAAAAATAAACATTAAATTTAAAAAAAAGAATCGCCAATTTTGTAAAGTCCTCCAAGACAACTCTTATGATTTAGGGCTAAAAAAAATTTTTCCAAGGAATCATCAACATTTTTAGCAATTTAAAATAAATAAATAAACGTTGATTGATTGATTGATTGATTGATTGATTGAATTTACCAACCTCCTGGTCCCTACGGCAAGTTCTATGATTTAACCTCAAATCTAGTTTTGGTATTGGGAAAGTACCCTTGTACTGGGTCAGGTGAAATAAGTTTAACCTCAGCCTGAACCCTTCGGTCGTATATTTTAATGCTGTTGTTTTTTTGACAGTTAACTGTAACTTTGTTTGCTATGCTTGACCGAATAAACTACTACTACATATGGACACAGCAATAGATTTCAATAGACTAAATGTAAACGACGACAACGACAGCCTAAAATAAATTGTCCAGTGCCTTTTTAAAAAGTGTTGGCTTCATCCGAAATGTTTAGGAACCCACTCACATTCAGAACCATTTGCTGCTTTTCTGGCATCTCTACCTGTGTCTCTACATGCCAAAGTCTATTATTTATTATGAAGTATTTATTCTAGTTTACAAAAGGACAGGAATTTCAACCAAAAACCTCTGGTCTCCCATTTCTTACAGACGTGTAGCAGACTTGTCAGAACATCACGGGATTGTATCCGCCTTGTGGCTCAGTCTTTTTTGCCAAACACACACACACACATCACTTTTAATCATCTTTTGTACGTGAATCAACAACTTTGTAAAGTCCTCCGCGACAACTGCTGTTTAGATTTAGGGCTACACATTGAATTGAACAATAAACCCATTATATGCCTGTCGTATCAGTCCATCTGTATATCCATCTACTGATTAAGCTCCATGAGTGAATGACAGATAAAAAAGGATAATGGACACCGTTTCTTTACGCTTTAAATCCATGACCAGTTGTCTAAGAATTACTAACAGGAACTGAGGGAGTAAAATAGTTTCAGATATGGTCGAAGGAAATTACACACCTATCTCTGGAGTGTTTGGTCTCTGATTTGAATTCATCTTGATGTGCTCGCCTGTACCGTTCTCGATCTCATGATTAAGTCTAAATGCTCTAAACAGCTGCTTTCAATGGGAAGATGTGTCTTTTTTGCTAATGGTTTCGTCACGCTGTCAGTCTGACGGCCGCTACTGTGCTAAGCAATTGGATTTACTCAAAAGCCGTGACCGCCATCCCCTCTCACACCGATATACCTCCGCCAGCTCAAACAATGCTTTCTCTTCTTCCCAAAATGTAATAAACGGCTGCTTTTCATTTGAACGTTTGCACATGTTTTATAACCCCTCTACAGCCACGGCCATTGAAGAACAACCAACACCATTGTCCGCACCATGGGATTAGCTCGGAGCATGCAAAGAGATGCGAAGAGAAGACGATTTCACTGTCACACATTGTACCACAGAAAATGCGAAGCGAGAGCACTTCATTTCAAGGCGTATTATTGTTGTTGGCTTTTCGCGTGCAGTCTGAATAAATCGTCATTAGAACATTGTCTTTCTGTCTTTTTCATGCTCAAGGCCAACATTGCCAGTTTGACGACAATAGATGAACAATAGCCAGTTCACGGAAAGAAGACGTGAACTGAAAGAAAAAGGCACAATAGTCCTGTTTTAGATCACATTGTCACCCATTGAATGCCTCTTAGGACGCTTTCATCATTGCTAATATGTCTCCTTTATGGTGTGTAGATTAGGTCTTCGATACTATTCATGCGATACAAGCAACCACAGACGAGCCATCTTTGTTCTGATAATTGTACAGAGTCTCTTTCAATTGTCTGCTCACTTTGATTGTTGTTGACAGAAATAGTAAAGTTATGTTCGTGAACCCTTTGGCTCCACTCACAACAGAGGACACACTCTAGACCCAAAACTTTCTAAGTGGGTTAAAATATAAAATATGTATGTGTGGTAAATGCTGCTCGGTCTGATCAATGTATTCTTTAGAAATGATTCAAACAAACGTGTTGTGTTTTAGTAAGCAGACATACTCTGCATTGTCTGTAACGAAGTAACAAAGTCGTTCATTTAAAACTCCAAAAGGGTTTGTTTAACTATTGCAGAGCCTGTAACATATCCATAAATATTTAAGGGTTCATAAAGTCTCTATGCTGTAGCAACGATTCACAATACACTGTGCATATCGCCACGTTAAATTCAACCTAATTTGGTGTACTCAGTAGTTCCGTACAGATAGACGCTCCTTACATTATAGATAGAAAGCTTCGTGTCATTTAAGGTCTGCTCTCCCCTGGCCCAGACTCTTGGGCTGTACCCCCTCCCCACCTGGGAGCGTTCTCAGTCCTGCACCGCACAGCCTCAGTCCTCGTTCTACAACCTGAGTCCTGGATCTACAGCCTGTCTGAGAAGTTTTTTACCCTTCTCCCACTAGCTTTTTTGAGTACGGGTACAAGTACATTTATTAACATTTTGGACAGTAGTAAAGCCAGTAGTATGGCCCAATGGCTTCTATGTTTTTAATGCATTTCCTAAGTTTGAACTGACTGTTGTCATTTAGAGCAGTACAAAAATAACTGTACATGTGCTTATCTATTGAGTGGACACCAGGAAACGTCTTTGTTCTACTTTAGAAAACAGAAAGGTAATGGACGTCTCTTTTCCCCCACGCATTACAGGGATGACCACAGAACTGCCATAATAAAGTAACCTTTAGTGCAGACTTATGCTTCTACCGACACCTCCTGATTGACGGGCATTCAGGCAGTCAGGGAGAGCCATTCAGCGGTGGAAACGGCAAAAATGTCATCGCTTTGTTGTTGCCTCCCGGACTCTACGTCAACGCAACAAAACACTTAAGAGCACCACTCAAAGCCCTGCGCTGCTTTTAGTCAATGAGGTCCAGCCAAGAATGAACCGGCGAACAAATGACTTCTTAACAGTGGTCCAACCCTCACACAAACTAAACTGTAGTTCAAGTTATTCAGGAACCAGCTCCGCAAGACTCTTGTCCACTTCTTATGTTTATGCCACATTGGATTCCGTCTCAATTTTCTTTGTTGCTTTTGTGGCATCCCTGTCTCTCTACATGCCAAAGTTTATTACAAGCCTCACTTCACATTTACAAAACAGGAATTTTGACCAAAAATCCCCGGACCCCCATTCCTTACAGACGCATGCTGGCTCAAGATAATAGAGAATCGAGATTATATCTATGCATTTATTTTTATATAATTTACTTCAGAACGATACAGAAAAAATCACAATGTTTTGAAGAGCAAACATAATTCATTAATATAAAGTTATTTAGACATAACAGGATTCCATGTAAATTACGTATATCCCAAAATAGATAAATCATCAATAAACAAACCCATTCTTGTTTTTAGTCGATTATCAACGAACAATTACAACAGCATTTGTCATCTAGTCAATGTCAGTCCTTCGGTTGGCTTCAAAAGTACATGCAGAAAACAACTTAAGAGACAAAGTTAAGAACAAAAACCACTCAACTCGCCCTTTGCCTTTACAAAAAACCTGCCCAATCTTTTCTGTTAAACAAGAATTGAACATTTGAAACTCGCTGGAACATGAGTCACTTTGCAGGTCTCTGTAGCCTGCGGTAATTTTGAAACAAAAAGTCACCCACCACCCACATCAGGTTTAAAAGCAAGAATAGAAACCAAAGCCAGAAAACACTTCCTTTGCTACAACTTGACGTAATTCTTCCATCTCTCCAAACTATCCATGTAACAGCAGTACAGCAGCAGTGCCACCGACGAGATAATAAACTCTACTTGCTATTTTTTGCAAGAGTTTGGTTCGTCTTTTGTCGGAGCTATCAAGTAGAGAGAGAGGTGGGTTATTTCGTCTTTTTAGCTTATAATTAACCAAACATCATATTAAGGCAAAGAGTGGGTGACAAACTAGCGAAAACGAGCCAATTAAGAAAAGTGGGAGGACTTTCCTTGAGGAGAACAAAAAATAGGGGCCAGGGCCTCCTGCGATTTCCAAGTCTGTGGCGTAGGCTAGAAAGTTGTTTACTCGTTTTGGCTTTTTCCAGCATTCACCACCTCCCGCTGTTACATACTAGTCTTATTATGTTCCCCACTATTTTTTCAAAAAGCAGTGTCCTTGTGTGGCCCGCCGGTAAAATGTTTTTGAACCGAGTGTTCCAAGGCCCTGGACAGACGTCTTCATCAGAGGAGACGGCCCCAGCGATTGTTAAGGATTGCAAAGGGTGTCTGGGCAATTATTTGTAGTGTGGAAAGGTTGAGCACGGATAAAGTTTCAATTTCAATGGACTGGATTCAAGTAGAGTTGGGGAAAAGGGTATTTCGTCGGCCCCTAGTTCAGTACAAGTCATACCACTTAAAAAGCACTGCAAAAAGTCATAAAAAATAAGTAAAAATTGCTCAAATTAGGCAAGCACATTTTGACTGCCTTAAAACAACTTATAAATATGATTCAAAAACGTTTTATTCTAATTTATGAGTGTGCTGCAGTTGTGTTTTTTTTCAACAGGATTGTAATCAATGTACCATTTTACTAGCAAAGTAAATAAAAATAACATGTTTTATTTTTATTTTTTGTTTTCATTTTGCCTTAAAACTAGATTTTCCAACGGGTCAAAGCAAAAAGATATAAGAAATGTCTCCCTTCGAATTAGGAAGTTACTGTTTTTATTAGTGCATGAGAGGCCTATAGATATACTGTATGTATACTGTAATTTTTTTGTTCCCATTTTCTTTCTCATTGCTGAAGGTTATCCAGAATTAAAATACAGACATCTCTCATCTTGTGGGGAGACTCACACAAGAGTTGGTGACCGAGTTCTTTTTGCCACACTTTGTCCGACCAAGACATGCAGGAGGTGTTAATGTGGACAAGTTATGCTGAGGCCTTTCTTATTTGTTTTATTACTTCAAAACAGTCTTAAGTATCTGACAAAAGCGTCCTGAGCTAAAGATTTCAAAGAAGTGTGGACAGTGGCCTTCACAAATCAGACATGGGAAGAGCACGTATAACATGTGTCGGTCATATCCATCTTGTTTAAATGCGCTGTCATATATTTGTTAAAAAAAGTGTACAAAATTGCTTCTTCCAGAAAAACTCAAATAAACCTTCAGGCTGATTGTGCCTTGCTATTTCTATGTGTATGTCTCAGCCTTTCATTTGAACGGCACAATACAGCACCTTTCATGTCTCAGTGTGGAAGAAAATAATGTTAAAAAGAAAATAATACAAGATTTCAAAAAGCGCTGCACATCCCAATGGCCTGATCTACCAAAAGTGCGCAATATGAATCCACACAGCTATATTGTCTTCTTACAAAAATAACATATAAATTGGGTTTTAGCCTTCAAGCAGTGTAATGAAGACTGTTAAAGTGATAGTCTGGAACTCTAAATGAATTACAAATGTTAAGAATTGTATTAAACTGACCTCCTGGGCTTAAATGTTGACAATAAATAAGTCATTTTATGAGTTCTAATTTTTTGGTAAGTCCCGCCTTCCCTTCTCTTAGCTATAGCTCAAAATCCACACTGGCGTCCATGTTAACCAATCAAGTCATGCCAAAGGCTATCAATCATCGGCCTCATGCTCGTAGCTGAGCACATGCTCAGTTGTTTGTTTTCGCTGAGCCTCAGAATCAAGCCTCCATTAGGAACTACATGAAAACTGAACAAAGAATTCTGAACATCAGCAGTGAGTGACCCAAATTAAAACTAAACCTAAATCTATAATCAGATCCTCTGCAAATGTGTCCTAAAATGTTCAAATAATGTTAATAGTTACTTACAGGTTTATTGCGATACTTACGTACTTGGTTCTGATATCTCAGAAGTGACTGTCTTAAATCCAGGTGCGCCTCAAGGGACAATTCTGTCTCCTTTGCTTTTTTCTATTTATACTAATAAGCAAAGGAAGGTTTCTCACCCATCATCTGTACTTCTTAGCAAGTTTTCCCGACGTTTCGTCCTCAACCTAGCGGACTTCTTCAGGGAATGAATTCTCGGACCGCGCGTTGGAGATTTATAACCTATGGGTGTGGTAAACCACACCCTAATCCTGATACTAACTCATAAACAATCTACGGTCTGCTTGATGTAGAAGGGAGCAGGTCTAACGACCCTGCTGAGGCTAACGACCCTAACTCATTAGCATGTCGCAGACCTATTGTCTGCTGGGATGCTCAAGTGGAGTGCAGGTCTCACCCCTCCTAACTCATTAGCATGTCACTGACCTTGTCCCAAGTTAGGGCGTTGTTTTAAGGATGTCGTCATAGATGCGAGGCAAAACAAATCTTAACCCTCCTCCTCTGTTAAGAGAAGGTTTTTGTTTCCTCACAAAAATGGCTTCTTTCACCCCTCTCTCAAACCAATTCTTCTCCCGAGCCAGAATTTTAACCTCTGTGTCATCCACCGTGTGGTTGGAGGCCTTGAGGTGGAGATGAACAGCCGACTGTGGCCCACTAGAGTTTTCTCTACGATGTTGGTAAAGTCGTTTCTGTAGAGTTTGTTTAGTTTCTCCAATATAGTGGTCAGTACACTCCTCTTCACTACATTTAATTGAATACACCACATTGCTCTGTTTGTGTCTGGGTGTTTTGTCTTTGGGATGCACTATTTTCTGTCTTAACGTGTTGAAAGGTTTGAAATACACAGGGATTTTGTGTTGCCTAAAGATTCTTTGTAGTTTCTCTGAAACTCCCGCCACATACGGTAAGGACACGCCTCTCCTCCTACTTTCTTCTGTCTGTTGGACTGTGTCTCTGGCCTTTCTCGTCCTTTGGGCTTTAGTGAAAGACCACTTGGGGTAGCCACATCCAACGCGCGGTCCGAGAATTCATTCCCTCAAGAAGTCCGCTAGTTTGAGGACGAAACGTCGGGAAAACTTGCTAAGAAGTACAGATGATGGGTGAGAAACCTTCCTTTGCTTTGACTAATCCCTGTACGACTGAGGGCTTACACAAACTTATTTATACTAATGCATTTCAAGTTCATGAGGAATCTTTTAAACTTTTTAAATATGCCGATCATATGGCTCTTGTTGCCTTACTACAGAAAGGGAACACTGTTTTGGAGAGTCTCTATTTTAATCATTTGTCCATGTTACAGCAGTGGTGTGTGGACAGCTTTTTAGAAATCAATGTTTTGAAAACAAAAGAGCTCATTGTGCACATTGATAAAGAGACATTGATAGAAGTGAAGATTCATGGTGCCAATGTTGAGATGGTCGATGACTTCAAATACCTTGGCACATACATAGATGGGAGACTTACCTTTTCTACGAAACACATCATTTTTAAGAAATGCTCACAACGACTGTATCTGCTTCGCAAACTGAATAATTTTGGTGTGAGTCGTTCTATCCTTGAGACGGTCTACAAGAGCCTGGTGGAGAGCATCCTCACCTTTAACATGCCGTTGTTTTGTTTTGGCAACCTCAGCATGAAGAACCAAAACAAACTCCAAAGGATTGTGAACCAGAGCTCGAAGATCATTGGGCAGCCACAAAGATCTCTCCAGTGTTTGTTCGAGGAGCGCTTGGGAAAGAAGGCTGAACTCATCATTAAAGATGCTTCCCATCCGCTAAACCCAAAGTTTGAACTTCTGCCGTCAGGACGGAAATATTGAGTGCTATCAGCTAAGAAAAACATTTTTAAAAACTCCTTTGTGCCCAGAGCAGTGAAAGCGGTAAACACCCTTAAGCTTTGAGCAGTCCTGAGCTTGACTTGTCTTTAGGCCGGAGGTGGCCTTGTTGGTTTGTTCTTGCAATTGTTCTGTGAATGTAGTGCCACATGATATTGTGCTGGATGTGTGTCTTTTATGTATTTTAAGGTGATAACCAAAGGCAATTTTCCACCTTGGTGGACAATAAAGTTTTCTTATTCTTATTCGTATTCTTATCCTCTGCAAATGTGTCCTAAAATGTTCAAATAATGTTAATAGTTACTTACAGGTTTATTGCGATCACATTTTGTCACATTAAAACAGTATTTTTGTCATGAAAACATTTACAGTTAATTCTGAAAACCTCTGTGCACGTGTGTTAAGAATGTATATGTATAATGTTTTCTCCAGTTAACATTTTAATGTGTTGATCGATTGATATTTGTGTTATTGAGCGTGGCTAGCTCCAATAGCTTCTCTCGCTCAGAGAAGAAGTTCGTGACAGGCGCTGAAAATCCGTTGTGACTAAGTGTAAAACAGTTCCTACACGGAGTAATCTTAATATTTTACACACCTGAAGTACAAGCACAGAGAGCACAAAGGGCAGCGCTCATTATTGGTTTGAGAGTTCTGCTATCAAGAAATTATGATCAGTAGAACGTTATGAAATTACATTCAAATCAATGGAGCGTTTTACTGCTGCTGTGAGGAACTTTATAACAAATTATGACTAAATATTCTAATATATTCTAATATTTAAATATCTCCTCCGCACGTCTTGAACCACTGACCTGACGCGTGCACAGAAAAGTAGGCGTAGACCAATCAGAAAGGAAAGGGGAGGGGCTTGGTTTGGTTCTCTTAACTGACGAACTCCAGACAATCACTTTAATAAGTATAAAGGAGGGATGTCCCAAATTCTACGAACGGACAGCCCTCTCTACTTCCTTATAAATACCTTTCACTTTGGCATTGCATGTTTAGGAATGTGAAATTATTTGTTATTATTAGAAATGTGGATGAATTGAACACTGGAGATTACGGTCTAAAAGATAACATGGTCTCAGCATTTCAAGCTTTTTTTCTCAACAACAATCCATGTGAGCAGCAAATACAGCCATGCAGTTGTAAGGAACAAGAAATTGGCAAAAACTTCAGAGGGAAAACTTCCACAGAATCATACTCCAGTCAGCAGATTCTGATTCTGCAAGGTCACTCCTGAAATAAGACATTTTTAATCTTGATATGTTTTGCGTTGGCTCTGGTTGAAAACATACCTGGAGCGGAGTTCGCTCCATTGAAACCAAATCGTATTATAGCACTTTTTGCAACTCATTATGCTTTTACGAATCCTACGAGACTACTGTATGACATCTTATTGCCTCCATAAGTATTATTTGTATATACTATTTCATTAGTGCAATTTCCAACCAGATTTGGCCTCCATTGGATTGACCATGTTTGGGGTCAGAATCATAGACTGTAGATGGGCTTTTTCAGACTACAGGGCACAAAGGTGTGACAAAAGGCCAAAAATGTGATTTTAATAATCAGAAGATATTTTATGTTTTTCATGTATCCAAATAGCTCCTCTGTTCAGTAGAAGTTGCTAGAACAAAACTGTTTTATGCATTAGACACGTTTCCTAAAGTGGTCCTGTTTATGTTATGTAACGGACGTGATGATTTGACGGAATGAGCTGCGGAAGTTTGATAGGTATTTTCACATTTGATTAAGAGATTCTATTTTTTGAAACAGTAAAAACAAAGTGATACTTTCATGTACTCAACCAATTTTTATATGAAAATATATATTTTTTTCTCAAGTTTAATTGTAAGAGTATAATGGACAGAAACCATCACGTCCGTTACACATTTATCAAGGGTCATTTTATTTTTTTATTTCTTTGAACTACTGATTGATTGACAAGTGATTTACTGTTGTTGTGTTTGCCATGGTAATCTTGTGGGATTTCATCTGTCACTTTTTCAGACTGAGGACATTTTATTTTCTATGTAACCGGCATCACAATAGAATGGTCCAATCAGAGGCTGATTTGGTCGTTTAAAATGTCGCCAAAAATATATTTGTCAATCTTTCCTTTGATTTTATCCACACTATCTCTTTGATGTGTCTGTGTTTGAAATCTTTTTTACAATCTATGATGTACAATGTATAACGTCTATATCTTTATATATTGATAAGGGTTTCAACACTTTTGCATACTACTGTTAAATAAGGACAATTTTTAGACTTTTGGAATCCATTCAAATGCAATAAATCTGTTTTGGCAGGACCCAGCGACTTCGGTCCCGATCCGGCCTCTCTCCTCCTCATTCTCAGACCCTGCGCTGGCTCCGCACACATTGGAAACTCATTTCCGGTCTCGGCAGGTCGCCCGCTTCTCTTAATTTCCTTTACTGCTGCTCTACCAGTGATGGGGAAGAAGAAAATCTGGACTACACCTTCACCTGTGTCATCGCGCACATGCTCACATGCAAAATTACTGATATGGCGTTGGAAGACGAAGGAAGCGCCTCAAAATCATGAAACTAGTTTTTCCTTACACATGCAGGAGGGTGTAAGGCAGGCAGGTCCAATACTATACCATACTAGATAGAAAGACCAGAGAGAGAGACCAGAGTCCAGAGGGAGAGACTAGAAACCAGAGAGAGACCAGAGAGAGAGACCAGAGGGAGAGACTAGAGACCAGAGAGAGACCAGGAACCAGAGGGAGAGACTAAAGACCAGAGACTAGAGGGATAGACTAGAGAGAGACCATAGACCAGAGGGAGAGACTAGAGACCAGAGAGACACAATTATTAGCAAATACAACACACAATTATCACCCCAAGAACTGCACACCGGGTTACCTTCAAGCCACGTTTTAAATTAAAAAAAAAATCACTTTATAGACTCAAAAAGGATTGGCTTATTGTATGTGAAGTTAAACTAAGTAAGCAGCGCAAAAAGCCATTCTAATACATGCTATTTTTCCGTTTCTGTAATCTCCTTGTACTAGTATCATTCCCATCCCTCCATTAGACTCACCATTATTACCATGTTGTAATTTGCCTAATTGATTCTTACAGTTTGACACCAGTTTGTCAGCTGGCGGCAGATTACTTATAATCTATGACGAGCCGACGCCAAACTTACTCACGTTGGTCTCCCCTGTTGTTTATTGGCCTGGTTGTCTCCTTCCAAAACTTCTCGATCGCTGACATCAAATTTAATGACTTTCCATTCATCACAAGCTGGTGCGCGCTCTGCATGTGGCTTTTCTTCTGTCACATTGAGTGTTTTTGGCCCGGGGCGCTATTTTTAACTTAGCCCCGTGAAGCTCGCCACAACACTTCTGTGCTGCTTCTGTGTCACTTTCAACACGGAGGATTGAGACGTCACGGAACCGTTCATGTCTGTGTGAGGCTGCGATGACAGAAATCCTCAAAGGTAAATGTAAAATAGGTTGTAGGGAAGACTTACGGGTATAAATACTTCCGAGTGGATCATCTAGACCAGTGTCTCCCAAAGTGGGGTCCGCGGCCCCCTGGTGGGCCGCGAGGGTACTGCAGGGGGGCCGCGGGAGGTCATAAAAAATATAAAAAAATAATATAATTATTTAATGTTAAATTTATAATGTTTTGTTTGTAATATTAAAATATTTGTGTTCATTATTTGACTTGAATAATCCACTGTAATCATTTTTGTATTACAATGTTTGTAGCAGAGGCTATTTCCCCAAAATAAAAGAGCCTATTCTTAATGTTGTCTTCTTGGTTATTATTTTGGGGGGCCACGCACACCCGTCAGATTTTTAAGGGGGCCTCGGTGTTGCTGAGTTTGGGAATGGCTGATCTAGACATTTGGTCATCCTAATTGTCAGTAATTCTGGTGATATGTGAGCCAGGTTTTAAGAGGCGTTCTCACTGAGGAGGGCAATGGTCTCTAATCTCGCTCTCTGGTTTCTCCCTCTCCAGTCTCTCGGGTCTCGCTCTCAAATTTTGCTCTCTGGTCTCGCCCTCTCTGGTCTCTCCCTCTGATCTTTAGTCTCTCTCTCTGGTCTCTTTCTGGTCTCCAGTCTAACCTTCTTGTCTCTCTCTGGTCTCTCTCACTGGTCTCCCTCTTGTAGCCTCTGGGTCCCTTGCTGCCTTGGGACCCAGACACTGATACAAGCCACCGGCCCCTCCTACCACCACAAACCATTAACGCACAAACCAGACTCATTGTAATGTGGGTGAAGTGTCTTGCCTAAAGACACAATGTAAGTTTGGCACTTTACAACTGTGGCAGCTGGTGTTTCCAGGGGTCTCCCATCACAGCACTGACCATGCCCTGCCCTGCTTAGCTCGGAACAGGGTCTTTCTGGGTGGAGTTAGCATGTTCTCCCTGTGTCTATGTAGGTTTCCTCCATGTGCTCCGGTTTCCCCTACCACTAAAAACATGCACAATAGGTCTGAATGTAATGCGTGAGTGAATGGATGGTGTTGGGTCAGAGGCTTTGATGGCCCAGTGTGTTCGCAGTCTTGCTTTTGTCATCATCGTGTGTGGAGAGAATGAAAATATATCTGAACAGTGAACATTGTAGAGAGCTTTGTGTGACCTTGGTCTGTCAAAATGTGCTATATAAATGAAGTACTTGCATAGTGAAATTTGATGGTGAAATGCTTCCTTTGTCAAAAATGTGTATACGCGGCTGTGGAGCACCATCCAGAACAGAAAATGTATCCTAATCCGAAACATGTATGAACATAAATTTTCAGGTTGAGTCTGCCTGGTCTTTGATGTCGTGAGGCCATATTCTTCCTCCTCTACTACTACCATAAAAACTTTCCAGTAACCAACCAGCGTCTATGGTACACAGCCGCACTCTAAGCTCCTGGCTAGCTCGCCACATTATGTAACGCAATCTTGATTACTTCCTGAACGAAAAGGTTCCTTGCCCTCTCCAGGTGCCGAGAGCCGAGAGTGGAAGAGTTCAAGTATCGCTGGGTCTAGTTCACGAGTGAGGGAAGAATGGAGCATGGGATTGACGGACGGGTCGGTGCAGCTTGTGCAGTGATGTGGTCGCTGTATCTGTTTTTATTAAAAAAGGTCAAGTCAGACATGTATAATTGTATTTCATTTTTTTAAATAATGTGTATTTCTGACCATGAGACACGGGACATTTATGTACAGTATGTATTTTTCAACAGTAATACATTTTAAATAGTATACCTCCCCTTTATTTAAATACTACCAGTAAGATTTATGTATTTGCATTTATTTTTTTGGTTTTACTATTATGTGGCTTGTCTTATCTGTGTGTTTTAAATTGGACCTAGAGTCTGTAAAAAAGTTGAATTGAACTAAACTGCCTCTGTTCCAGCTATCCTAGTTTTGTGCCTCTCAGTATGTTCGAATAGTGTAATGTATTGAAATAAATAATATAATGTGAATTCTCAAGACTAGTTTAACCAATGACAAGGAGCCTAAAGGATTTGAATACATTTCGACCAATCAGGGAGCTGCGTAAGTGGACCTAACCTGTTCTTGGCTCGTCAGAAAGTTTCTCTCACTTCACAAAGTAACCGACTTCACTTTAAACCCATAAAACTGTCTAAACTCGGTCTTACCATTTCTACAATCAAAATATCTTCATTCCAACTGCGTGACTTTTGTGATTATGATTTAAATGTCTTGAATTGAAGACAGTTATCCCCGATGACACCGGTTGTTGGCACTGCTAATCCAACTCGCGGCTAATCTTTCAAAAATATGTCTTTATCACACTTTTTTACTTTCTATTTCCAGTTAAATCATGTCAGTGAAGGATTGTGTGTTTCCATTTTTGACAGGGACCCAACATAAAAAGCAAAACACTGACAAGTTATAATAATAATTAACACTATTTTGAACTGACTCAGACACAACAAATTCATTTTAACTTTTAACTTAACTTTAACAAACTTGTGAGCCATATAAGCTAAATAAACTTATAATTTAAGTCGCTGGTATGTATTTCAATCCAACACAAAACTGCTATTGCTTGTGACCAGTAGGGGGCGTGGCGTTGGACCGTAGGACAGGAAGTGTATTTCTCTTATAAGTTAGACAAAGCTTTCTAGATACTACTACTAAAGCTAATGCTACACAGGCTAATGCTACACAGATGATACTAAGGCTAATGCTACACAAGCTAATAGTAAAGAGATACTACACAGGCTAATGCTACACATATGCCAACAGCTGCTACATAGGAAGATTCTACACAGACTAATACATTTCTTTCGCTTCTTTTTAGGTATTTTCCTAAAAGTTTACGCCCGTTAGAGAAACACATTTTAGCAAAAGAGACCCAATTTGTTCTCCACTTGATACAAGCAGTTTCTACAATTGTCCACGCCACAGACAACACGTATTTTGACTCAGAATCAGTGACGATTTACAAGGTTCTTAACGGAGAGATTTACTGCCACTTTGGACCGAGCTATAGTCTCCAGACCTGGGAATCTGCTGGTCCTCAAGTCTGTCAAAGCTGAGGTCGTTGGTTTTGGTCCATGGAGCAGGTGAGTGACTCTTGCTACACACATGCAGAGGAGCAGAGAGAGTCCTGCAGAGAAACCATTCACCTCCAGCTCCCAACCACTCACTCCCAGCATGCACTGCTCCTCCGGTCACCGCCACATCTGCTGCGTTACAGACACAGCGGAGCAGACAATGTACTTTGTTTTGCATTGATCAGAAGTGGGACATTCACGATGCGTTATTCATACTCAAAATCTGTGTCGTTATGTGGACTTTACAGCCTCAAAACAACAACAATGTACGTGAGTAAGTAGGTCATCTTTATTTATGTAGCACATTTCACAGACCAAGGTCACCAAAACCACTTTAAAGTAATTGGTCCAGAAAATGAAGTATGGTTGTTTGGACTCTGTCTGTCTATCGTTGTCTAATGTTCGTCAATCACACAAAACCGTTTAAAAATAATTGTTTGTTTTTCTTATTTAAAGATAAATGGAAATGGAGGAGGGTTGGGCGTAGGGCTAGCTACTGGCAGCTACAGAAACACATTGTCCACATGTGAACAGCGTTACTCAGAAACTCATTTTGGACAGCGACAAATTCAAAGACACAAGAGCCGGTTGGGGCCAGAAGTGTGAAAGAGATTTATTTTACATATTTTTGCCTGTAACTAAATTAACTGTATTTGATATGAGTTTGGATATAATTTTTTAGTGGGTTCGGTTTCAACCAGAACTAGGCCAAATATCAAGAAGAGATTTTTTCGAAGGCTGATGGTTCAATATTAAAAAGTATAAATAATTCAATCATTATAACTTCTAATCACATCTTAGTTAACGTAGTAGAGCTGGGGTCTCCAACCTTTTTCAATCTGAGAGCTACGTTTATACAACAGAAAAAACCGAGAACTACTCCTTTTGGCACAGTGGCTGAGTGGATAGGACTCGCCTCTCGAATCCCGATCGGAACCGGGTCTTTCTGAGTGGAGTTTGCATGTTCTACCAGTGCCTGCGTAGGTTTCCTCCAGGTACTCCGGTTTCCCCTACCCCTAAAAACCTGCTCACTATGTTAAATCCTCCAGCTCTGGTAGCCCTGACCAAGCCGAGCATCAACATCTGGAGATGGGTTCCCGGGCGCTGTTACTACGGCGACCACTGCTCCTGACGTAAGCCTTAGCGGCACCAGGATGGGTCAAATGCAGAGGATTGAATAGCCCTACGGGGGTTCATAAAGTGCACCTTTATATTTACCGTTTTTGCAGTCATAATAATAATCTATGCAATAATTACGACAAAAAATGGAAAACAAACCATCATACTGTAAAACCCTCTATACTTATAATAGATCTGTAATCACTCAAAAGATAATTATTCAAGATCATGTGTTAAATTCTAAATCCTTTGGGGAGCTACAGGTTGGAGACCCCTGTGTCAGAACATATTAAATTATATGGTTGTTTTCTGGAGACAATAGGCAAAGCAAGTTTATTTGTATACACAAGGCAACTCAAAGTGCTGAACAAAACAATAGCCTTAAAATAATGACAGTACATTAAAAAGAAAGACAAAATTATGAAATCCCTCAGTTGTATGCACAGCTGAAATATAGGCTTTAAAATGAAGTATAACATGCAATAGTCGCCCATTACCATCAGCGCTCCAAGTTACTGTGATAAAAATAATTGAAAATAGCTTCACAGGCCACTAAAAAGGATCTAGCCGAGCTTGTCCCACAGGCCTGAGTTTGTCCCATTGGCAAATCTTGTTTTAACACCGTCAGAATGTGCTCGAATTAAAATAAAAACCACTGGATTTTTAGCAATTATCACTTATTTTTGTCCTCAGACTCTGCATCTGCGAGGAAAAACTAACTCAAAAGCAGTGGGAGGAGGTTTTAAACACCGTTCATTACAAAACACAAACTTGAGAATCAAAACGACGGCCACAGACAATGCCTTGGTAACTGGAATTATGGACGTCTTCTCCTCCTCGTACAGAGAGTGTTATCTGAGGTAAAGCATCACCTCGGAAAGCCTCAGAACAGATATAGATTTGCTCCTCGCTCTCACTGACGTCTGTGTAAATAGCTCCTTCAGAGATATGCAGAACAAAAGAAGATTAAATGAAAAATAAATGGATTATGTGACACGGCGGCGGGAGGAAGTAAAAGCACGGCGGCAAACAAGACCCAGCCAAAGATTAGACAGGAAAAAAAAGTCCAGGGGAAAATGGGGAAAGGTGGAAGAGTAAAGAGATTCAGAAATGCAGCAGGAACGAGAGACGCTACAGAACACATTTCTCAAACAAAACTAAACATTTTTCTGACCCCTGAACTCATTTTTATGCATTAGGATTCACTTGCATTGATGGTGATATGTGAATATGGTTTCCATGGCATGTTATACCTCATTACAAAGCTATTGGACACAGGGACTGGCCTCCTGCTGATTCCCAGAGTCAGGACTAAACATTCTATGTCTGTCTCTGTCTCTATCTGCCCCTCTGTCTGGTCTCCCTCTCCCTGGTCTCTCTCGGTCTCTCCCTCTCTCTGGTCTCTCCCTCTCCCTGGTCTCTCCCTCTCCCTGGTCTCTCCCTCTCCCTGGTCTCTCCCTCTCCCTGGTCTCTCTCGGTCTTTCCCTCTCTCTGGTCTCTCCCTCTCCCTGGTCTCTCTCGGTCTCTCCCTCTCCCTGGTCTCTCCCTCTCTCTGGTCCGTCTCGGTCTTTCCCTCTCCCTGGTCTCTCCCTCTCTCTGGTCTCTCTCGGTCTCTCCCTCTCCCTGGTCTCTCCCTCTCTCTGGTCTGTCTCGGTCTCTCCCTCTCCCTGGTCTCTCCCTCTCCCTGGGCTCTCCCTCTCCCTGGGCTCTCCCTCTCCCTGGGCTCTCCCTCTCCCTGGGCTCTCCCTCTCCCTGGGCTCTCCCTCTCTCTGGTCCCTCTCGGTCTTTCCCCTTCCCTGGTCTCTCCCTCTCTCTGGTCTCTCTCGGTCTCTCTCGGTCTCTCTCGGTCTCTCTCGGTCTCTCTCGGTCTCTCTCGGTCTCTCTCGGTCTCTCTCTGCAAAAACAACCATGTAAATTATCTTAAATGTAGCACCCAATCCATTATTGACCAAACTTTTGCTTCAATCCAAACTATAAAGTAAAACATTCCTGAGTGACTATTGCATTTTCCCTATGTTACCAAAATGTGCTTTCTTTAACTCTAAGACGCCCGTCATCATGAATCTACGACCACTCCCAGAGTACAAGAAAATCATTACATGCTATTGCACTTTACATTTTCATGCTACAGATGGAAACTGGCTGTGTAACTTTATTATCTAGTGCAGAAATTATTCATCTTCGAGCTCGATATTTCTGTCCTTTGTCTCGTTCAAATAAAGACTAAACCGATCAATATTTCTTTTAAACCTACAGCGACTACATTTCTCATATCTTAGGTAAATGTGTTATGTATGTGCATGACCGTCCTAGAGTGTGGTGCTTTACATCTTTTACAAATCAGTCGTGGATAGAAGCAGATGTGGACTCAAAGATGACCGACTTTGAGCTGGAGATTTGTTTGGATCCCCATTAAAACATACCCATACTTATCAAACATACAGTATAAAAAAAAAAAACATTTACAATACATAAGACAAAACTGAATGAAGATTTCACATCTCTAAACATTCAGTCCAGTATTGTCACGTTTTTTCCCTATTACTAGTATTGCGGCGTAAAATGTCCAAACTGAGGCAATACGCCGCGGCAGGCTAAGACACGGGCTATGTTGCAGACGCGTAGATTCATTCGTATGCAGATAGGGACTTACTTGATGTTTTGTGGATTTGACTCAGTTGCCCTTCCGGAAGATGATGATGATGTACAGAACGTTGCTTACGGTCAACAGAAAGTAGCAGCCCGTGCTCACCCTGCCATGATGCCTATTCCACAGGTGTGCACATGCCCCTCTTAAGCCCAACACAGGTGCAGCCTAATTGAGAGACGCCACTCTAAACTGCCACCCAGTGGACAAACTAGGACAGTGCGTGAGCCCTCAGCCGTGCAGATACTAAGATAGAAAAAGCTAATATGTGGCTCCTACAACTAGTTTCCCTTGATCCCACAGACAGATGATGAGCTCGACTTTGTAAATCTCGAGAGCTAACCTGCCGAGTCTCATGTTGATCGCAAAAAACTGTAAATATGGACTGTTAGTGTTACCTGTCGCTTTCAAATAAAGACTGAAGTGACCAACATTTGCTTTCTTTAAAAGGAGAAATATGTACCAATCTGGCCTAAAGTGGTACTGCACTCTCCCTGACTCAGGTTGCCAGATAAGCAGACGAATCCAGCTTATATTCCTTGTTTTGTCTTAAATGATTTGAGAATCATAACGAGACTGTTTAGTCCTGCGGCCACATGGTACTTTACAAGTGAGATTAGCTCAACACAGTGACTTCTGGCAACCCGGATCACAGACTTTCTGATTGGTAGAATTGTGGAGGGCGGGACATCGAAATGAGAATAATAACAAGATTTAGGGGCTGGAGAACTAATTTTAAAATTCAAAAATCTCTGAACTACTGTTATTAGTTAAAGAAGAATTGGAAAAGAACAGGTTTTATTAATGCCTTTTGACAGATTAGGGCCCTTTAATGATGACTTGACATAAAAATCTTTCATACTGCTCCTTTAAGTAACAGTTTGAACCATGTGTTATGCATGTGCACGGCCGTCCTAGTGCGTGATCGGTGCTTTACGTCTTCTTTACAAATCAGCCGTGGATAGAAGCAGATGTGGACCCAGAGACTGTGGGAGACTGTAGCACCTCCTGGACATCTGCATTCAGCACGGAGGGGATCGATGCTTGTTTAATGCTTCCTAGAGCACGCTATTTACATTGACGAGCCGCCGCAGCCGCCCTGAGCTCCACGCCACGGTATAATTACACCATTCCAATTAATTATAAACTGCTCTGTGGTGTAAATGTGGCGTGGTTAAAGAAGTTCGATAAAACAGGAAGTCAAAAAAACAGGATCTAAATGTGACCTCTGAAGAACTGATGTTGATTCTAGAGAGTTTGTTTGTGTGTAATGAAATAAAAGAGTGGTTTTAGTGTTTGAAGTTAAACTATTTGAATAATATTGTATCTGTACTAAACCAGGACCAAACAAGTTAAAGCTGAAATAGATCATTATAAAACCACAACAAAATAATTGGACTATTTCACACATTGATGTAAGTAGTTCCTCGCTCTATAAACAGTGAGGTACATTAGGTTTTCATGTTTTCAGGTGTGAATCACGACTGAACCAGGTCTGGACAAGGGGGGAGGAGAGGACTGAACCAGGACGAAACCAGGATTGAACCAGGGCTGGACAAGGGCAGATTGAACCAAGTCTGAACCAAGACTGAACAGGGATGAACCAGGACTGAACCAGGACTGAACCAGGCCTCTTTCACTGGAAAAAGCTGATTGAAAGATGTGAGAGAGGACCAACCCTGAATCAGCCAATCATCTCTCAGTATGTCAAAGATAAAGGGCGATCAGGTCAGAAATTTTGGCGTCGGACTGAAATCTTAACAGCCACATAAAACCCGTAACATCAGCAGCTTATTACCATCGGAAAAAGCCAGAATCCAAGATACAGTGTTTAAAGCAGACTTGGAGATTCTCGTTCTGCAATTTTCTCCAGTACTTTGCTCTAGCTTGACTCCCGACCAGAACCAGGAAGTCCATCCATCCATTTTCTTCCCCTTAATCCATTTCTGGGTGGGGGGGTGTCAGTCAGAGCTGCACACAGTACACAGAGCACCAGCCCCTCACTGATCCTCCTGCAGGTGGTGAGTCCAAAGGAGTCTAGATCTTTCAATGGGGGCTTCAGGCAAAGTGGGGTTACGTGTCTTGCCAAAGCACACAACGAGAGCAGTCATCAGTGGCAGTCGTGAAGTAGGTCGTGCGGTGGGCTTGAACCCACGACCTTCAGGCTCTAAGGCCAATGCTCTACCAACTGAGCCACTGTCGCCCCAGAGCCATGAAGTACAACCACATTAGTCCAGTCCTCAGGCCTCTGCACTGGCTCCTGTGGCTCAGAGAATAGACTTTAAAACAGCTCTGCTTGTCACTAGTCTCTCCATGGCCTCGCACCAAAGTACATCTGTAAAATGTTCGTACCATATGACCCAAGTCTGAGGAGCACAGGGACCGTCTGCTTTAGACTCTAATTTTGTTTCTGGCAATATCTTTAACTACAAGAATAGATAATGCATAGAAATGGAAACACTGCCTTATGCATTGACACTTTTAATACTCATTAGCACGGTTTTATTTGTTTGAATGCGTACATGTTTTAATGGATTTAATGTCATTTGTTTGTAAAGCACTTTGGTTGCCTTGAGTGCTTGTAAAGGGCTCTATAAATAAAATGGATTGATTCATGGACATTGGTCATCTGCCAGTTATGGACCAACGGCTCTATATGTCTTTTTTGCTGTGTTGGAACTGTTTGATTCTCTGATCTCTGTTGGAAAAAAAAAGAAGCTTTCTGAAGTCCGCCGAGATGACTAGTGTTGTGATTTATGGCTATACATTGAATTGAATGGAACACCCCCGTGCTAGTTGGGTATTACACAAACTGGTTTCACTTCTATACCTTTTTGACAACACAAACATGTCTATTTTTACACCATTTACAGCATCACAAGTCTTTAATCATTCATAGTCTGTGGCAGTGGCCTTCTCGCTGCCTTCTCTCTCGCTCCTCTACCTCTTGTTTGGTCTTTGGAAGTCGCTCTAATGGACTCTCACTCACAGGGACAGGAGGGGACTCGGTGATTGCACTTCACCGGCTCGGCGGCATTGCCAAATTACCACCTTTAGCCCCGCTCTGCCCTCAACTTCATCGCGCTTCTGTCATCCACAATAAAACACAGCTGAAGGACGGGAAAGGACACGCCAGGAGAACGCCGGGGTCACGGCACAATGACAGTTCAGGAGCTGACAATTACACGGCAACACACGGCGCCAAAACAAACACCACGGCAAAGCAAGAGAAGAGAGCGGGCGCCAGATACACGGCTTTGGTCACGACAGACACACTGCAAAAAGTGATGAAATATGAGGTAATAAATGCTTAGACAGTGTTTTTCTTATCTTAATTTACCAATGGGACAAAGACATTTAGTCGTATTTCAAGAACTGTTGCTATATTTTCTCATTCCAAGGGAGAAATGTAATGTATCTTTTTAAAAAAAGATCATTCTAAGTAAGTAAGTAATCTTTATTTACAGTATATAGCGCCTTTCACAGACCAAGCGCCAATTGTGGGCATTTGTCTCACTTCACACAGAGCAGGAGGCGCATACTAGACCCATTGAACATGTTTTTAGTGGTACGGTTAAATGAGTAAATGTAAATGTGCATTTTATTGTCCCTGTAGGTAAATTTGCAGCTGGAGGATTTTAACTATAGTCCATATTTTAGGTAGGGGAAACCGGAAAGCTCGGAAGAAACTAACGCAGACATGGGGAGAAGATGCAAACTCCACTCAGAAAGGCCCTGTTCTGACCAGATTCGAACCCAGGGCTCAACCAGGGCTGAACCAGGACTGAACAGAGCTGAACCAGGGCTAAATCAAGATTAAAGAAGGACTGAAACCAAACTGAACCAAAACTGAACAGGACTGAACCAGGACTGAACCAGTTCTGAACCAGGACTGAACAGGACTGAACCAGGACTGAACCAGGACTGAACCAGTTCTGAACCAGGACTGAACAGGACTGAACCAGGTCTGAACCAGGACTGAACCAGGACTGAACCAGGACTGAATCAGGACTGAACCAGGACTGAACCAGGACTGAACCAGGACTGAACCAGGACTGAACCAGGACTGAACCAGGACTTGCTTAAAATGACACTGAGGGCCACAATTAGCCCCCGGGCCTGAGCTTGGAAACGCTTGATCTAGATGAATAATAACAGTCACACCACAGTCACTCCTGATGAGCTGCGATTATCACACACAACATGGAAAAACAGCCAAATATTCCAAAAATCTGTTCAAAGTTCACGCAAAAAGTTGAAATTCCATGTTGAAGCGAACCCCTCATATCCACACATGAGAGAGACATGCGAGGGTCGGTGTGTGCCATGGACCTGCGTGAGGCCAATCAGACGGAGCAGTAACCATTAGCGACCGGGCTCCCACTGTCCTGAACTTTACCGACGGACCAGACAACGATGATAAACTCACCCTGATGAGGTTTCAGCAGGCTCCTGATTGGGCCGATAATGTCCGACAGGGAGACGAGAGAGCGGGGGGGAGAGAGACAATGTGACGAGGAGTTATTTTGGATAAAAATCAATTGGTCTGTGGCTCCAAGACTGACGGAGAAGGGTAATCAAAAAATGGGGGCTATTAAATGGTTTGGGCACAGCGTCAGGTCGGGCCAGATTTGACCTAATCAAGAAGGAGAAGATAATGATGAAAGAAATGTGGGGTTTTGTGGGTAAATTATCCACAAAGAAATCCACAAACTTTTAAGATTTGTTCAGAGAGATCAGAAAAAGAGAGATCAGAGAGAGAGTGTACGAAGAGAGAGACCAGAGAGAGAGTGTACGGAGAGAGAGACCAGAGAGAGACCTGAGAGAGAGACCAGAGAGATATCATAGAGACCAGAGAGAGACCAGAGAGAGACCAGAGAGAGAGACCAGAGAGGTATCAGAGAGAGACCAGAAAGAGAGACCAGAGAGAGACCAGAGAGAGATCAGAGAGACAGATCAGTAAGAGACCAGAGAGAGAGAGAGAGAGAGAGACCATAGGTAAACCAGAGAGATAAAAGTATCAGAGAGAGAGACCAAAGAGTTTAGTTTAGTTTATTAAGATCCCCATTAGCCATTGAGATGCAGTGGCTAATCTTCCTGGGGTCTCCTCAAAATCATTACATGCTTTTACATATTTTTATACATAAATCACACACGCACACACACGACGATATGACAGCTCAGTGAGAAATCATTTACAACCATGAAAGAAAAAAAATAATAATAATAATAATAACAAATGAACTTTCTCCAGTGGCTTCAGTCCAACTCAAATATAAAATATTATATCTGATGTATAGCTATAGAAAAGATATAGCTTTAATTTATTTTGAAAATGAATTCTCTCACTCTCTTTGATCAGAAAGGAGGGCAACAAGTTCCATGCAACCATGGCTCGATAAGACTACAGTTTTCTGCATTTTATTTGTTCTGCAAGCAGGGAGCACACACCTTAAATCACTACTTTGCCGTGTGGCATGATCATGAGAATTTGAGAACAGTTTCAATTTATTATATATTGTTTCAGGATTGCGTGACACTAAAACATTCCTGATAAACGTTAATAAATAATACTGTGTTCTGCTTTTTACAGTGAGCCAGGCTAAACTGTTGTGCATTGTTGTGACATTTGTTCTGTACGGGCAGCTCAATACAATTCTGGCAGCTTTGTTCTGAGCGACTTGTAATTTGTGTAGATTGTTTTCACATGTGTTTGACCAAACCACCGACGCATAATCCATCTGGGAAAGGACTAATGACTGCACAAGTCTCTTGGTCAACCACTGTGGTATACATTTCCTACAGTGTTTGATCATCCCCATGCTTCTTCCCATTTTTTAACTATACAATTTATGTGACTGTTCCATGACAACTTTGAATCAACTATTACCCCCAATAATTTTGTCTCTTCTACTTGTTCAATAATGTTTCCTTCTAATATCAAATATAATTTAGGTGTTGCTTTCAACATGTACTGTGACCCAATTAACATGCATTTTGTTTTTTCAGAATTTAATACCAACCTGTTCTCGTGAACCCACTTTGCTACCTGAGATAAATCCTCATTAAGAATGTTATTAAGCTGCCCTACTGTAGATGCAGATGCATATAAAGTAGTATCATCTGCATATACAGCCATGGTTGCATGTTTCAATACCAATGGAAAATCATTAGTAAAAATTGAAAATAATAATGGTCCCAGGCAACTGCCCTGGGGCACTCCACAACTCATTCTTTCAACCTCAGAATAGCTACCATTAAAATAAACTTTATACTCTCGATTACTTAAGTAACTTTCAATCCATTTTAAGGCTGTTGATTGAAATCCATAACAGCATAACTTATTCAACAAAATACTATGGTCTAAAACATCAAAAGCAGCACTCAAGTCTAATAATATTGTCCCAACTAAGTTTTTATGATCAATTTCCTGTAGCCAGTCATCAGTAATCTGAGTGAGAGCAGTAGTTGTGGAGTGATCCGCTTTATATGCATGCTGACAGCTCGTATTTAGGCCCTGTCCACACGAAGTCAAGCTCAGGCCTAAACGCAAAAATACTTTATCAATCCAGTGTATCGTCCATACGAGGCCGGCGTTTTGGGGGGGTGTAAACGAACATTTTTGAAAGTAGGTCCCAGAGTGGAAAGATTTCAAACTCCGTATATGCCGCTCCGTGGTTACTGCCTCTCCGCAATGTATCTGAGACGCTTGCGTCATCGCCCCGCCTCTTGTTAAAGCACGCATGCGCCGCACTCACAAAATAATGACAACAACAATGTAGCTTGTTGGTTTTGTAATCCAGTGCGACCCGAAGCAACAGTTCAACCTCATCGTCCGTCCATACTAATGTAGTACCAGCTCGCCCACTCGCCATGTTGTCTGTTTACAAAATTCTGCGCATGCCCAGTTCCAGTCACGGAAGTTTGGGCTTGATCCAGTCATTGCGTCACAGCGCCACCAACAGGTCTGGCATAGTTTCACAGCGTTTTCAGGCGTATTGACTACATTCATATGGACGCACACATTTACTGAGCGAACTCCGTGTTTACAGAAAAAGTTTCTGAAATGATAAGCGTTTTGTCTTCGTGTGGATATAGCCTTAATCAGTTGTTTAAAAAATACTCTTGTATTTGGTTGTATACTACTTTTTCCAGGATTTTGCTTAATGCTGGTAACAGACTAATTGGTCTACTGTTTTTATTCGAAAATGGATCTTTATTATTTTTTATTAGAGGTATTATTTTTTCTTTTTTCCATTCAGTAGGAAAAATGCCTTTGTTTAAACTTAGAACAATGATATGAGTAACAGGCGTCACAATTCTATCTGAGACCAATTTTAACAATTTTATCTCCAAATGATCGATACCTGCTGGTTTCTCTTTGCTTCCTTTCAATAATTTTTTAACCTGATTTTCTGACACCGTTTTGAATGCAAACATACATTCTTTTATATTTATTCATTATACACTTCCTAATTAACTCATTTGAAATTGTGTTCCTCTGTCCTATTCCCATGTAATTTCTCAATTTCTCAACTTTACTTTTAAAGAACTGGCTCAAACTATTAGAAATATCTTTGGGGTTAGTCAAATAAGTTCTGTTTGATTCTAGAAAAGTATTTGTTGATTTAGCATTTCTTCCTAATATTTCATTGAATGTTCCCCAAATTCTTCTGTTGTCTAGATTAGCATCCTTAATCTTTCTTTGATAATACGATTGCTTTTTACGTCTATTCAGTTTAGTCACACAGTTTTGCAATTTGCAATAACTTCTCCAGTGTACAATGTCTTTGGTTGTATTTGCTTCAACTTTGGCTTCATCTCTCTTTCTCATACACTCTTTTAGTTCTTGATCGATCCAAGGAGCAGAGACATGTCTCACTGCTTTTCTTCTCAGAGCAGCATGTTTATCTATGACTTTTGTAATTAAGGCATTAAATACTTCCACAGCCCGACATGGATCCTGTTCTTGTGCTACAACCGACCAATCAATACTACTGACTTCTGCAACAAAATCATCTTCCCTAAAATGCTTAAATAATCTTTTAAATATAACATTTTGACCATATTTTTGTACTTTTGTATTTCTAATCACTGCAATTAAATTATGGTCACTGCAACTGACTGGAATGGACACAGCTTCAGAGCATAGCTCTGGCACATTTGTAAAAATCAAGTCAATTAATGTTGCTGAATGTGTACCATCAGTTTTTACATGTACCCTGTCATCACGGACCAGCTGTGATAGGTTACAGGTGTTCACTAGGGAAACTAGTTTGCTTTTCAAATTGCAACCTTGAGATTTCCAGTCTATATTTAAATCTCCAAGAAAGAATATTTCATTGTTACCATCACATGTCCTATCCAACATTTCACATATTTGATCGAGATACATGACAGCAGCACTTGGAGGTCGGTAGCAGCATCCAATAAGAACAGGCTTCATATGAGGCAGATGTAGTTGTACCCACATCACTTCCACTCCTGTAACACTGAGATCATTTCTAACTCTGACTGGGATATGACTTTGAACATAACAGGCTACTCCTCCACCATGTACATTCCTATCTAATCTGTAAATATTGTATCCTTCTATACGTAAAGAAGGGCTATTTATATTCGAGTCTAAGTGCGTTTCAGATAATACTAACACCTGTAAATTATAGTTCTGCAATAATTCTTGCATGTCATTCACTTTATTTCTTAAGCTGCACACATTCAAATGAGCTATCTTGAATCCAAATTTTCCAAAATCAATATTACTTTTAACCATGAGTTTCATGAAAAATAGGTTTTACACAGATCTTTCAAAGAGCGTCGACAAACACACACATTCACACACGCATTCAAACACATCAGCATTGTAATGAAAAGAGAAAAAACAATAGATACACCGCAACAGCGAGTCACGCAGTCTCTTTTTCAACTTAAATCTTCCACTTGACTAATTTCATGCCCCCCAAAAAAAGAAAAAAATCATAAGAAGTGTATTGGCTAGTGTCTTAGTCATGTTTGACTGATATTTCTTCCTTTTTCATATCGTATCCAGAGTACCTTTATCATGTCTCTTTCTTTTATCCTTTCTTCTCTAGTCCAGGCTCGATTACACGTTTGAAATAGATATCCGCAGCAGTGTTCTCAGTGAACTTTTTAGTCTCACCTTTGAATGTTATGATCAGCGTTGCTGGATGAATGATCCCGTGCCTCACTCCGGCATCTCTCAGTTTGGACCGTGTCTCCCAAAAGCTGGTTCGTTTCTTGGCCATCTCTGCGGTCAGGTCCGGGAAAAATCTCAATTTCATCCCGCGAATATGTAACACCTTTTCCTTTTTAGCAACCTTTAAGATCTCCTCTCTCGTCCTCTTCTGAAGGCGCACAATCATTGCTCTTTCTGTGGCTCTCCCCACTGGCCCGACCCGGTGCGCCACATCCACTTCTGGTTCCGACTGTATTTTGCCTTTAAAGAGTTCTTTAAACAACCCGCTTATATAATCAGTCGGGTTACCTTTCTCAATATCTTTCGTCAGTCCAAACACACGTACATTCTGCTTTCGACTGTGCATTTCCAGGCGCTCCGTTTTGTCCAGGAGCTCCGCGTTGACTTTACGCACTGCCTCGCATTCAGCCTCCAACTTTGTCATGCGCTGGTCCATTGAAGATAACGTTTTATCAACTTCATCCAACCTCCATGTGCATGCGGAGATCTCTTCAGTGATTGTTTTGAACTCTTTAACCACCACACTTATCTCCTGTTTCATAATGGAACGGATCAGAGCCGCCAATTCGTGTTTGTCCTGCACACCTGTCATGCCACATGCGTCGTCCTTACCCAGCCTCACTCCAATCTGTGCTTGTTCGGCCTTTTTAGTGCGAATCTTGGGATTATTGCGCAAATTCCGGGACATCGCCGTGCGTAATACAATTCACTTTGTTTCACTCCACGTACTGTAAAGTAAGTAAGTAAGTTAAAAAAAAAGTAAAAAAAAAAAAAACTTACTAACTTTAGCATAATAAAGAAGTATGAAATGCTGCATATTTTAGTTCATGTATGCCACCTGGATGTGACTTCTGAAGCTAAGCAGGGCAGGGCCTGGTAGTGCTGTTATGGGAGACCTCTGGAAACAGCAGGTGCCACAGTCGGGTGGCTGCGGCTGTAAAGTGTCAATCTATTGTTGTGTCCTTAGGCAAGACACTTCCCCCACATTAGAATGAGTCTGGTGTGTGTGAATGGTTGGTGGTGTTGGGAGGGGCTGAAGGCACAGACTGGTTGCCTCGCTTCTGTCAGTGTGCCCCAGGGCAGCTGTGGCTACAGTAGAAGTTTATCACCACTGTGTTTCGAGTTAAAGAATAAATGACATGTGAAGCGTCCAAAAAGTCCAACACTGACTCACAGGGATCTATTCTCCAAGTATTCTTTCTTTTCTAATAATATCGAGACAGCATCAGTTTTGCTCTTATTCATCTGAGGTCTGCATGATTCATGAAAAAACAGAAAAGCTAGAAACCCCAGCTTTAACTCAAACCTGCAAGACGAGGACTTTTTTTTTTTCAAGCAGTCCCAAGTATTCTCCTTCTTAAACAAAAACAAAAACAGATCATTATAAACGCCATAACCTCCGTCTCCGCTGCCTCAGCCCTTTTGCCGCTCCCCATCACCGTGGCCCTGTGGCTTCGAAACCATTTGAATCTATTACATTTTAGAGCCTGGATTTGTTCAAGAATCAAAGTCAGCGAAAGTTTTATTACATCAACAGCTGAATATATGACATAAAGCACCTGGATTATCGCAAAAAAGAGAGGTAAAAAGGCAAGATACGAGATAGGGCGGAAGAAATATTCTGCAAAGGAATAAGTAAATATAAGAGACGGGAATACAGTGAGAGAGGAGAATGCAGACTAAAGACAGGGTTATGCTGAGTTGACAAATCCAGAAGCTAAAATTCATCCATCAACATCATGAAAGGAGGCAGTTTCTCTCTTCTCCGTCCGTTTGTGTTTGTCTGAACCGGGTGTAATTTGTCATTTTGTGTTTTGGTCGGACTATGGCTCTATTGCGATTTCTGGGTAGGGATATTCACCTGGATTTTTCGTGTCTCTCCGGTGGTTGCTCAAAGGCCACGCGTCATATAGACAGTTAGGACACTGGAACACTTTTGTTTATAAAGGCTCTTACTTGTGACAACTGTTTTTATAATCTGTCATTCTGTGTAACCTTTGCTCACTCTTGTCCAGGACTCCTTTGGAAAAGAGGTTCTTAATCTCAAAGGACTTTCCTGGTTAAAAAAAAAGTTAAATAAATACTTGAAAAATAGGCGTTGGATTCGAAATCCGGTCGGAAGAATCCCTATAGGAGTAGGGTTTGCATGTTCTCCCCGTGTCTGCGTTGGTAGACTGTTTACAGAATGCATACGAAGCAAACTTGAACGTAATCGAGCTGGAGTCAATTTCCTTAAATGGAGATTTTGGTTATCATTGCATTTCTTGTGTTTGGATTGTTTGATTTTCTGATCTGTGTTGGCGAATCGACAGCTTTGTAAATTCTTCTGAGATAACGTGATTTAGGGCGATGCAAGAATATATTGAATGGAACATACTGGAGCCGGATTGCGGTCAGAAAAGGTCCTATCTGAATGGGATTTGCATGTTCTTCCCATGCCTGAATAGATTTTCTTCAGGTGCTCCGGGTTGGGCACCTGAAGAAAACTGGGTTCCCCAATTTAAAAGTTAAATCTAATCTAAAATAAATAAATAAAATCTCACATGCCATAGAAGCACATTATATTTTACAAGTTTTTCAGTTTAAAAAGCAACTGTTTTTTTTGGATCGGCTGGGAAAGATCCGGGGTCCACACGGGAATGTGAATGGGGCCGCATGTGGTCCCCGGATCGCACTTTTTCCAGGTCTGGTCTATACTGTAACTCAAACACACATTAACAGCTTTAAGACAAACTTTGAGATTATAGAAGATCCGTAAAAACAACTATAGCATCGTCAAACACTGTAGAAAGTGTATTTTTTTACTTAGAACCCAGTGACAGCTCACACTAAACCCATTTGACAAGTGTCTCTGACCAGCCCCCGGGTTTTGCGGAGGCCTGTACCAGAAAGATTTCAAACTCACTTCCGTCACTAAGTGCAGAGCTCTGTCTCCACGGTTACAGTAAAGCTTAATATTAATGTGCATTTTATGTGGTCCCTATTTCTGTCTGTGGAGAGGTCCTTGAGACGGCGCTCCAAGGCCTCGAACGGCACAAGAATAATGGACTTCTCTGCGCTCTACAATCTCCGGGATCAGAGACGCAGGCAGTAAATAGGCTGACGGCCATTATTCTATGTAAGAATCATGATGAGGATGGTTGGAGTAAAATATACCCATTGGAAAAAAGTTATTGTTCACTTGCGACAGCGGATGTATTCTTGGATATTCTAGTTCTCTGCTTTGTTCAGTGATCAGACCAAGGACAATGCTAGATTAGATTCAGATTGTACAAAAGTAGTGTCTTTAACAAATGTCCAATCGAAGAAGGATCATAAATATTACAGCAATGAAAAGAAGCTCAGGTACTTCTGAAATGTGTAAATACAGTATTCAGTTTTAATGGCTTAATTCCATCTCTGCATTTGCATTGATCGGTTTGCTGCAATGTTCCTATATTTTGCACGAACAAAGCTGTGATCATTATGGACTTAACCCATTAAAGCCTAGTGTGCCTAGTGTGACGGAAAATATTTCATTTAATTATGCTATAAACTCTTTTTTTATCTTCACTCTTTTTTAATGTCCTGTGATTTAGTTATGATTTTAAACCTTCAACATTCACTCGTTGAAGAGAGCAATCCAATTTTTTAGATGTAGGAGCAGTAATAACAAAAATATATTTTTTAACGCCTATCTATTCTAAATTTTAGGCCTTTACCAAATGGTTGCCGTTTTGATAGTAAAAGTAAAAGAACTAAAAGAAAGTGAATGGCCCCAAAGAGGTAGAAATAGGTAAATATATAGACTCAAAGGGTGATCTACCAAATGCTTGGACATTTTTAAAGGGTGCGACTGTGTCTATTTTGTTATAAGTAAACAGTATATAAATCTATCTCTTAGTTGTGTGTGTGGTTTGAAAGTTAAATATTGAGCTTTAATGTTAAAGCAGTCAGAATTTCTAAGTATTCAATAGCTGTGGAGGCGACTGTGACAGAGGGGCCTGCCACAATGAGCCTACGGTCCTGGAGTGGCCTCGCCAGTCTCCGGATCTCACCCCCGTAGAAAATCTTTGTGAAAGTCTGTTTTCGCAGCGACAGCCCCACAATGTCACTGCTCTAGAGAAGATCTGCATGGAGGAATGAGCCAAAATACCAACAACAGGGTGTGACAACCTTGTGAAGACTTACAGAAAACATAATTGCCAAAAAAGGGTATACAACAAAGTGTTGAGATTAACTTTTGTTTTTGACCATATACATATTTTCTACCATAGTTTGCAAACAAATTATTTTAAAACCCATTTTTCTGGATTTTTTCTCTCTCTCATAGTTGAGGTTTACCTATGATTTGTTTAAATGGGAGAACTTGCAAAATTGGTGGCTGACTAAATATCACAAAATAAACTGCTATAAGTGGTTATTATAACTTGAAATACTGAAATGTATCCAAAATAACCAACTAAAAAGCAAACTGCAAATATGATGCACATTCTGATTGTATTAACACAACATTTGCCAACAGCACCAAGTTATTTAGCCTTATTTCTTGTATCTTTTCAAAACAAGATCAATCTGCCTTTCCCTATTGGAAAATCTGGTTTCAAGGCAGTAAAAATGTGCTCAAATTCAGATACATTTAGCCAATTTCTGACATTGAGCAATTTCTGACTTCACTTTTGGCAGTGCAGGCGATGAAAGGTGACTAATCGTAATGGCCGTTCAACATCATGTCACATTATTGCATTGTGATCTAAATGTGTAATTAAACTGAGCACAAGGACAGGAGACAGAGGCTTCAGCAGAATAGGCCATGTTCTGTACTGTATATCTCAGCAATTTAGCTACGTGGCTGAAATCCATTTTACATTGTCCAACGCAAGGATAATGTGCTGTTGACTCATTGCAGATTTGAATGAGGACTGTTGAGCGAAAGGGCAGCGAACAGAACATAAATCTTCAGTGGAAAGGTCATCAAAGCTCTTTCTAAGCAGTCGCTGGTGTTAACAACATGTCGGACGCTTGGACAGAATCTAATTTGTTCAGAATTTATCCTTGCGGTACAATAACATCTGTGAATGAGAAATAATAAATGAATAAACAAAACAGTTAGCTTTGTACAATGTGAAGGACTTTGCAAAGGGTTTCAGTTCACTGTGAATTGGCAGGAGACGATTCGAACGTATTGCAATATTCAGGCCACAAATCAGTTTTGATTCAAAAAAGTACATTTTGAGTTTCAGTTAAAATGTTTTTTGTGGTTCTTTTGAAAGACAAGTTAGAAGAAATATGTTAGCAAGGTCATACACAATTCAAATGTATTGCAATTCTTAACATATTGTGATGAAGCAAGTATCGCGATTCAATTCAGCAATATTTTGTGATTCCTGTCCCTCACTTTATTCAAAGACACATTTAGGAAAACAAGACTCGACTGAAACGGCACATTTATTATGTTCATAGAGTCACAACCAGTGGGGGCGGGTCCCCGGCTCCAAAAGGTCCATGAGCATGTGCACTGACATACTTGCAATACCACTCCGTGCCGGTGGGGGTGTACCCGGAAAGAGAATTACCCAATGCTTTTGTATGGCGTCTTCTTTCCTCTCGAAAACGTCTTTACAGGATGGTCCAAAAGTTGCTCTTGGCCAAAAGCTATACGTTCCAGATGCAGTCAATGCCGAGGAGAGTATTACTTTTTGGACCAGTTTAGTTTAGCCGCTGAGGACTTCAGAAATGCTCTTGTTGAATGAATGGGGCAAACGCATGCGCAAATGCGTTTTTTTCACATTTTCAAGCTCCCGCGGCCATTTTGATACTGCCCATAGAAGGCAAAAGTGGTAGCACATTAGTTTCAACGACGGAAATGGGCGTGACGTCCGTTCATATTTACAGTCTATGGTAACAACAAGCCGACATCATAGAGAAACATAAACCTCAGACGGAAAATAACAGAGAAACTCAAAGAAAACATAAGCAGATAATTATGTAAAATATCACTTTGCTTTTCTGTATTAATTTAAATGCGTGCCCAAAATATATCACAAACAGAATTGATTTCTGTTCCCACCAACACTAGTTTTAATATCCACCCTTCCCCATAGTCCACTGGCTGTGTTTGAAGAGCAGAATCCACTGTGGCCGATGATGAGAAAGCAGCCCATAGAACCAGAGAGCAGAGGGTTGCGGTGTTTTCACAGACGCAGAGAGAGAAAAGAGAGATCGTCCCCGTTTATTAGCGGCGTGTTTGTCGAAAGATATTCCGAGACACATCTCGATGAGCTCCGTAAAGGCCACAAAGTGAGAGAGCCAATATCCAGAGACAGAGCAAATATTTAGTCAAGAATACCGTGTTAAATAAGCGGGAGGACTTGGACAAAGGGGCTGGATAAACAGGGAGAGTCGATAAGAGAGAGAGAGAGAGAGCAGCGGGTGGATTAGAGCAAGGAGAGAGGCTGGTAAACTAGTAAAATGTGTGTTCAAGATTTGACACGTTACTATGGTCCAGCTTAGTTAATTGAGTTAGGATTTTTTGTTCTGTAAAAGCCAGAAAAACACATATGGTCATGAGTTAGAACATTGTATCATTCTGAGTTCAGAAAAGCGTATTATAATCGTAGGAAGTAAGCTTTGAAATAAAATAAATATCTTTTAACAAAAATTTTTTGCAGTGTTGTATGTAAACTTGTCGAGTGCTTCTGCTTTGAGGATGTGTCTGTCTGGAAGCTCTGCAGAGTCACTCAGGACCGGTCCATTGAAGGAGGACGAGGCCGGGACAAAGAACATAAAACCGTGACAAATTGTTTTCCCCGGAGCGCCTGAGGTTAGACTTCAGTTGATGCCTCAGACTCTCGGCCCCTTCACTTCACCGCGTTCCACCGGTTCAATAAACTATACGCTTTTCAATCAACCGGAACGAGTAATTAGTCCGGTTACATCGCTCATTTGATTGGTTGGGTTTTTTTAGCTTTTGTCGGAAACAGATACAAGTCCGGGAAAGACCATTTACATACTGCTAGCATGTACAAGTTTAGTTTAGTTTTAGTTTATTCGGTCAGGCATCGAAAACAAAGTTGTACAAGGATAGTTTCCACAGGAACACAAAATATTCCAAAAAAAAATAAAAGAAGAATGTACCGTACAAACTGATACTTTACTTTACTTTACACTGACCGAAAAGGCGTCGGCTGAAGCATAAGCTTATAGTGCCTGCCTTTACAACACAACATGTGCCTTTGTGTTTTTCCTCATTGGAAATACAAAAAGAAAGAAAAAAAAGAAAATAAACATCAGGCCGTTTATCCATTAAGGAGATACAGAAACAGAAAATTATTGGACAAATTTCAAGTATCTTATTTTTATATAATCTTTTAAAATGAAAGAGAAAGGTGCACTGTTTAAGTTCCTCTGTACAGTTATTCCAGAGGTCAACCCCTTTAATAGAAATGCAGGAAACCATTGTATCTGTTCTAAAATATTTTTTATTGAAAACTTCTCCTCCTCGGAGCTCATAATGGCTTTGTCTTATGTCAAAAATATTTAGCAGCGTTTGGGACAAAAGTTTGTTTTTAACTCTAAACATGATTTTTAGAGTATATAACTCTACAAGGTCATAAAATTTCAATGTTTTAAGATTTGTAAATAAAGGATGAGTTGACTGGTTGTAATTCGAGAATGTGATGAGCCTTATTGCCTTTTTTTGCAGTATAGCGATAGGTTTGGTGTTTGTTTTATAGGTATTTCCACAAATCTCTATACAGTACGTTATATATGGCATTATTAGTGAGTTGTATATAATAAGTAAACTCTCTTTATTTAGATTATGTCTAGATTTATATAATATTGCTATTGTTTTAGATAATTTAATTTTGATATAATTTATGTGTGATTTCCAATGTAAATCCTCATCAATGGTTACTCCTAAAAATGTATTTTCATTTACTCGTTCTAATGGCATATTTTTCAGCGTTAAGCTTACTCGATCGTCAATTTTACGATTTGAAAATATCATGTATTTCGTTTTTTTAATGTTTAAAGATAATTTATTAATATCAAACCACATTTTAAACTTGTGCAACTCTCTTTCCATCATTTCCACAAGCTGATTTAAATCATGACCATAGCTGTACAAGGTGGTGTCATCCGCAAATAGGACACAATTCAACTTTACCGACACATTGCACAAATCATTAATGTAGATAATTAACAATTTAGGTCCTAGAATGGATCAAGTGTATTTACAATTACATGTTTATTATGGTAAAGATAGAGATTACATTTTATTTTAGTAAAGACTTAAATGTTTGTATTTTTGTATAGAGTAAAATTTTGTATTTTCGGATAAAGTCAAATTTTGTGTTTTCATATAGAGTAACATTTTTTTATTTTTGTATAAAGTTACATTTTCTAAACAAACTGCTTTTAAGTCTTGTCTTAAAACCTATTTTTATGTTCTGGCTTTTAACACTGGTTCTTTTTTATCATAAATGTATTGATAAACATTGTTCCATCCATCCATCCATTTTCTTCCCCTTAATCCATTTCTGGGTCGGGAGGGTGGCCAGAGATGCTCACTGATCCTCCTGCAGGTGGTGAGTCCACAGGAGCTGAGATCTTTCAGTGGGAGCTTCAGGCAAAGTGGGGTTAAGTGTCTTGCCCAAGAACACAACAACAGCAGTCATGAAGTAGGTCTTACGGTGGGCTCGAACCCACGACCTTCAGGCTCAAAGGCCAATGCTCTACCAACTGAGCTATTGTCGCTTTGTTTGTTTGTTTGTTTTTAGATTATGTCTCTTAACATTGTTAAAAGACATAATATAAAAAGAAAAATCCGGGGATCACGTTCTATGATTTTTGTATAATTTATTTGTATGTTCTGGTATTTGCACACATGTATCTTCACTCAGACTATTATCTGGACTGAAACATGGCACTGGTCTGAGCTGAAGTGGTCTGTGCAGTTCATTTATAAAGAAACAATGCAGATATGAGACTTCAGGTGTTGCCAGATAAACTGAATAATCCGCATGTGGATAAATGTGTAAATGTGATTATGATGAAGTCTGGGTCTCACCGTCACCGACATCATACATAAATAAGAACAACTTACTGTGTGGAAGCTGAGACGGCGGAACTCCAAAGGTAAACAAATAATAAGTACACCAAATTGTTTAATTCCAGAAGACATGAAATTAAGAGCTTTGTTTGTCTCTGACGTGTGTCGAAGGTTCACCTGTGAGTCCTGTCAATCAGGAGGCTCCGCCCACAGAGGTCTGGTTCAAAATCACAAAATGGCCGACGAAGGCACGCCTCTTTACACTACAAAAAGTTATGAAAAATTGGTAAAAAATTGCCCAAATTTGGCAAAATGTATCTTGATTCAAGCACATTCTGACTGAGCCTTAAAACAAGATTTGCAGATGGGACAAAGTCAAATGATCTTGTTTTAAAAAGATACAAGACATATCTTGCTTGGAATGAGAAAATACAGCAACAGCTCTTGAAATTAGACTAAATAAGTTAGTCCCATTGGAGAATCTAGTTTAACACAGTCAGAATGTGCTCAGATTAAGATAATAACACTCAATTCAAGCAATCTATTACCTCATACTTTATAATTTTTTGCAGTAAAATTACTGAAAAATCAACCCAAAATAAAGTGTGATTACTGAAAAAAAAAAAAAAACCATGAAATTAGCAGTTAGCAAATATACTTGTACGCAATGGATAATAGGGACAAAAAGGGAAAAAGTAACTCTCTTTGTCACACATAGTAAACTAAAATATGACAATCCTTTGTTGATCAAAGACTCACAGATTGTAAAAAGCATAAAAAAACATCTCAGGAAATTTGAATATTTAGAAAAACCACTGGGAATTGGATTAATTTCTCCCTTTACAAACCATGTACAGCTAGTTTTGGATAATGCTAAACTTTGAAATATTATGACGGTGACGATGAGGACTACACTAAGAACAGGTAATATTAAGATGTTACTGATTAGTTGGGATAATGCTGGTGTGAATGAGTAAATGTATGAGTTTGTTTGGGTTGGGATAATAAAAAAACAAGTACAGCAATTTTTATTTTTTATTTTATTTCCCGTGAATAATTATGTGAATATATATTGTGCCTCTTTTAAATAGAGTAATAAAGAAGGACTTATCAAGGCTCGGCATGTGTCACTCTGCAGGTAAAGAGTCTGGATCATGCACTAGTTCCACATTTTAGGTTAAATTACAGAAATATATAAAACTTTTGAAGGGTTTTCTAATTGTCTGAGTTTCACCTGTTTTAGAAAAAGAGGTTTCACTTTCAAAAACGAGGAGTGTGAAGAGACGCTGAACTGTAATGAGACAAAAGCTTCTGGTTCTCAGATCCTCATTACAGTAAACGCTCAAATCAACGTTCTTGTTCTATTTCCAGAAGTCATTAAAGCTGGTGTACTTATCTTTCAGAAATTATACTTATAAATAAAACGGTTTTTAAAAATTTAAATTGAGTGAACAAACCAAACCGCAATGTTCTTCATCATCTTAGAAATGAGTTAGAAGTTTGAAGTAAGATCCTTGTAAGTCACTATTTGACTCTTTGGGCCTCTCTTTTTCCCCTGTCTGTATGAAAAAGCTGATCTAAATATGTGATAGAGGCCAGACATGTTTTTTTTATTTAACCAGGAAAGTCCCAGATTATGATGAAAAACCTCTTTTTCACAAAAACATACAACTGCTCTGCAAAAAGTGATGGAAAAATAAGTCAAAAAATGGCTCGAATTCATCCTGACTGCCTAACAAGATTTGCCCCCATTTAAAAGGCCATAAGTCTCATGTGTAGGTTCATAGATCAGCAGTTACATTAGTAACCTATGGACGCAGAGAAACTGCTCAGTGCTATTTTTAAACACTTTCAGTTTAACCAACGGCAAAGAACAAAATCAACTTCTAACGGACGTTCAGATAAAAGCAGCAGTAAAATGTGAATCTGAATATATGTACTAATATTAATATATGCAACATTTACAGTACACCAGAAATAGTCCCTCTTAGTCCAGGTAACCAAAACAACAAGGTTACCATGGAAACGCTGAACCCCCACAGACCGTATATGGATGGACAATGTTAGTGATTGATTTGAAAATGAAGTGTATGTATGTGTGTGTGTGTGTGTGTGTGTGTGTGTGTGTGTGTATGTGTGTGTATAGGTGTACGTGTGTTTGTGTATAGAATATATGTGTTTGTGTGCATGTGTTTATGGTGTGTGAATTAGTGTCTGTGTATGCGTATAAGTGTACCTATGTGTGTGTACGTATGTGTCAACATGTATGTGTGTGTACAGTATACGCTGGAAACATAACTTTTGTATCATTCATTCATTCATTTATCGATGTATCTCAATCTTAAAAACACATATCACTGATTGTATGTTAAAATGGGCAATGAAACACTACATTTCTAAAACTGAGAGAACATTTCCTTGTCTCTGGAGGCTATAAATACACTACTTTCCCCAATCTTTCCTGGGCTACTGTTTCCATGTAAACTTAGGCATCTGACTCGTCCTCTGTCTCTATTTACATTTCTCTTTCTCTAGTTTTTCCACCACCAGTATTCTTTAACCAAACACAGAACTATTCAAACATCACTATTTCCCCGTTGTGTGATATTGTTTCTCGAGCGCAAACAACAGCAGGGCCCCACGTCCAAAACAAAACACCAAAATATTAAAACGCTATTATTTTTGTGTGTGTTTTTGGTGCAAAACACAGCTGCAACATTAACATTAGTAGTAGTTTCTGTCGCCCGTAGTGATAACTATGGAGGTGGATGAAACAAAGGGCAGCTAACGCATAACGGAAGCTAACACAAGCTAATTCAATATTACGACAACAGACACCGGGCCGAGGGAGAGAGGAGATAAACACGACTTATTTTCCTAATCATTGCCAAATAAATGAATTAGCGACAACAACAAAAAATTGTGATATATATGTACTTAATATTAAAGGTAGAGAGGAGTATTTTCCCAAGTTTTAGGAAAGCATTCACTGAAAAAAGTCAAATCCTGAAGTCAAAATGAAACTTATTTTTTAATAGGAAGTGGACTCACCACTCACCACCTGCAGGAGGATCAGTGAGGGGCTGGTGCTCTGTGGACTGGGTCCAGCTCTGACTGCCACCCCCCCGACCCAGAAATGGATTAAGGGGAAGATAATGGATGGATGGGTTATTTTTGCTTGAATCTAGGGCAAATTTCAGTGCAAGTTATAGAACAGTAGGAATGAGGAGCACACGGGACAAGATAACTGAACAATAACTATATTAATTAGAATAAAACAAAATCTCTAGCTCTAGCATCAAAGGACAAGTATAAAATCTCTATCTTGGAAATAATAATAATAAAGAGGTATACAAATGTACAATAAAATGTACAATAAAGCCGATGTATTATTATTATCAATATGCTTAAGACAAGACTTAAAACCCGGGGGAGGGGGGACAAAGCCACAGACCTCTTTCTTCCCTTTAAGGCTACATAGAGCTAGCCGGTTAGCATACTCCCTTTAAGGCTACATAGAGCTAGCTGGTTAGCATTGTCCACATACAGTACTCTATATGACAGACACAGAGGATGATGAGGGTTTGACGTGAATAGTTGACTCAAACTGAATGATTGCACATTGAACTGTAAATAGTCGGAGTACACAGTGAGGCGTGGAGCCACCGCCGCCGCCGTGTGCCGGTCGGTGCGCTGGTCTGTGCTTAATGCGTAACAGCAGCAGAGCACTGATGTGAGCACACGCCTGTGAATGTTGCATGAGCCGTGTACATGGCACTGCGGCTCCGCGGAGCTGCCCCAGCGCTTGTGAGGCCAAGTGCTTTACACACCCACCCGCACACTCACGCACGCCTGGGTATCTGTGTGGGGACAGGGCTATGGTACATACTACATACAGAGACACACGCAGAGAGGCATGCGCTGTTTGGTATCTGTGCAGGTAGGGCCTCTGTTGCTTACACAAACACACACATACGCACAGAGACACACACACACTCAGAGAGAGACACACACATGCACACAAAAACACATGAGGATGCACTCTTTGGTATCAACACGGTTAGGGCCTCTGTTATACTAACACAACCATACACAGACGAGACGCACACACACACACATGCACACACAGACACACACACATGCACGCACAAACACGCACACTGCCAGATATGCCAGATATACGTAGATAGATATATTGGTATTTACTTTTTGCTCTTATGAAGCATTTACATCTAGCAAAGAAATGTAGCAGCTATGTGTGTTGCATATTGTGTGTGTTCTCACTACTGTCTTGTATGGTGTGCGGCAACATTGAAATTTCCTGGGTATCCATGAGAGGACGGGCTCTAGCACACCAACACACATGCGTTTTTTGGTATCTGAATGAGGATACCAAAATGTGTCACTTGCTGTATGTCACACACACACACCACACACAGAGACACATACACGTGCACTTTGGTATCTAACACACACACACACATATTTCTGAGTATCCAAGAGGGGACTGGCTCTGGCATACACTCGCACGCACTTTGGTGTCTGTGCGGGTACCTCTGTCAAACACACACACACACGCCTAGGTATCCACAAGGGGACCTACTCTTGCACAAACACGCACGCACGCACGCACACTTAGATATCCGCGCTAGGACGGGCATTCAGGAAAGAACACTGGCTCCAGCGTGACTCATGAGTAAATGATTAGGGCCAATGGATGTTTAAAAGCTTATTCCTCGCTGCAATTATTCACGAGTGACGAAGGCTTATGTCAGCGGCGTCTGAAGCCGCGGATGCACTTTAATGACTCAAATTATCATACAAGCCTGTTTTTTTCTGTGTTAAACTATTGTGAACTTTCTTCTTTATGACACATGTGGATGAGAGGATGTTGTGTCCATGTGTGAGGCTGTAAATACTGTGTGGGAGAAAAGTCCAGGTGTATTTTGAGTTGTGAGTGAGCTTTGATGAGAGGACATTGTCTAACTGTTCTTAACATTAGAACTCCCAGAGCAGTCAATTTGACGGCTTTTATTGTTAACTTTTGAATGCGCTGGAAACCGCAGCAAGTTCTAAGCAGCTCAAGTTGCAGATGCTAAAGTTAAGAGATTTTATTTTATTTTTATTTAGAGATATTGTCCATTTAGCTTGTGCTGTGTGCTCCTCAATGCTACTGTTCTGTAACTGGTGATACAACACTGACATTTCTCCACAGTGCGCTATACATTGTTCAGAAATCAGATATATTCTCCATTCACACACACGGTGATGATGGAACGAGACGCCGAACACACTGGTATCAAAGCCCCCAACCAACACCATCCATTCACTCACTCATTACATACATGTTTTCAGTGGTAAGGGAAACCGGAGCACTCGGAGGAAACCTACGCAGGCACGTGAAGAACATGCAAACTCAACTCAGAAAGGCCCTGTTCCAACCGAGACTAAATGACTGTGACTGAGCTCAGATTAAGATACAAAAAAACTACTGGATTTCAGCATTCATCACATCATTTCATAATGTTTTTGTAGTGCATGATACGCTCCTCCATCTTTGTCACTTGATCTCATTCTTCCTCATTCTTCTTCCTCTTGGCCCCTCCTTTAATCAACTTGACCTGCATGATTCAAAGCGGGAGCGGGGCCTTGTCACAGCGCGTCACGTTCACCGGGATGTTTCCTGGAAGCCGCGGCGCTGGTCCTGCTCCGCTCCGAGGTCGGGCGCAGGTTAAAACACTCATGCATTTTTTACCTGGGAATAGGTAAAAATGGGAATACGGCCGCACTATATTTGTCCGCTGCGTGTGTGTTCGGCAGAGAAAGAAGGGGAGAGGCCTGTGTTAAATGACGTGATAAAAACACAGAGATATTTCAAGACAAAGAATGTGTTTGAAAGACGGAAGTAGATTTAAGGTAGTTTTAAGGATTTAAGGTGGATCGGAGGGGGAAAAAAAAGGTTCAGGGCTCTTTCTGGTCATTTCTGTCTATTTCTATGAACCTCAGAAGCTTAAGCAACTCTATATTTACTCTAATTTATTGATTTTAAACACAGAAGAAACACACGCTGAAAAAAGTGATCAAATATGAAGTAATAAATGCGTGAATTGAGTGTTTGTCCTAATGTGAGATTCAAGCATTTATAACCTTATATGTTATCATTTTTTACAGTGTACAGCTTGTCCACACAGCTGTAGATTGCACTTGTGTTTGTCTTAAACGTTTGTGTACTTTTAATGAATGACTAACTACTTCTGAGATGGAACAGGGTAAAAGTCAGGAGGCGATAGTTATCTGTGGCTTTTCTATTTCCTGTTGAAAGAGTGATTGTCGCTGTTGTCTCCGTGTTATACTAATGATTATTAAGCATTGATTTTAAATATACACATGCCTTTATTCATTCACTCTGTACACTACTGTAGCCACAGCTGCCCTGGGGCAAACTAACAGAAGTGAGGCAGCCAGTATGTGCCATCGGCCCCTCCCACCACCACTGACCATTCACACACACACCAGACTCGGGTGAGGTGTCTTGCCTGAGGTCACAATCACAGATAGGTTCAAGTTACAGATGCTAAAGTTAAGAGATATGATTTTATTTTAATTTATAGATATGAATTATTAATGAATAAATATATTATACAATAAATGCTTTTTATTTATTTTGACTAGAAATCTTGTCAAGTCATATTTTCTGGTTCTTTTGAAGGATTTTGTTGTTTTATTTTTATTTTATTTATTTTTTACAAATTTTCATATATTTTCTTAGTTTTTTATAGTTTTTTTTTTCCCCAGTGTAGGAACATTTTTCTTTTTTTTCATTAATGAATTAGTTTTTTGGATCCCAAAATGTCTGTAATTATGTACTCACTCGGGTCCTTGCTTTCATGACCCCACATGACACTTTTATTACAAAATGAAATGATTGTCTTTGGTCCCCAGAAACAAAGAGAGAGCGTCATCTGTCACCTACAGTCTCTCTCCCTAAAACCCTCAAACAAGGTCAGAAATCTAGGGGTAATACTGGACTCAGACTTAAATTTTAATAGCCACATCAAATCAGTAACATCAGCAGCTTTTTACCATCTAAAAAACATTGCCAGGATCTTCTTCCTGAAGATGTGAGACAGGCCTCCTCTCTGACAATGTTTAAAACCAGGTTAAAAACAGTTCTGTTTAGCTGTGCATACAACTGAGGGATTTTATGTTTTTATCTTCCTTTTTAATGTTCTGTAATTATTTATGATTTTAATGCTATCTTGTTCAGCACTTTGAGTTGCCTTGTGTATGAACTGTGCTATACAAATAAACTTGCCTTGCCTTGCCAAAAAGATAGTAATATAAACATTTTCTTTAACCTTTTTTTTCCCAAACGTCATGTGTTTTAAAACTATACAGAGATTTAACAGAGTTCTACACAACCAAGATCCCATCCTATAATTAGTATGATCCGTGAGTGTCATTTATTATGAAACGCACAATGCCACGGTGTCTTTCTCGTGTGTGTGTGTCTTTGTATGTGTATCTTTCTGGGGTGAACGAAAGGTTAGCAGCGCGCACACCCAAAGCCATACAAACTGCATGAGGCTGCTTACGTGTGAGGCCCCGGCTGCTATTTTTAAGTACTGAAAAATCTTGCTTCGTCGCTTTTGCAAGTGTCCGTTAATAAAAAAATAAAAAAAGTAGCGGGTCGAGAGGAGGTCACGGTTAACAGGCTAAAAATACTGTGAGGAATGAACGTTCTGGAGAATGCATCGTCCTCGTTGCTGACCTGAAGCTACGGAAAATGCGTGGATTTAAACTTGATAAAAGGGAGAAGAATGGGCCCCCGGGTGCTGCTTACGCTGAGCCTGTCTTTAGGTGAACTTTGTCAAGATCAGAAAAACAATTAAGAGTTCAAAATGGCCGCCGAGGGAAAACTGCTTTTTAGTTTTTTTAGCTCCGCATTATTTTTCATTGTACTGAGCATACACTGCTAAACATTCTAAAATATGAGGTCATAAATGCTTGAATTGAGTGGTTTTTATCTTAATCTGAGCACATTCTGGCTGTGTTAAAACAATTTGTCGATAGAACAAAGCCATTTAGTCTTGAGTATTTTTGCTTTGTCCAACTGGCAAATCAAAATGTGTTCAAATGAAGATATAATTAGCGAACTGTTCATTGTTGACTCATTTTTCAACACTTTTTGCAGTGTAGCGTTATCAGATTATTTTTGTTTTTAATTGTTATAATATTTTAAGAATTGTGATTTGAAAAGTTTCATTGTATTAAGTTTGGAGGCGGGACAGTGATCATCCCACTCCCAATGAATCAAGGGCCTCAAACTTATATTGGTCAGGGGCCGAAGTAGGAATGAGAAACACACAGCACAATAAAAATAAACATACTAAACTTTCTACTAAAATCTATACTAAATAAAATAACACACACTAAAAATCTCTATAGATTGCTTCCTTATCATGCTAAAGCGAATCTCCGACTTTAGCATAATCAAGAATCAAGTAGAAAATCTCTGACGTTATTATGATAACAAAGTATAAAAATATACTTCCTTATCTTATTATACTTATTGGTATAATAAGAAGCAAGTATTTTTGACTCTCTCCCCTCCTTCTCTGCCGAAAAGACACTCCACGCAGCGGACAAATGTCGGGGCCCCTAAAACTGGTCCTTCGAGCCGGATCTGGCCCACGAGCCCGAGTCTGACAGGCCCGTTCTACAGATCGTATGTTATTGTTAAATTTCGTGCGTTCTAACTGTTTGATTCTGTGATCTGACTTCTGCTGCGCTTTAGGGCAACACAAAAATAAATGGAACTGAATTGCACTTGTAAATATGAATCCGGAGTTTTGCTGTTTGTGTATTCATAGTGGAGCGTGTGGCGGTCCCTGGGCCCCTGGGGAGATGGACGTGGAGTTCTCAGCTCTATGTAAATCCCACAGAGTCCTCAGGGGAACTGGCTCTCTGAACCTGTCCACTGCATCTGTTTGATCTGTCACTGTGTCTGTATTCTGCAAGCTCCATGTCTTTTTTACATTATGGTCTGGAAGAGGCTGCACACATATGCCTAGCAACAACAAGAGACGGATCACAAAACGTTTAGGTGGAAATGGTGATGACAAAAACGGCACTTTTATTTGAGCTGTATGCAAATAAGTAACTTAGCTGAATCTGGTGCAGTTATATTGTAAATGCAACTACAAATAGTCCTTAAAAAAATCAAACTACAAAAACATAATCAGCGAAACATTACCCACTCATTATACATAAGTCATTCAATAGTTGTTATTACAGTTTCTCCTTCTGGACATTCATTCATGGGGAAAAAATAATAATGTGTCAATCTTAGCATATTCTGACTGAGCCTTTAAACAAGACTTGCCAATGAGACAAAGCAAAATGATCTTGTTTTAAAAAGACACAAGAAATGTCTCCCTTGAAAAGAGAAAATAAAGAGAGAGATATTGAAATTAGACTATGGCTTGGTCCCTGTCAGACAAGACAGTCAGGATGTGCTCAAATTAAGCTTAAAACCACTCGATTAAAGCAATTATTTCCTCATATTTTATCATTTTTTGCAGCGTTTACATTTATTATGGAGGAAAAAACCCTAAAAAAAGACAGGTACATCCCAACAGCTCGCAGTTTTGTGCCTTCTTTCTCCCCGATCCCTGAGAGAGCGACTGCACATGTCACAGACGCAGAGTGGCAGTGTGACCGGCACCGTCCGAAAGAGCAGTGGCCACAGCGGACCCCCACATGCAAATCCTCCAGAACCCTGAGGCCCCCCATCCCCTTACTCTTCCTCTTCTCTTCCGTGTGTGTGTGTTTGTACGCTCGCCCTAAAATGTCACTGCCTGGAAGTGCAGTGTGTGCGCGAGATCACTGACGCATGTCCAAAAGTCCGGGGGGCTGCCTGGACACCCCTGACATATCCCTCCGGCCGATCACTCCATTGTACTCCCCCTCTCCAGTGAGCCATGCCTTTTACATATATTAAAATCAGCCCAGGGTTTCGGCGTGGCCCCTGCAGACCACCCAGGCTCTCTCCGCTCTCTCTCCCCCGCACACTGAAGCCGCCAGCGCAGACAGCGAGGGTAAGAAAGGGCATCGGAGCATGGCCGAGGCAACACCGCGTTCTCTTTTTGCCTCTCCTTCCAGAACTTTTCTACTTGAGGGGTTCTTTAAGTTTCTCCACACATGGGAACACGTCAGGGAAAAAAAGAAAAGAGAGGCCAGGGAGTTGCATCGGGACGGCCTCGTGAAAGCAGATCATTACGCCACTGAGAAAGTGCGAGAATGCATCGGTGCCGAAAGCGATTATCAATACACGCTCACGAAAACATACACAATCAATGCTTTACTGTCACTGGTTCGGAAGGGTCTGTACGGTCTGTATGTAGTAGTCTATCCCAGTTTAATCTGCATACGAATAAATAAGCCTAAACTAAGCCTCTAAACCAGGGGTGTCAAACTCATTTTTGTTGGGGGTCAAAAGTATACATTACTTGATTCACTTAAAGTAGCAATATGTAACATGTTCATGCAGAGTCGTCATTAAAGACTTATCTGTCAAAAGGCATTAGTGAAACCTTCTCTTTTCCAATACTTCTTTAACGGAAAACCAGGATTTCTATCTTTGTGAAAAAGGTGTTGTTTATAGGTATGTTGTTGACAAATTTCTTGTACTGCGTATTCAGAAATAATGGTCCCAGCTGGATTCGTCTGCAAATCTGGCAACCTGAGTCAGGGACAGTGGGAGAGGTTGGGAAATGATCCAATATCACCTACTCTGTCAAAATAATTTGTAAACTATTTTATAATTATAAAACTATTGCATATCCCTACTTTAGCTTTGAGCGCTAATACTTGACGATATTTTGTTTGTATGTGTTTGAGACCGCATTGAAAAAAAGCCAAAATAATGGTAATTGTCCCAAATGAAACAAATAATGCCATTTCTTTACCATGCTGGCTACAGCTGTTTGTTCCATTTGAAAATCCTTTAATATATTATTTTAAGAACCACTTTTGTCCCTAAAAAGACACACAGGCTGTAGATTAGGGGTGTCCAACCTTTTCCCCCAGAGAGCTACTTTTTCAGGACAAAAGTGGTTCTTAAAATAATATATTAAAGGATTTTCAAATGAAACAACCAGCTGTAGTCTTAAGAACCACTTTTGTCCTGAAGAAGTAGCTCTCTGGGGGGGAAAAGGTTGGGGACCCCTGATCTACAGCCTGCGTCTGTAGGGGCGGATCCCTCTCTCAGTATGGGCCTCTTTAACAGGTTTTTCTCTTTTTCCTCTGGCTTTTTCTTTGACTGGGTCCTCGCCGATGCAGAAGGGTCTAACCTGTAGCTCGGGGAGCCACCAGTAGCTCACCACCCTCTTTCAAGTAGCTCACCATAGGATTTAGAAATGAACAAATCAAATAGTATACAGGATATGTATTGCTCATTATTATTATTATTTATTTTACTTTGTGCTCAAGTCATGATTATGTGATGATCAATAATGACTTGATATATAGACAGCTCCAATATATTTTCCCAGAGCGACTTAAAGCTCTCTGTCTTTTTTGTCTTGTGGAAAGTAGCTCTCTGGGTGTAAAGGTTGGAGACACCTGGTCTGAAGACAGTCACGGTTCGGGACTTTTATCAAAATTTCTGGACAGTGGTCGTCCCGCTCTCTGATCTGCTGTTTGTGATTCTACAACTTAAATTTTATGAAAGTCTTTCGCGACGACTGAACTTAACGACTGAAATAAACATTAAAATTAAATAAAAAGCTTACGTCTGTTTTGTTCCTCTAATCTACAGGACAACTTTGAATCCATTCACAGTTAGATGATAAACTCTGTATTTAATTTTACAAATGAACCTCCTCTTGAGAACATATTTGTGCTCTTAGATCCATTTGCAGTGAGGAGGCAAACGTCCAATTACTATAAAAGATATGTTTTAGACTGCAAAAAGAATATAACTATAAAAAAACACAGACAAAAAAACAGATTTATGGTGTAGGTTCCTTCTCTTTTGTATCATCCTCAAATATATGACGTCCACTGCTTGTTCCATTAATACCAAGAAAGATATAAAACAATCTATCTTTAGCTTAACATAAAAAGGAAGTATAAAAATATATAAGGTATAAACCAGATTTGAAAATAGTCTTATTTTTGTCCTTTTTTTGCATTTGTAAAGATGGATTTTTTAGTGCAGAAATTTTGTACGCGTCTGTGGTTTTGTAAGTCTTCAATAAATAAATGTGACAGGGTACCCAACTCTCCAAACATTCTATCTCATAATTCTACACGAGGTTCTCCAGCTTCAATTAACTATTTCCATTTACTTTTGAATCCTAAACTTCCACTTTTCACCATGACGCACATCTCTCTCCACAGACAAAGAGAGAGAGAAAGAAGAAAGAGAGAGACACACACAGAAAAACAGAGAGAGAGACACAGAGAGAGAGAGAGAGAGACAGATAAAGAGACACACACAGAGAAACACAGAGAGAGAGACAGAGAGACACACACACACAGAGACACAGAGACAGACAGAGAGAGAGACAGAGACAGAGAAACAGACAGACCATACAGGGACAGAGAGACAGACACAAAAGAGCGAGAGAGAGAGAGACACACAGAGTGAGAGACAGAGAGAGAGCCCCACACACACAGACAGAGAGAGTGAGACAGACAGAGAGATTGAGAGAGACAGAGAGAGAGACAGAGAGAGTGACAGAGAGAGACAGACAGAGAGAGAGACACACAAACAGAGAGACAGAGAGAGTGACAGAGAGAGACAGACAGAGAGAGACAGATAGAGAGACACACACAGAGAGAGAGACAGAGAGACACACACACACACACACAGAGACACAAAGAAGGAGACAAGAGAGACAGAGAGAGAGACAGAGACAGAGAAACAGACAGACCGCACAGGGACAGAGAGACAGACACAAAAGAGCGAGAGAGAGAGAGACACACACAGAGTGAGAGACAGAGAGAGAGCCCCACACACAGACAGAGAGAGTGAGACAGACAGAGAGATTGAGAGAGACAGAGAGAGTGACAGAGAGAGACAGACAGAGAGAGAGAGACACACAGACAGAGAGATTGAGAGAGACAGAGAGAGGGTGACAGAGAGAGACAGACAGAGAGAGAGACAGATAGAGAGACACACACAGAGAAACACAGAGAGAGACAGAAAGACACACACACACACAGAGAGACACAGAGAAAGAGACAGACAGAGAGAGAGACAGAGACAGAGAAACAGACAGACCGCACAGGGACAGAGAGACAGACACAAAAGAGCGAGAGAGAGAGAGACACACACAGAGTGAGAGACAGAGAGAGAGCCCCACACACACAGACAGAGAGAGTGACAGAGAGAGACAGACAGAGAGAGACAGACACACAGACAGAGAGATTGAGAGAGACAGAGAGAGTGACAGAGAGAGACAGACATAGAGAGAGACACACACAGCGACAGAGAGACAGACACACACAGAGACAGATAGAGAGACACATAGAGAGACAGAGAGACAGACACACACAGAGACAGATAGAGAGACACATAGAGAGACAGAGAGACAGACACACACAGAGACAGATAGAGAGACAGAGAGACAGACACACACAGAGACAGATAGAGAGACATATAGAGAGACAGAGAGACAGACACACACAGAGACAGACACAGAGAGAGAGTTCTGAAGCAGCTCCAGGATCAGAGTGCGGCTGTGGCAGAGGCTGTGGCAGAGGCTGTGGCAGAGGCTGTGGCAGAGGCTGTGGCAGAGGCTGTGGCAGAGGCTGTGGCAGAGGCTGTGGAGGCTCCAGCTTCATGTGAACATGTTTGACAGTAATCTGAGCCCAAGGCAGCTCTGACATACAACTGCTCAAATAAAGACTTTAAACATCTCTGCTAGAGTACTGTTTACGATAAGATACACTTTATTGATCTCATAATGGAGAAATGTACATGTCACAGTTGGCTTAAGTAGTGTGGTAAACAGTGACCTATGTACTGCACAGGTGGACAAATGCAAGACAAAATAGTATTAATAACCTGGCCTTGTGGAGGTCTCAAGGACCACAGAGACTTTCGTTGTTTAGGCTATTTGTGCCGAAGGTTTGGCCTTTTCTATGATGACGTAGATTTCCATATATAATGTATCTGTGTCTTTTGTTCTGCCTGAAAATTAACGACCATTTTGTGAATAAACCAGCCAGGAGGCTTTGTCGTACAAAGATCCCAATTTGCATGAGTCTGATTCCTATCAGGTGGTGGAGAATGCGGCGCTGAATGCGACTCTGCCTCGGCTGTTGTGAGAAAGTTTTTTTTCAGCGTGTGAGAGCTGAGAGCATCTGGATTTGGGTACTATCTACCAAGCTGGAGAGGTGACGATTCCGGGGCTTTTTTGCTCTCTCACTATATTTTTTTGTGTCCTCTTTTTTGGACTGACAAAGCGTTTAAATTTGTTTTTCCATGTCCATATTCCAGGGATTTCTGACGGGTGATTGGTCTCTGCCGATGGAAGCTAGTTCCCGGTACTAGTGAGCGCTGGTTCATGATCTGGAGACCTGGTTGGACGTGGAAAGGCTGATATTTGGTGGACTTTTGACGGTACCTGGGCCCTGTTCGACAAAAGGTAAGAGCGGACACCTGTTTATTCAAAGTCTGCTAATTGAGTGAACTAAATTATGGTCTGTTTAGAGGTCTGCCAAATGTCTAATATCTATAGATAAGATTAAAAACAGGTTCGCTACCTGATAAGTGTTGGCCATAAGTGAAGGATCCATAAAGTGTTGGCCATAAGTGAAGGATCCATAAAGTGTTGGCCATAAGTGAAGGATCCATAAAGTGTTGGCCATAAGTGAAGGATCCATAAAGTGTTGGCCATAAGTGAAGGATCCATAAAGTGTTGGCCATAAGTGAAGGATCCATAAAGTGTTGGCCATAAGTGAAGGATCCATAAAGTGTTGGCCATAAGTGAAGGATCCATAAAGTGTTGGCCATAAGTGAAGGATGCATAAAGTGTTGGCCATAAGTGAAGGATCCATAAAGTGTTGGCCATAAGTGAAGGATCCATAAAGTGTTGGCCATAAGTGAAGGATCCATAAAGTGTTGGCCATAAAGTGTATAGGATCCATAAGTGAAACCATGGTATAAAAATAAAAAATAAAATAAAAAAAGGTAGTAAAAACGAGTGCAGGGACCTTTGTTGCAAAAGTCTTGAAGTTGGCTAATTTCAGGTTTAATGAGTGACAAAAGTAAAAGCAATACCATCTGCTAAATATCAGTAATCACAGTTTAAAACTGCATATAGAAAAAGGGAGTTTTTGGATTTTGTGCCTGGACAGAGCTCACCAGAAGATGCAGAGTTTTATTTCCAGCTAAACTTTTGTATATGCATTTTGGTTTCGGTTCAGATAGTATTCAACATTTTTAAGAAAAGCCCTTTGAAGCTAAACAAGTTTTCAAATCTTGCTGTTACGTATTTTTTATTGCCCTCTGGGAGTGTGTGTGACTGCGCGCTCTCACACGGCAACCTGTTTCGGGTCTAAAAATAGACACTGCATGCAGATGAGCAGTTTGTCTTCTCTCTCATCTTCTCCTGTTAAATTTGTGTAAATTAGAGTTTAAATTTTGGGTTTTAGAAAGCTTTAAACTCAACAGATTTGGCTTGTTCATTTTTATTTTTATCGTATGTTTATTTTTCATAGTTGTAGAACTAAGAACGCTTCACCATATTCTTTGAATTTCTCGCTCTAATCTTGCTTTTACTTTTGCATTGCTGTTATATCGTTTAAATTGGTTGTAAGAGTTTGTATGATTCCTATGTCCTCCCATTACAAAAACACATAGTTGAAATAATTAAGATAGCTTGTTAAAAGTGCATGAATATTGACTTTTTAGTCTGAAAGAATATTGGTAAATAACAGCAATGCATTAAATCTTTAAATTTTTCCCCTTTTCGCTTGGTTGTGGGAATTCTTGCATGCGTTTTATCAAAGTCCAGCCGTGAGCGCGTGGGAGTGCGAGCACGGCTCCAAAACACCTGCCGCTTCTCAAAATACAATAATCTGTTTCTATTCGTTTGTGTGCATCTAAAAAAACGTGTTCACTTACATATTCCATTTTATTTTTATTATTAATTTTATTTTTTTCTTGTTTTTAACTCAAAATTTTAGAATTTATTTTTTGTAATCTGGCAATTCTTGAAATATACAGTTTGCATTTGGCTACATTTTTGGCTCACTGTGTCAAAAATATATTTTTGTGAGCGATAATTCGAACTGTTTAAAAAAAAAAAAAAAATAGAATATCAAGTTATTTCTGCTATTATTCTGTGCCCGAACTGTTGGTATTTCTCTGTCGGCTGTTTCTCTTTCTGCACTTCAGCTATTTTTATTATCTGTAGATACAAGGCTTTACAAATTATTTTTCTGCATTCATTTATGGTTTTTAGAATTCAAAGCATTGAGTTAGAAAAGTAAACGCTACAGTTTATTTAAAAGTACTCTGGCATCTTCTGGTTAGGTTTGTTTTGAGAAAGTATGGTCCAGGCCAAAATTGCATTGCCGTACGGCATCAGAGTTTTATTTTTATTCTTTCATTTTTGATTTGTTTTCATTTTATGTTTAAACACAGTTGAACAATAATTGCTAATCTAAATGTTGAAGTGGGTAGAATATAGAACCTAAATTGCTTTTTGACTTTAATCCCCAAAACTGTTGAATCTTTAGTCATTTTGTTTTGTTTTGGCTTCCATAATAAAACAGCTCTTTTCCGCGGGTGCATTTTCTACACAAAGCACATTTGTATTTTCCACATTTTCAAAGATCAGTGTAGAATAAAAAAATAATAATTGAATAAAAATAAGTGTATTTTCTACTTTGAGACTTAATAACCTTTATTTTGCATAAATTCCAGTTTCAATACTGTTACATTCAAATAAACAAATGCAAATACAAGGAGCATTTATTAGCATTTGGTTTATCAAATAACGGGAATAGTTGTTTTGTTTTGTTTTAAAAGCGAATAATATCAGTGCGCGTCGGTCAGTTTGTTTGCGTTTTGTGTTGACCATACCCATACAAAATCCAGTCTAGCTGGGCTCTATTCTATTTTATTTTATTTTATATAGTTGAATTTTGTTTTTTACAAATAATACACATTTTGGTTTTTGTCTGTTTGATTTCCAGTCACAATTTGAGTCAACATTTCCCGTTCAATTAAGTTTTGGTCCCCAAAAACAGTGTACTTGGAAACCATATTTTCTTTTATTTTACATTGTATTTTTTTTTTTTTATTTTTGTTCTGGATTTTGGATTTTTTTATTTAATTTTTAACTTTTCATTTGTTTTGTTTATTATTATTTATTTTATTTTTCTCCACCTTTTGCCTTGGTGTTGAGTTTATTTTGGCATCCTTTTTATTTTCACTCTTTATTTTATTTTATTTTACGTTATTTTATTTTGATTTCTGCAAAAAAAAAAAAAAAAAAAAAACAATGTCTTTCATGAAGATGGACACATTTCTGAGGGAGGCGGAGCATTACATACACATCAAGGAAGAGCCATTAAAGGAAGAACAAAGAAAGATTTTACTGATGAAGAAGCTGTTCAAAAAGTATGCAGCGAAGAAACTAATTTCTCGTGGCGAAGATGCCCTGGCTCCGACCAAAAAGCAATGGGAAAACATTTCACAATATCACCAAGGCAAAGTATTGCATCATCGCACCCATCCAGTACTCACCAGAAGAGGCTACGTGACTGATGAAGCAAAGATCAGGAAGCATGAGGAGCTGAAGAACTTCGCATTGGAGCTGTATGACATTGCAAAGAAGATTGCCGAAAAATGTGAAGAACGAAAAATGACACGTATCCTTGTCCTGAAGGAGGGCACTCAAGAGGATCAACCATACAAGCAGAGAAAGAAGTCGGTGACGCTGAAAACTCAGGAGGCACATTCTGCAGACCCAGGACGCCTCAGGTCTGGTACCGTGTACAAGGACCTCCATGATGATACGGAGGAGGAGTGTGATGTTGAAGCTACTCAGAGAAGAAGAATTAAAGGAAAAATGCTCATGAGGGAGACCCAGACGCCCCTTCCACGGATAAATGATGAACTTCTGTACCCGGCTTCCGAGCCTGAAGACATGGAAGCATATCACAAGGAGAAGCACAGCTACAAGCAACTGAGCAGGTCACTAAAGGACTTGAGTACCCAGTATTCATCGTCAACTCCATGTTCCCCCCCCTCGTTTCAAGAGATCTGCAAGACCAGAATACACACAAGTGGAACTCCCAAAAGCCACAGCCCAAGAAGATTTCCCAGAACCAGTTGAACACACAGTGTTGGGTGGCACCCTCTCTATGGTTCCATCCAGAGGCGATCGTGAAGATGTGCAAGAACTAGCGAAACAAGTCAAGACACTGACAGCACTGGTCAGTCAACAAGCACAAAGTGTTCACAACCAAACCTCTGAAGAAGATGAACATGAAGAAGTGGGAATTCCTCAACTGCGGAAAAAAGAAGAAGAAATATGGAGGAAGTCAAAGACCAAGACAATGCAAAACATGAACAAAGAAAAAGAAGAACTCATTTGTTTAATGGACAAAGAACCAAAGCACACCCAAACCAGTCGTGAAATGCATATAAGAAGAGGCATAGAGAACCGACTGAGGACAGGCCACAACCCCTTCCGTCCAGAGACAAGAGACCACTATGTCGCAGGGGAGTTTACCGGCCTGGTCGAAGACCAACAGCATGAGGGAGCCTTCGTGAGTGGGCATGTCAACCCATTTTTTGACCCAAATCACTCACTGCTAGAAGAAGATGAAGCGGGAAGAGCAACAACCTCTCTCTTTCCACTAAGAGAGGCTGCGGGTCGCCAGCAAGTGTATCAGCCATTTGCATTGAAAGATATTGAAGGACTAATGCTGAAATTGCCAAAGCTGACAAAAGGAGCACCTGCATTTATGAGGGCACTGACGACGCACACAGCTGGTGAAATATTGTGCTGGGGAGACGTCTCTTCTATAATCACCAGAAATACTGATGAAGCCACTACCAAGAAAGTACGGGCGGAGCTAATAAAACGCATTGGACCATTCAACCATACCCTGTCCTTTACCACCATGAAAGGACCACTGCTGTCAATTCTGAGAGAAATGTTTCAAACATGCGTTCCAGAAGAATTACTTTCGCTGAAGATGAAAGAAGATGAAGAGTACTTTGAGTACAAGCGCAGAGCCAAGGCCTTATTCTATGATGCAACTGGGGAAGCAGTGCAACCAGGAACAACAAGTACATTCATCCTGTTCAACACAATGGTCAAAGGAATGCCAAAACCAGTACAACAAAGTCTTTCTCATGTTGTTGGACTGTACACACTGACCGAAGAAGACTTTGATAAAAACTGCAACCACTATGTGACCCTCTATCGAAATGAAAGAGAGAATAATAAAGAAGAAACACAAAAAGTGGAGGTGTCTAACATCAAGCTACAAAACAAGAAACTTAAAGAAGAGGCGGAAGCACAAAAGAGTAAAAACAAGGCCGCAAATGTGATGAAAGTTGGAGTGGACGGATCACAGGTCAATGTTGAGGACAATGACCAGAATCAAAAAGGAAAAGAGCAAGCTGAACAGATGGTGGACGTTGTAAAGCTCCTTTTGACACAGAGACCGGCTCAGAGAGGATACAGGGGGAACTCCAGAGGAAGGAGTAGAGGGAGAGGATTTCAAGGACAAAGAGGCAATCGTCAAATATCTGGAGATCAATGCTTGATATGCCACCAATATGGACACTGGGCAAACACATGCCCTAACAAGTGGTACGAGAACCCACCCCGGAACCAATTTAATGGCCGGCGACGAAACCAACCGCAATTCTCCGGACCCTACAACGGAGAGCAGCAGATGTGGACGCCCAATGACATGCCACAGCCCCCACCCCCGCCTGAACAAAACATGAGTATGCGTGGAAACTCGTACACACAGTACCAGGATGGGCCTGGAGGCTCTTATTGACGGGGCCAACAGCAAGAGAGCCACTCACTCCACAACTGGCGGAGTGAGCCAATGGTGGTCCTCGAGGTGAATGGACGAGAGATCAAGTTCATGGTCGACTCTGGTGCAACTGTGTCATGCATCACACACAAGTTTCCACTGTCCTCTGAATCAATGTCCATCTCTGGCTGTGTGGGGAAACCTGAAAGCAAACCATTTACTGTTCCATTGGAAGTAAAATCACACCATGAAACTGTGCATCACTCTTTTTTGTATCTACCAAACTGTGGCATCTCTCTGTGTGGCCGTGAACTGATGTGCAAGTTGTCCTTCTCCCTATTCTTCTGCCCTGAAGGATACAAACTCATGAACAAGCCTGAAACATTGCAACTAATACGGTCTTGGGAGAAAAACAAGCATGCACAGATATTGTATCTCTCACCAGATGTCGCAGAAGATCTGAAGACACCTATCGATATCTACTGGCTTCAAGTACTGACGGATCCAGAGCATGGTAATACAGCCTCAACACTCTGGCAACGATACAAGCTATGGGCAAAATCCAATTTCCCCTTGAGAGAACCGTTTGACCCACTGCATGCCACGCTGTACTGTACCACTCAAGAAGATGAGAGTTATGAAGAATTGTGGGACAATGTGCAAGGGCAAACATTCCATGTAACATACCCATACATCTACTGTGGTCCCAAAGGCATGGCCCTGTCTGTGACTCTTCCAGATGAAGTGAAGCCCTATTATGTCGAAACAACCGACATGGACCCACATGTGACGTTGGCCGTTTCCAAGTACCATACTGCAAAGTCCCTTGGATCAATGGTGAAGTTGGCAAACACTTTGATATATGCACCAACCGACAACCCTGGAGTGTCCTACAATGGACAACATGGCATTTTCAGGATCACACTGCCAGACGGGTCAACGGACATAACCAGAGCTTTGAAGGAATCGCGTCACAGAACTTTTGAAAATCACCCAGACGCTCAACGATACTTGGATGCAGTCCCAGCTAACATATGGATGACACATGCCAAGATGTGGGATGCACATCGCATGTTGTGAAAGTCAAACTGACAACTGACACTCCAGTATACAGAGCACAATACCCCTTGAAACAAGAACAAGTGCAAGGGATCGCACAAACCATTGAAGGACTGCTGAAAGCAGGTGTTATAAGAGGAACTACATCAGAGTATAACACCCCACTATTTCCAGTGAAGAAGTCAGATTTGAAGAACTGGCGCATGGTCCAAGACTTCAGACCCCTAAATGAAGTAACAGCTGATGAATCGTACCCTGTTCCAGACCCATACATCGCACTGAACAACCTTTCTCCGAACGACAAGTACTTCACAGTAATTGATCTGGCCAACGCCTTCTTCACAATCAAACTGCATCCAAAATCTCAGAAGTACTTTGCCTTCACCGTGAAGGGGAGACAATACACTTACTGTCGGATGCCCCAAGGATGGAAACTGTCCCCCGGGTACTTCAACCATTTCCTACGTCTGGATCTGGCTGAGTTTAACCTTCCTGAGAAGTGCACTCTCATACAATATGTGGATGATCTGGCTATTTCAGGACCAGATGCAAGGTCCGTTTTACAAGCATCCACTGATCTGCTCACACACCTGGCAAGAAAAGGCTATAAAGTGAAGCGGGAGAAAATCCAAATGTGTCGAAGATCTGTGTACTTCTTGGGAAGAGAGGTTTCTGCAGTTGGACAGGGAGTCTCCACACTCCCTGGCCATGTTGATGGCCACATCAACATGGCCATGCATATGATCAATGACTCTGAAAGCAACAGCACGGACCATATCTGTGAAGAACTGGCGAAGACTGAACTATATGTAAGAGCTGATCTTCAATTTGAGCCAATTCCAAATGCTGAAATGACACTCTTCTGCGATGGCTGCTCATACAGAGCGCAAACTGGAGAAACCATCTCAACATACGCTGTCGTCTCACAAAAGGAAAATGGAGAGCACAGAGTATTGGAAGCAAGACAAGTCTCAGACTCCAACAAAGATGCAATTCTGAAGACACCAAAACCAAAAACGGTGCGACAAATGCTGAGTTTTCTCGGACTTTGCAACTACAGTCGAGAATATGTACCCAACTATACCGCAATGACTGCACCTCTAAGAGAACTGATCAAACCCCATGGCATGAACCAACCAACTGCAAGTTTAACTTGGACAAAACAATCATGAAGACAGCACATCTGGTCCAAAACCACCCTCTTGTGGTACACACAAACCATGGGATCCAAGCATACTTGAACTCAAAACTGTTCATCACCACAGCCCAAAGAACTGCCAACATCACTCAGACGCTTCGTCAACCTCACATCACCTATGCCAGTGGAAACATCAACATGGCCATGCATATGATCAATGACTCTGAAAGCAACAGCACGGACCATATCTGTGAAGAACTGGCGAAGACTGAACTATATGTAAGAGCTGATCTTCAATTTGAGCCAATTCCAAATGCTGAAATGACACTCTTCTGCGATGGCTGCTCATACAGAGCGCAAACTGGAGAAACCATCTCAACATACGCTGTCGTCTCACAAAAGGAAAATGGAGAGCACAGAGTATTGGAAGCAAGACAAGTCTCAGACTCCAACAAAGATGCAATTCTGAAGACACCAAAACCAAAAACGGTGCGACAAATGCTGAGTTTTCTCGGACTTTGCAACTACAGTCGAGAATATGTACCCAACTATACCGCAATGACTGCACCTCTAAGAGAACTGATCAAACCCCATGGCATGAACCAACCAACTGCAAGTTTAACTTGGACCACGGAAGCAGAAAACTCCTTTACAAGAACAAAGCAAGCCGTCTGTAACGCCTGTGCACTGTATGTGCCAGACTACACACTGCCGTTTCATCTTGATGTGGCTGAATCACAATTCTATGTCTATGGAATATTGTATCAGAAGAAAAAAGGAGAAAGAAGAGTTCTGAAACACTACTCTTGCAAACTTGATCCACACGACCAAGCCCAACCTGGATGTGCAAGATATCTGGCAGCATTGACCAAAACAATCATGAAGACAGCACATCTGGTCCAAAACCACCCTCTTGTGGTACACACAAACCATGGGATCCAAGCATACTTGAACTCAAAACTGTTCATCACCACAGCCCAAAGAACTGCCAACATCACTCAGACGCTTCGTCAACCTCACATCACCTATGCCAGTGGAAACATCAACATGGCCATGCATATGATCAATGACTCTGAAAGCAACAGCACGGACCATATCTGTGAAGAACTGGCGAAGACTGAACTATATGTAAGAGCTGATCTTCAATTTGAGCCAATTCCAAATGCTGAAATGACACTCTTCTGCGATGGCTGCTCATACAGAGCGCAAACTGGAGAAACCATCTCAACATACGCTGTCGTCTCACAAAAGGAAAATGGAGAGCACAGAGTATTGGAAGCAAGACAAGTGGAGCAAGGATCTGCTCAAGTGGCTGAACTTACAGGTCTGCTGCGAGCACTGCAACTCGCCAGTGGACGGACTGCGAACATCTATACCGACTCGGCATATGCTTACAGGACATTGACAATCTCAATTCCTGGATGGATAAGAAATGGCTTCAAACTGATAAATGGACTGCCGGTAAAACATGAAGTTCTTGTGAGACATCTGATTGATGCAGTGAACCTACCAAGCAAACTGGCCATCATGAAATGCAGAGCACATACACAAGGAGAAGACATGATCTCCAAAGGAAACCAAGCTGCGGACCAAGCTGCAAAAAAGGCTGCCAACTACATGAAAAGAACAATGATCGTACAACAGAAACCAGAAAAACCCAAAGAAGTTCAAGAAGAAGAGGAAACTCAAAAAGCTCAAGACAAAGAAAAACCCAAAAAAGTTCAAGAAGAAGAGGAAACGCAAAACGCTCAAGAAGACAAAGAACAGACCAAAGAATCAAAGAAGAAGAAGAAGAAGACAAAAAATCAAGAGTTGAACACACAATCACATTTAATCGATCTCCAATATGTGAAAGAACTTCAAAACGCAGCTGGGGCATATGAACAACATCAATGGAAACTAAAAGGAGCAACAAAAGGAGAAGAAGGCCTCTGGAGAAACCACGATGGTCGTATTGCGGCACCCGCCGCACTTATACAAATGTTGTTTGAAGAATACCACAGCCCGCTGCACAGAAGCGTCAACTCTATGATTCGTCTCATGGAACCATGGTGGCATCCAAATATGAAAGAAATGCTTCAATATCGAATCAACAATTGCCACACTTGTCAAACCATGAATCCCAAGAAGACTTGCAAACCCCCACCTGGCACTTTCATCATGCCCAATTCGCCCTTTGAAAAAATTGTCATGGACTTTACAGACATGGGTCCTGACAGGTGTGTTAGAGGTTTTCGATATCTTTTAGTTATCGTTTGCGAATATACTAAGTGGGTAGAAGCCTTTCCGTGTCGAACCGAAACTGCGGCAGAAGTTGTAAAACATCTAATGCGTGATGTAATCTGTAGATTCGGCTGCCCTTATCAGATCAGATCTGATAATGGCAGACATTTTACAGCTAAGATTGTGCGTGACGTGTTGAAAACTCTCGGGATTTCACAAAAATTTGGTTGTGTTTACCATCCAAAATCTCAGGGTCAAGTTGAACGCATGAATGCAACCATCAAACGTAAGCTAGCTAAGGTTTGGCAGACTTCAAAACTTGACTGGGTCACTGCTCTTCCTCTTGTGCTGATGGACATCAGGAATAGCGTGAACAAGTCAACAAGTTACTCTCCACACATGTTATTGACTGGGAGAGAAATGCACAGGCCGATTGGTCCACTCAATGCTGAAGCCCCCTTTGTCGAATGGGACTGGATTCACCAGCAATATTTGTCTGAGCTCAGGACAACTGTTTCCCAGTTGTCCGAGTGCAGACGACAAACTAACCAATTGAGACAAACAGATGAGATCGACCCCATTGTTAAACCTGGTGATTGGATATTCATCAAAGTTCAGAATAGATCCAAATGGACTCAGCCATACCAGACAGGACCATATAAAGTGACTAATTGCACAGGGAGGTCTGTTCAGGTCGATCGAGCCGGTGTGAAGTACTGGTACCATCTTGAACACTGCATTCGCAGCCCGAGTGACCAGACGGAACGCACCCTGGCAGAGGTCCAAGATGACGTCGCTCGAAATACAACCTCAACTGATGACCGATCAACCGAGACCCCGGACGCACTCTCAGGGGACCCTGGAGAGTTGGAAAAACGGGGGAAGTAATGTTTTTGTGATTAAAACCCCACCTTTGATGAGTTTTAAATGGAAAATATGTACTCATGATGTTTTCTTTTTTGTGTGTGTCCCTAGTTTGCTGGATATCTGTTGAACAACCTGTTGGACACCGCGATTTGCCATACGAGAACCAGCAGACTGAAAAACCAACTGTGACCACAGCTGCAAGCGGGATCACAACTCTTGATCTGCCAAATGCAATAACTTCACAAGGTATGAGACAGAGAGCAGGCAGGAGCATTGGACATTTTAGTCCTGGGGACAGAGCACCAACAGTTAAAATGGTTTGTCAGGTAGGGAAACAATGCACGGTTTTATTAGATTCTTGCCAAATTCACTCATGTTCAAATCCCTGTGAATACAAACAATATGAAAAGTTTTTATGTATAACTACCAATGCATGCTACATTGCAAGAGGCGTATGGGGCAGTTCAGGAATCTCTCGTGGTTGTAATTGTGAATCTTGGGCTTATACAATTGCTAATACCGGAACTGATTGGGGCTACCATTCTCAAAGTGACCTAAAACATAGGCTATCTATCATTAAGGCTAAAGAAGCACCTGGAGATATATGTGACCCTGTAATCATTACTCTCAAAAACCCCAGTAAATCTGATAATGGTACATATGTATTTGGATCTTACATTTCCCCTAGAAACCAAAAAATGGGACTTCTAACTATCCAAGTCACGGACGAACCAAAACCAACCATAAAACCTGTAGACCTAGCTAAACTTAAAATGGAAAGTAAAGAAAGGCCAAAATACCTCTCAGAACTCTCACTTGAGGATGTAATTAAGATAGAGATTGGCACAGACATAAATATGAACTTATGGCTTAAATGGCTTCAGTATACTGCGCACTCATTGACGAATGAGTCCTGCTTTGCGTGTGCTGCAGCCAGACCTCAATTGACCGCTACACCTTTCCCAAATACCACAGACTCAAATAGATGTGTATTTTCAATGTTCTCGGCCTCAACCAAAAATGATCCAGATTGCACACATTTGACTAAAATGTATCCCATTATTTCCCAGAAGGACGTCCCATTCACACACACAGTTGAAACCAATGGTTATCATTGCATCACAAACAGAGATAGTAGTGCTTCTGCCATCCACTTAGGAATTTTCCCCCATGGTTACTGTGATACTATAACTAAAGCTGCTAGTGTAGATAACTATCGTCAATCCCTATTCCAACAGTGTCTTCCAAGGGCTGACCTGTGGTGGCTGTGTGGTGATCTAACTTTAAGAGCTATTCTGCCAAAATCATGGAAAGGACAGTGTGCTGTCGTTTCCCTCATCGTTCCATTCATTCTAGCTCCAATGTCACTCATAGACGAGTCAGAACCCATGCTTAAAACTAAATTGCTTGATTCTTATCCACGTAGCAAACGTAGTGTATTGCCCCTCGGAGAGACAGACAGGCCTTTAGGCTCATTTGACAAGGGAGTATGGTTAAATTGGGCCGGGGTTCCTGTAGGTGTGCCAGATGAATTCAAGGCTCAAAACGAAATAACTAGGGGACTAGCCTCAATCTTGTTTAGCTGGCCCACCTCCAACATGAATGTAGCCTGGATCAATTACATATATTACAACCAACAGAGATTCATCAACTATACAATTGGCGCACTTGAGAGCATTTCAGAGCAATTGGCACCAACCTCATTGATGGCCTGGCAAAATAGATTAGCCCTAGACATGATTCTAGCAAGTAGCTCGGGAGTGTGCCATTTTTTCCAAGACAAATGCTGTACGTTTATTCCCAATAATACCGCGCCAGACGGTAGCATCTCCAGAGCCATAAATAACCTTAGACTCTTGTCCGAGGAAGTCACAAAGAACTCAGGAACACAAGATAGCACTTGGATAGCCTGGTTCAATAGTCTATTCGGATCCTTGACCCCCATAATAATGTCAATTTTAAGCACTTGCCTAATTGTGTTCACAGTTTTAATCCTGGGAGGATGTTGTGTAGTTCCATGCCTTAGACTTGATTGAGCGTTTGATTATTTTTTATTATCATTATTTTTTGTATGTATGCATTTTTGTTGTTTTTGTATTTGTATTTTTATTATCACATGTGTTTATGTGATAAAATGGGAGGGTGTGGTAAAACAGTGACCTATGTACTGCACAGGTGGACAAATGCAAGACAAAATAGTATTAATAACCTGGCCTTGTGGAGGTCTCAAGGACCACAGAGACTTTCGTTGTTTAGGCTATTTGTGCCGAAGGTTTGGCCTTTTCTATGATGACGTAGATTTCCATATATAATGTATCTGTGTCTTTTGTTCTGCCTGAAAATTAACGACCATTTTGTGAATAAACCAGCCAGGAGGCTTTGTCGTACAAAGATCCCAATTTGCATGAGTCTGATTACTATCAGTAGGATCACTCAGGTTGTGCAAAAAAAACAAGTTGAATGTTAAAAAGATAGAAAAAAAAGTGACTAAAATATAACCTGCTACTGAAATCTGTTAGAATACAATTACTACAGCGGCAGTGGCTCAGTTGGTAGAGCATTGGTCTTTGAGCCGAACCTTCTCCACCAACTCCAGCTGATGTCTGCTGTCGTTGTGTCCTTGCGCAAGACATTTAACCCACTTTGCCTATAAGAAGTGCAGAAGTAATGTTCACTGCTTGCGTTGATGTGAATGTGTACATGTGTATGTGTATGTGTGTGAATGCATCACACTGAAATTTCCCCATTGTGGGACGAATAAAGGACCTTCTTCTTCTACAGACATGAACCATCTCTGCTCATATCCAAACTACTACAGATAATAAACATAACTTCACATACAACATCTCAGCTAGAATACATACTACTAAAGACTTTCAACTCTACTGCTAGCATACAGGCTACAACAGACATTAACCATCTCTGCTCGAATACACCTGAATAATAATGCATCGGCTTTATACAGAGATGTTTTGGACACAGAAACTTCAAAACTTCTACTGTAGCCATTAGGGGTGTGACAATATATCGATTTTTCTATATATTGCAATATTTTCTCCCGCGATTCGATTATCGATATGCATTTACCAAGTATCAATATTGATTTAAAAAAAAAAAATACATAGATTTTTTTTTTTTTTTAATTGGTATAAATACTTATTATATGGCTACATTACGCCTCTCCATTCCATTTATCATGAAATAAAGTGTATTTTTTCTTCTATTTATGCCATAAATTGGCATATTGTATATTTCTGACCAATATATCAATAATCGTCATATCGTGATAAAATCGTTATCGTGATTTCGTTATCGTGTGCTTTGTATCGTGTATCGTATCGTATCGTGAGGTACCCTTAGGTTCCCACCCCCAGTAGCCACAGCTGCCCTGGGGCACACAGACAGAAGCAGCCACAACTGACCTCTCACACGTATAGAAATGTTTGGTTCAATAAAGAAAAAAAGAATGTTAATTGAACATATAAATCTGTATATGCTAGATCTGCAGCTGCCCCACTGTGGCACCTGAGGTCTCACATCACAGCACTCCCCAGACCCTGCCCTGCTTAGCTTCAGAGGTCAGACAGGATCTGGCTGCCTCAAAACACATGTAAAAGTAGCATCTAAATCCCTGCAGTTTCCACAGCTCTACAGACGTGATTTGAACCTTTTTCTGGTCCGACTCGTACTTTTTATATTCTTTGAGCAATCATCGCCTTGTAATTTTGTGTAAAAAAAAACAAGTTTGAAAAGTTCATGAAGCGGCTGTGTACAGAGACGTAGCCTGTACTTTCGGCCGCCACTTCACGCGTTCAAACTGGGGAAAAAGAAAAAAAGGCCAATTTCCATCAGAGGGTGTCGGTGGCACAGTGGCAGCGCCGTGTTGCTATGGAGAATTCTGATTAATACCGCAATCTACAATTTGTGCTTGATTTGTCCTGTTATGTTCCTCCAGCTGCTGTGAGAGACGGCGGGGACTGCTCCCACAACAGCTCCGGAGAAAGTCGCCCATTCTGGACAGAAAAAGTAATTTGGTAGATTGCCTTTTGACTCTCTGTATCTTCTTGAAGCTTGGGAATGAAATCTACTTCATTGGGAAATCTCACTTGGTTTTAGGCTTTTTTACATCCAACTGCATCTAAACATTTGGTAAAGGACGATAACAAAAAACGAGGCGGTTATCGAAAAAAACTAATTATTTGGGTTATTAGTGCTCTAATCAAATCCAAAAAAAGAAAAAAAACTGACATTGCTTTCTTCAAGGAGTGAATGTTATTAAAGAAGGATTTTTGGAGCTAGCTGCTGGATCTCTGGTCTGGTCTGTAGTCTGGACCACAGAGAAGGTCCTGTCTCCTCTGGTCTGTAGTCTGGACCACAGAGCAGGTCCTGTCTCCTCTGGTCTGTAGTCTGGACCACAGAGAAGGCCCTGTCTCCTCTGGTCTTCAGTCTGGACCACAGAGAAGGCTCAGTCTCCTCTGGTCTTCAGTCTGGACCACAGAGAAGGCCCTGTCTCCTCTGGTCTGTAGTCTGGACCACAGAGAAGGCCCTGTCTCCTCTGGTCTTCAGTCTGGACCACAGAGAAGGCCCTGTCTCCTCTGGTCTGTAGTCTGGACCACAGAGAAGGCCCTGTCTCCTCTGGTCTTCAGTCTGGCTCACAGAGAAGGCCCAGTCTCCTCTGGTCTTCAGTCTGGACCATAGAGAAGGCCCTGTGTCCTCTGGTCTTCAGTCTGGACCATAGAGAAGGCCCAGTCTTGAAACGGTTTACTTCAAATGGGACCAAATATTTTATATTTTTTCGGATTTCTTTTGTAATATTTTTATTTAAATTAAAGTAGAGATGATTTCACACGTGTCCTTGACTTATGTTTGGTCCAAAACAATTCAATCCAACATATTTTTGTATCGCCCTGAATCACAAAAGCAGTTAGTTGTTGATTCTCCACATTGTGCAATACTAAAAAGTGTCCATCATACACTTCAATGTGGTTTTACTGCAAATGGCAAATACATGAATCTGAATCTATACTTGTTATTTTAACTTTCAAAAAACAGTTGTAATCCACAGTAATGGCCGTCTGTGTCAAAGTGCAGCCTCAGAGGATGTTGTGAGGACCAGAGCCGCGGAAACACAAAGGGGAAAAGAAAGAAACGGAATGACAAGACACAGAAAGGAGAGAAAGTGACAGCGACACCAGAACAGACAGCCTGCTCCACTGCGCACAACCCACAGGGGGCGCTGTAATGTCCCGCCCTGACCTGGGACTGTGTGTGTGTGTGTGTGTGTGTGTGTGTGTGTGTGGTGCACTGACAGCAGACTGACAGCGACAGGGAGCAGCTCTGTCCCTGTGGTCCCTGCTTAGATATTCACCACTGACGCAGACACGGGTCTGAATAAGGATTTCCTGGGTCCGGACTTTCAGGAGAGACTGCGTTTTAGAAAGTCAAACCTGAGCCGAGGTTTTGATTTTTCAAAGTGGTTTAGTTGAGGTCAGTACAGTTTTATTTGAGCTCAGAGTGACACATATATACATACAGCAAAGAAGACAATGTTAGTTTAGAGAAAGAGAGAGAGAGAGAGAGAGAGAGAGAGACTGAGCGAGATGGATAGAGAGAGACACAGACAGACAGAGAGAGAGAGAGATAGAGAGGGATAGAGATAGATGGATAGAGAGAGAGAGACAGAGTGAGATGGATAGAGAGAGAGAGAGAGAGACAGAGAGAGATAGATGGATAGAGAGAGAGAGAGACAGAGTGAGATGGATAGAGAGAGAGAGAGAGACAGAGAGAGAGAGATGGATAGAGAGAGAGGGATAGATAGATAGAGATGGATAGAGAGAGAGGGATAGATAGATAGATACTGTAGATAGAGAGATATCGACAGAGAGAAAAAGAGATAGATAGATAGAGAGACAGAGATATAGACAGACAGAGAGAGAGAGAGGGATAGAGATAGATGGATAGAGAGAGAGAGAGACAGAGTGAGATGGATAGAGAGAGAGAGACAGAGAGAGAGAGAGATGGATAGAGAGAGAGGGATAGATAGATAGATACTGTAGATAGAGATATCGACAGACAGAGAAAAAGAGATAGATAGATAGAGAGACAGAGATATAGACAGACAGAGAGAGAGAGAGAGAGAGAGAGAGAGAGAGAGAGAGAGAGAGAGAGAGAGAGAGAAAGAGAGAGAGAAATAGATACAGAGAGAGACAGAGATAGATAGATAGATGCGATATGAACTTACAGAATACAATGAATGACTCTTTAATTAACAAGTTAAAGACAAATCAAGAAATGTTTGCATATTTTAAACTAAGCAACAAAATCGGCCAATAGGGTAAAACTAAAAAAAATGTCTAGGATTCTTAATTTACGATTTTTTTCCTAATGAATAATGGTGAAAAAACAAGAATATATTTTTTCTATTTAAGCATTTTTTTCCAATAAAAGGGTCACATTTAAGCAAAATATTCTAATTATTGGATCATTTTAGGAAATATTGCTTAAAGAAATGCAGAATGAATTTGCTTGTTTTCTGCTCTTTTTAGCAGTGTTTATCTACTTTTCCACGAGTGTTAGGCAAAAACGAGCTTATCAATACAACATCTGTGTATTCTGTCTCTCATAGTTGAGGTCTAACTATCACGAAAATTACTCCCTCCTCTTTTTCAGTGAGAGAACTTGCACAAACTATTTTCTTTTCCTCACTGTAAATCTTGAACCGCGGTGGTAACTATCCGTGAGCCGGTGCAGACGTGCTAACGCTAACCGCCCGCCCACTCGGTCCCCTCTGCTCTTGAGGCCGCTTCCCTGTGGCCGTGGACTCTCACTTCATGTGGCATTTATGTGAGTCTATCGATCGCCATCACATTTGCGGCGTCAGTGGAGGCTTTGCTTCACGCTGGGTTCGATTGAAGGATCCTGAAATATCCCACGACCTGTGAACGTGTCAGACGGACAGACGGACAGAGGACCAGGGAGGCTCTCTCCTACGGGTCTGAGTCATGTGTGATTCTGTGAGTAACACATATATACAGACATAATGTTTCATATCACCTCAAAAATGATCAAATATTAGGTGATAAATGCTTGAATTGCGGGGTTTTTATCTTAAAAAAAGGCTTTTACTCCTATTGAGTTTATTCTGACTGTGTTAAAACCAGATTCTTCAATGGGTCAAAAGTAATTTAGCCTTATTTCAAGAACTGTTGCTGTATTTTCTCATTCCAAGGGAGACATTTCTTGTGTCTTTTTAGAACAAGATAATTTTGCTTGCTCCCATTTAAAATATCTTGTTTTAAGGCTCAGTCAAATTTGAGACATTTTTGACTTATTTTTGCAGTGTATAGCCCTTATTGGACTCTCAAAGACTCCAAACACAGTGGTGATACACAACTACTACTGTGGCCACAGCTGCCCTGGGGCACACTGACAGAAGCGAGGCAACCAGTCTGTGCCATCAGCCCCTCCCACAACCACCAACCATTCACACACACACACACCAGACTCATTCTAATGTGGGGGAAGTGTCTTGCCTAAGGACACAACCACAGTTTGGCCCTTTACAGCCACAGCTGCCCCACTGTGGCACCAGATGTTCCCAGAGGTCTCCCATCACAGCACAAACCATGCCCTGCTTAACTTCAGAAGTGTGACGGGATCTGGCATAGATTTCTTGAATACAGAAAGTGAAGGTTATTTGTGTTGCACAGTTCATTCACAAGGCAACTCTAAAGACATCCAAAACATAAAAAATCACAAATTAAAAAGAGTTAAAAAACAGCAAAACAGAAGCATGTATTAACCGGGATTCGAACACTGTCGGGGAAGAAGCCTGTCTCACATTTTCAGGAAGACTGTTCCAGATTTTTGCTGCATGGATCTGAAACGCTGCCGAGATTAAATAAAGCATATGTAGATTACGCTAGAATTTTAGAGTGGATTGTTATAAATGAGAAACAAGTAGAAAAGATCATAAAAGTGAGTTTAAAGATGGAGGAGCTCACAATTGTTTAAGTTTAAGTTCCTGAAAAATGTGGTTTAGGCTTATTTTACTTAGTTAATGATAATAATAATAATAATAATAATAATACACTACCTTTCAAAAGTTTTGGGTCACCAAGTGTTTTCCATGAAAAGTCACACTTTTTCACCACCATACGTTGTGAAATGACATTGACAAGGTTAGAATTAATGATTTGTATTTGAAACAAGATTTATTTTAAAGACAAATAAATCAGACATTTGCAGCTAGAATAGTCATTTACCACATAAGCAATGTACAGAGTGTGTTTCTTTACAGTTAAGACTAGTTTAAAGTTATCTACAGCTTTTCCTTCAAAAATAAGGACATTTCAATGTGACCCCAAACTTTTGAACGGTTTTGTAAGTCCTTTTTTATTTTAATTTTTTACTTTATTATTATTGTTATTATTATCCCTATTTTCTCAGTCATTCTCCTGTTTAGCATTTTTTTTTGAATTTTTTTCCCTTTAGATAAAAAAATAATAAAACAAGATAAAATCATACATCCCACTTTCATGGCGCTTTTTGGACACGCTTCACTAAAGAACAAATAAACAAAATAAAAAGTATAAATGCACAATAGTTGGGCATTTTTGGGGTTAGCCTTAGTGTATTAGCCTTAGTGTATTAGTACATATTAATTAGTTTATCAGTGATAGCATTAGCCTAAGTGGATTTGTAACAGGGATTTGATGTGTAAATCCAATCTAAAACTTTTAATGGTCCTAATAACACGTAAATAAATACATATATCCGGGGTAAACACATACATACAGGGTTCTTCCTCCTCTAACCCTCTTTGCTTCTGCCGTCCGACAAAAATCCATCTGAATGGGTTAACATGAGCGAGCCGGGCCTCCAAATCTGATTACACAAGTCATTTTTAAGCCCATCCGACCGCTAATGTGACAGCCGCCATTTTGCGTCGAGGCCCCTGCCCCCTGCCCCCGCAAGTACACACATACACACACACACACACGTACACACACACACTGAGGTCCCCAGAGAGCCATAAGGCAGACGGACACGCCAGGAGAGGGGCTGGTCATGTTTCAGGCCCCAGATGAAGATTGAGAGAGGAGCCAGAGCCACATGTGAGAGAATGTCCCGCTTTTAAATGTCAAGTTACATTAAAATCAAACTCAATTTTAATCTCACTTCTTCAAAACATTCCTCTCTCCATGTCGTGTTGTTGAGTTTTTAAAGACCGGAGTGTGGACAAAACGTAAACAAAAGAAGGCTCATGTTTTAATCACAGTCGCTTGTTCATGGTCATGTTTACTTTATTAACTTTCTTTCTTTCTTTTACAAAACATGTAGAAAAGTCGAAGCACCCTAAGAGTTTCTCTGATTTTCAAGTGTGGTGTAGAAGGGAGCTCCCGGGAGGCTGCTTTAGCTTCAAAAACCAATCGCAGGTCCCTAAAAAATCAATAATTGTATCTCGCACACATTCAAAACACGTATTTAAAATGAACAATAATAGTTAAAGATGCTATACCCAATTTATTTTTTTATTTTTTTTTTATTTATTTTTTTTAGCAGTGCGTTGCTTTTGTACCATTTCATCTTGTACAGCTTACAAGAAGTTTTGCTCATGCTAATGTTAGCATATAGATCGCAAATAAAACTAGATGGCTCCGTGGGATTTGAGTGTAGGGAAAATGAGAAGCCTGTGAGCGAGTTGAGGGGCGGTGCTAAACATTCAAACCTTGCAGAAACGGGTATAGCTCCTTTAATAGTATAAAGTAATCAGCGTATGTGAAAGAGAGAGACCAGACCAGAATCTATAAGAGTTAATAAAAAGGAACCGGTTCAAGCCCAATGAGGTTCAGTAAGAAGAGTCAGAAGTGCAAATTTAAAATGAAAATTATGGTTTTAAAAGTGTCAGTTCTTTTCAAACAGATCAACAATGGAAAAGGAAAAAATAGGAAAATTAGGCCCTAGAATATGTTAAATTTAGGCCCAAAATGAATTAAGTTTTTATGTTGTATTTGTTTGTATGGATGGATGTGTTTCAACTGCTGGACACCTGCGTTTCTCCTTCATCTCTCTCTCTCTCTATCTTTCTCTATTTCTCTCAATCTATCTCTCTGTCTTTCCATATATCTATCTATATCCATCTCTAGCTCTCTCTCTCTCCATCTTTCTCTCCATGCATCTCTCAATCTACTCTATATTTATCTCTATCTCTGTATATATTTCTCTATCTTTTTCTCTCTTTCTTTCTTCTATACCTCTATATCTATTTCTAGCTCTCTCTATCTTCCCATATCTTCCTCTTTCTTTCTCTCCATCTCTATCTTTCTAGGACTCTAAATCACATTTAAATACAAGTCTGTCTGCCTTATATGTATAGAAACATAGAATAAATTAAACATTATGTATGAAGTAAAAACAATAATAAAAAAAAATACCAGTCATCCAAATTAAATAAATAAATAAAACTAAATAAATAAATACAAATAAATAAATACAAATAAATAAATAAATAAATATAAAAGATAAGTTGTGCGAGTTTAACCGGGTGCTACGTAGTACGAGAGAAAGGTATTTTTCTGAAATGATTGAAGGCTGCAGCAACAATCTGCGTGTTCTGTTTTCAACAGTTAATAGATTAACAAACCCCCCTGTTCAAATGCCATTAGAGCTAACTTCCAAACGTAAATGCAATGAGTTTGCAAATTTTTTCAATGACAAGGTTCAAGGCATCAAAAACGCCATTGTCTCCAATCCACAGATAACCATCCAACAGCCAGAAAGGCTCTCTGAGCTAACTCACTTTGCACCTGTAAATGATAAAACTGTCCAAGAGATAATCTCCAGTTTGAGCTCCTCCACATGCAGCTTGGATGTACTACCCACTAGATTTCTGAAGTCTGTTCTGAGCAGTCTGTTACCTTCACTCACACAGATAGTAAACATGTCCCTTCATTCTGGAATATTCCCAAAGGCCCTGAAAACTGCAGTCATCAGGCCCCTGCTAAAAAAGAGCAGTCTCGATGCTACGGTACTTAACAACTATCGTCCCATCTCAAATCTGCCATTTATGGGGAAAGTCCTTCAAAAAGTTGTCTACCTACAGCTTACTAGATTTCTTATAATCAACAACTCATTTGATATGTTTCAGTCCGGCTTTAGACCCCACCACAGCACTGAGACTGCTCTCGTCAAGGTTACAAACGATATCCGGCTGAACACTGACGCAGGCAAAGTCTCAATCTTAATCTTGTTAGATCTGAGTGCTGCCTTTGACACTGTCGACCATGAGATCCTCTTACAGAGATTAGAGGACTGGGTTGGAGTCGCTGGCACCGCCCTAAGTTGGTTTAGGTCTTACCTTGAGGACAGGAAGTACTTTGTGGAGATTGGAAACTGTGTCTCAGATCATATGGCCCTGACCTGTGGAGTACCACAGGGGTCGATCCTGGGACCTCTTCTGTTCAATCTCTACATGCTGCCGTTAGGTCAGTTAATACGCAGAAACAAAGTTTCCTATCATAACTATGCAGACGACACTCAGATCTATGTCTCACTGACTGCAGGAGAACATGGACCAGTGGACTCACTCCTTCACTGTATCCAACAGATCAGTGAGTGGATGCAAAACAACTTCCTTCAGCTAAACGCAGACAAAACTGAAATGATTGTCTTTGGTCCCCAGAAACAAAGAGAGAGCGTCATCTGTCACCTACAGTCTCTCTCCCTAAAACCTTCAAACAAGGTCAGAAATCTAGGGGTAATACTGGACTCAGACTTAAATTTTAAATAGCCACATCAAATCAGTAACATCAGCAGCTTTTTACCATCTAAAAAACATTGCCAGGATCAAAAACATAGTGTCTAAAGCAGACTTGGAGATTCTTATCCATGCATTTGTCTCCAGTAGGTTAGACTACTGCAATGGCCTGCTCACAGGTCTGTCCAAACAGGCTGTAAAACAGCTGCAGTACATTCAAAATGCAGCAGCTCGAGTCCTGACAAGAACCAGGAAGTACGACCACATTAGTCCAGTCCTCAGGTCTCTGCACTGGCTTCCTGTGGCTCAGAGAATAGACTTTAAAACAGCTCTGCTTGTGTACAAGTCTCTCCATGGCCTCGCACCAAAATATATTAGTGACATGTTAGTCCCATATGAACCAGCCCGGACTCTGAGGAGCACAGGGACTGGACTCCTGTTAGTGCCCAGAGTCAGAACTAAACATGGGGTGGCTGCTTTTCAGATTCATGCTGCTAAAATCTGGAACAGTCTTCCTGGAGATGTGAGACAGGCCTCCTCTCTGACAATGTTTAAAGCCAGGTTAAAGACAGTTCTGTTTAGCTGTGCATACAACTGAGGGATTTTATATTTGTATCTTTCTTTTTAATGTTCTGTGATTATTTATGATTTTAATGCTTTCTTGTTTTGTTCAGCACTTTGAATTGCCTTGTGTATGAATTGTGCTATATAAATAAACTTGCCTTGCCTTGCCTAAATAAATACAACTAAAACTAAAAACGAATGAAAAAAAATTAAACCAAAATAAATATATTAAACAGAGGACCATATGAACAAGGGCCAAAAAATTCCACATTCAGGTTGTTTTTGCCCCCTACAGTAAAACCACATTGGAAAACATTCATATTTCTCTTTTATTTTAAGATTTAAGATAATAATTCTGTGACTCCGTCGTGTTTTTCCGGAGGCTTCTTGTCCTGAATCTTTCTGTGATTCGGACCAAACGGTTGTGGGAGGATTGTGGTTTTTTTGGCCTCACTCCGTCTTCTTTGTGTTCGGTAACAATACAACCATCGCGGCCCAGAACGGAGAAGCCAAAAATCACACCAGACTCTCACAATCCCAAGATCTGAGCACAAAAATATAACGCAATAAACAAAATATGAACAGATAAAAAACAGAGTCTGAAACAGTTGTTTTGTGCTTTACAATTTTTATGTTCTTGTTTTTTTTCTGCCTGAGATGCTGCTGCAGTACAGTGTTCATGGTTTTACACTGGTCCAGACCGGAGCAGAGAGGATTCATGGTCATACAAATATACACACAAATACACATGTATATTTACACTGGTATATATCCAAATATAAATGTGTATGTATATTTGGATGTTTACCAGCTTATATCTGTGTATTTATTTTGAGGCTAATTTCAAATCCGTTCATCCCTCACTCATTCTCCCTGAAGTTTTGTACATGCTTTTTAGTGGTGGCAACCGGAGCACCCAGAGGAAATCAACACAGACACAGGGAGAACATGCAAACTCCACACAGAAAGGCCGAGCAGGGACCGAGCCTAGGGACTGAGCTCAGGGACCGAGCCCAGGGACTGAACCCAGGACTTTCTTGCTCTGAAGCCAAACCTCTGCCTGCCTGTATATGTTATGTAATAGTATAATTTCATGATCTTGTGTGTGTTTTTTTAAGGGAACAATAATGAGAAAAATCTGAAACATAATTTTAGACATTTGTGTTTTAACTCTCGCGCTGACAACAAAAAATATAAAATATATACAAAAATAAATTTGAAATGATTGATAATCCTTTTTTGCAGTGTATATGTCATCTTAAGACAAAGGTGACACACAAGACTCTCCCTTAAGCCTTTTTCAAGTGTCTCCCTGACAGTTCTCTCACACACACATAGTAACACACACACACACACACACACACACACACACTTTGATACATCACCCGCAGGAGGCATGCTCTCTGAGTGGGGGGAGGAGGGACCGCGTACAGGGCTAACGATTACGGGAATTGTCACTGGCCGATCATTCGTCTGCATTTGTAAACCATCAATGTCAAAAGCCCTCATACACGCAAACACACACACACACACACACACACACACACACACACAGACAAGCATACGCACACGCACCATAGCAGATGCTGTAACTGCCTGAATCTTTCCGTCATCTAATCTCCAAAATTCACATTAAGAACATTAGTGGCAGATCATATATCACCGGGCTGCAGTGTGTGCGTGTGTGTGTGTGCGTGCGTGCGTGCGTGTGTGTGTGTGCGTGTGTGTTGGAGTGTGTGGTTCAAAAATAAATCAAAAATGGGAGTTGGAAAGATGGAACACGGCTGTAGAACTTTGACGCTTATTGGTGGATAATGTAGATGAAAATAATGTAAGAAAAATAGAGAGAAGGCCGAGGGGTGTGTGTGTGCGTGTGCGTGTGTGTGTGTGTGTGTGTGTGTGTGTGCACTTGTTTTCAACTCCTGGTGGGTTCCATAACCTGAGATTCCACTCACGTCATGGGGACTGGTTTTACGTGGTGGGGCCCGAACACCGGACCCCACTGGTCCAAGCTTAATAATCAATGGGTAATGCTTTTCTAACGGTCCTTATGCAGTCTCTGTAAAAATATGGAAAGGACCCCTGGAGGTTTACTTTCCTGAAAAAAGTGTGTTATGTGTCGGAACCCTGGTGGTGGGTTGCGGGATATCAAGGAGGGGCACACTGGGGCAATTTCAGTCCAGCAGGCTGGAGCCAATCATGGAGCAGCACAACAGAGGAAATCAGGTGTCAGGCTAGAAAAAGGTGCAAGTGTGTGGTTCATTAGGCTGCAAGAAATCATGGAGGAGCACACTGAAGCGCACGCTTACAAACCACTGGTAAGTGCTGACTACAAGTCATGACTTCAAATTGTTATATAGAATGATTACAAATTATTTGTTGTTTGTGCAGCTTAGTCAAGAGTCCCTAATTGATGAAGTCGACTCAGATTCTGACGATTTAACTGTCAAGAAGAAACCTGTAAAAAAGTATGGAAAAAGAAAAATCAAAAACACTTTTCTTCAAGACTCGGAAAGTGACGAACCAAAGGCAAATAAGATTGTTATCATGCAGCTGCAAAAGAAGAAAAATGGGGGGCGAGTATACAGCAAGAGACACTTCTGCCTCTACTGTTCAATGTCCTGCCACAAAATGTCCCGTCATTTGACTAGAAAACATGGAAATGAAAGTGACGTAGCCAGAGCATTGGCTCTACCTGTGAAATCTAAAGCACGTAAACTTCAGTTTGATTTGATCAGGAATAGTGGAAACCGTGAGCACAATTTTGAGGTTTTAAAGGCCGGCATTGGAACTTTAGTCCCAGCTAAACAGCCAAATTGCCCAGTTAAATCCAGTGAGTTTTTGCACTGTATAGACTGTGGGGCATTGCTTAAGCGAAAGTCGCTGTGGAGGCATGTGGCCAGGTGCCGGCTTTCACAGAAAGATGCCCAGGCTAAACCAGGTAGAAGTAGGGTCCAGTCCCTCTGCTCCCTAGCCCAGCCTGTACCGGAGGGCATCAGCAAAAAGCTGTGGTCTTTAATTTCGGCAATGCATCAGGATGAGGTCACGGGTGTTGTCAAAGCAGAAAAGGGGATTCTGAGACTCGGAGAGCACCTGTACTTAAAACACGGGCATGATAAGACAAAGCATGATTACATTAGGCAGAAAATGAGAGAAGTCGGTAGGTTAATTAACGAAGCAAAAACCGCAGGGAAACTGAAAACAATTAAGGATTTCTTTATTCCTTCCAACTTTAACCATGTGATTGATGCAGTCAGGTCTGTGGCTGGATATGATGAGGAAACAAATCAATACAAGACTCCATCCTTGGCCCTCAAACTCGGCCATAGCCTCAGAAAGCTAGCAGATATTCTTGAATGTGACTCAAAAATGGAGCATTGTGTTGATGAACTATTTATTAAAAACCTCCAACGAAGCCGGCTGCTTTTTGAGAAGAGGTGGGACGTCTGTGTTTCTTCTGCTGCCCTACAGACCCTCCGGCAAGCCAAGTGGAACACTCCGGACCTGCTCCCTCTGACTGAGGACGTTAGAGCCATGCATGCACATATTGAGGTATGTCGACCTGAATATGTGCAAACCCTAATAAGTGAGCCAACGTCTAAGCATTGGTCTAAACTGGCAGTTTTGACTCTTTGTGAGGTCATCATTTTCAATCGAAGAAGGGAAGGTGAGGTTTCAAAGATGCCACTGACAGCCTTTACCTTAAGAAGTAAGACTGGGATCCATTCTGACATTGCTCTGGGACTGTCCCAACTTGAGAAAAAGCTGTGTCAGCATTTTCAACGCATTGAAATTAAAGGGAAAAGAAGTCGGAAAGTGCCGGTTCTTTTGACTCCTGAAATGATTGCTTCGATGGAGGTGCTGGTGGAGAACAGAAGGGCCTGTTCCATCTCTGACCATAACCCATACTTCTTTTCCCGCCCGGGCGCAGACACCCACATCAGGGGATCAGACTCCCTACGCCAGGTAGCCAAAGAATGTGGTGCGGTGCATCCAGAGATGCTATCCCAACCAAACTTAGAAAGCACATAGCTACTATGTCTACAGTTCTCAATATGAAAGAGAATGAGATGGACATACTTGCCAACTTCCTCGGCCATGACATTCGCATCCACAGGCAATATTACAGACTACCAGAGGGGACACTGGAGCTGGCCAAAATCAGCAAAGTGTTGATGGCCATGGAGCAGGGAAGAGTGACGGAATTCGAAGGAAAGAGCCTCGACCAGATACAAATTGAGCCTGAAGGTAATTCTTGATATTATTAAAATATGTATGATTTTTTTCCCCTAAAGGCCACTTGTATTTTTATTTTCTGTGCGACAGGGAGAGCAGTAGAGATCCTCTCACAAACGGACGGGCTAAAAGAAACTTCAAGCGGAGAACCTTCAACCATTCATCCAGATGCACCCCATGGTAGTGGCAGTGCCCCTTCTGGTAAGTGTACCAGGTGGGGGATTACAGCCAGGCTGCTTGGTCCTCACCCTGGGAGTGTATATTGCTAATATATTTTTATTTCTCTCCCTAGAACGTGTAAGAAAGCCATGGTCTGCATCTGAGGTGAAGGCTGTGGAGAAGACCATGACACCTTTCATACAGACTGGAAAGGTCCCTGGGAAGTCTCACTGCCTGGCCTGCATTAATGCCTCACCAGATGACCTTAGACATCGGACATGGAGTGGCATTAAATTCTATGTCAAAAATAGAATCACTGCAATTCGAAAACAAAATCTAAAATAAAATTCCTTTAAAATAGTTGTTTGGTTTCTATTGACTGTTTTGTATTACTTAAAGTCTTGGTAAAAAAAGATTATGTCTATGGGTCCCATTCTGAACGGCCCTGTCAAAGGGACCCACCAGGTAACAAAAACGTGTATGTGTGTGTGTGTGTGTGTGTGTGAGAGAGAGAGCCTGTGTGAGGGGTTGTGTATGCATGTGTGGGGGGGTCAAAATAAATACATCAAAAAGTGTGTTTGGGAGAGAGCTGGAGAGACGGGACACGGCAGAATGTTGACACTTATTGGTGGATAAAGCAGATTAACTGTTTGTTATGAAATAATGGGAGAAAAATAGAGAAAAGAACAAGTGTTGAAAATGAGTAATGTTTGAGGAAACTGCCAAAGAAATGCCTGAATGACTTCAGACACTGTTTGTTTCTTTATACATCCTCAAATATAAGATTTTTTATTGTGTTTAGTTTTGTGACTACTGTGACATCCTGGATGGTCTTTAGGGCTACGGGAAGATCAGATAGAGAGAAAGACCAGAGAGAGACCGGAGAGAGACCATAGGGAGACCAGAGAGAGGCCAGAGAGAGACCACAGAGAGACCACAGAGAGACCATTGAGAGACCAGAGAGAGACCAGAGAGGGACCAGAGTGGTCACCAGAGAGCAAATAAAGAGAGACCAGATAGACACCAGAGAGAGGCCAGAGAGAGACCATTCAGAGACCAGAGAGAGGCCAGAGAGAGACCATTCAGAGACCAGAGAGAGACCAGCGAGAGGCCAGAGAGAAACTAAAGAGAGACCAGAGAGGGACCAGAGAGGGACCAGAGTGGTCACCAGAGAGCAAATAAAGAGAGACCAGATAGACACCAGAGAGAGGCCAGAGAGAGACCATTCAGAGACCAGAGAGAGGCCAGAGAGAGACCATTCAGAGACCAGAGAGAGACCAGCGAGAGGCCAGAGAGAAACTAAAGAGAGACCAGAGAGGGACCAGAGTGGTCACCAGAGAGAAACTAAAGAGAGACCAGCGAGAGGCCGGGGAGGGACCAGAGAGGGGCCAGAGAAAGACCAGAGAGAGACTTGAGAGACTAGAGAGATAAACATGGACATTAATCATCATTTATGGACATTAGTCTCCATTCCTTATGGTTCTGTGTGTTTTCCTATCATTACGACTGTGATTTATCTTCATTTGAGCACTTTCTGACTGTCTTAAAACCAGATTTGTCGCTGGGACAAAGACACGATGGAGTCGTCAAGACACCGATATTTTGAGACGCCTCGAGTCCAATAAAAATCACAGTAAAAACAGCGACAGAACAGATGGCTCCAGGCAGAGTTCTGTCCACTGACCCGCCACACATCAACATCAAGACACAAGCTGAACCATTCGTTTTGAAAAGAAAAGGGATGTTTTCAAAGTGAAGACCAGAGCGAGACCAGAGGGAGACCAGAGGGAGACAGATCTGCTTGTAAATTGCCAGTATTCGAAGAAATAAAAGATAATATTTGTGAGTTTTTGTTTTGATTTGTGCGGGAGAGGAGAGAGCAAGATTCAGGTTTGATTGAATTTGATTTATTTTGACACTGGAAGAAAAGAAAAACTCAAAAATAACTAATATTAGGGTTTGGAGATTCAGAAATGTGTGGTTATGTTTTCAGTTCTGAATGTGAGGAGAGAGCAATGTTATTAAAGTCTATTTGATTGATGCTGACATGAGCCCAGAGTGGGACAGGACACTGGGTTTTCAATAAGATCTATGGATGTTATCAACAATGTAGAGAGACCAGAGAGAGACCAAAGAGACTAGAGAGAGAGCAGAGAGAGACCAAAGAGACTAGAGAGAGAGCAGAGAGAGACCAAAGAGACTAGAGAGAGAGACTAAAGAGACCAGAGAGAGAGACTAGAGAGAGACCAAAGAGACTAGAGAGAGAGAGACTAAAGAGACAAGAGAGAGGGACTAGAGAGAGCAGAGAGAGACTAGAGAGAGGCCAGAGATGGACTAGAGAGACAAGAGAGAGACCAGAGGGACCAGAGAGAAACTAGAGAGAGACTAAGAGACTGGAGAGAGAGACTTAAGAGACAAGAGAGAGAGCAGAGAGGGACTAGAGAGAAACTAGAGAGAGACCAGAGAGAGAGAGACTAGAGAGAGGCTAGATAGAGACTAGAAAGAGACCAGAGAGAGACTAGAGACAGACCAGAGAAGACCAGAAAGAGACTAGAGGGAGACCGGAGAGAGAGACCAGAGAGAGAAGACCGGAGAGAGAGAGACAGACATTTATGAGACATTTTTTACTTTTTTTGTAAATTCCTTTCAAATTCCTACATTTTGTTCTTAAAGTACACTACATATTTATGTATTACAGATATGATATGTGATACATGAGTTATAATTACTACTGTAGACTCCAGTGTGGCGTTTTGAACCACAATAACACTTTAAAACGCATTTCTCCGACTCGTGCACCTGTGAGTTCGCTGAAAACTGTTTTTTTGTGAGTGTTTTTCCGCTGACGTGAGCATTCCCAATCTTGATGCTCCATTTGTCTGGCTCTCTCTAATGGAGGCCCTGATTTATACCGTGGACATTTGGGGAAAGAGAAGGCATTCATCACGACCATGGCCTCACAATCAGTCTCTATGATGAGAAGCGGCTACATATGCAGACAATGTGTGCGTCTGTGCGCGAATAAATAACACTGCGACACACAAACTGCAACGCGTTTGGGCAGAGAACCGGGAGAGCGACGAATCTGGGTTTAGAGTCTGTGGAATGCAGACGTGTGGTGCTGAAGTGGACAGTCACAAAGATTTGGTTTCGAGCGATGATCTAAGAACAACAGAGAGAGGTATTCACACCGACGGAAAACAGCAGGGATTTTATTATATGTGGATATAAGGTTAAAGGGCCCAGTATCTACAAGTCTTTCTGGGAATCTGAGGAGCACAGGGACTGGTCTCCTGCTGGGACTCTGAGGAGCACAGGGACTGGTCTCCTGCTGGGACTGAGGAGCAAAGGGACTGGCCTCCTGCTGGGACTGAGGAGCAAAGGGACTGGCCTCCTGCTGGGACTGAGGAGCACAGGGACTGGCCTCCTGCTGGGACTGAGGAGCACAGGGACTGGCCTCCTGCTGGGACTGAGGAGCACAGGGACTGGCCTCCTGCTGGGACTGAGGAGCACAAGGACTGGCCTCCTGCTGGGACTGAGGAGCACAAGGACTGGCCTCCTGCTGGGACTCTGAGGAGCACAGGGACTGGCCTCCTGCTGGGACTCTGAGGAGCACAAGGACTGGCCTCCTGCTGGGACTGAGGAGCAAAGGGACTGGCCTCCTGCTGGGACTGAGGAGCACAAGGACTGGCCTCCTGCTGGGACTCTGAGGAGCACAGGGACTGGCCTCCTGCTGGGACTGGGGAGCACAGGGACTGGCCTCCTGCTGGGACTGAGGAGGCACAGGGACTGGCCTCCTGCTGGGACTGAGGAGCACAGGGATTGGTCTCCTGCTGGGACTGAGGAGCACAGGGACTGGCCTCCTGCTGGGACTGAGGAGCACAGGGACTGGCCTCCTACTGGTTCCCAGATTCATCCGCGCTTTAAAATTGCATTCTGAAAATCTTCAGCCGTGTCGTTTTATCATCAATAAAACACATCTTCTGTCTATGACACGACCTCAGACAAGTGCGTAATTTTTTTTCAAGAGTCTGTATGAAACTCTAGCTCCACTCTGGTCTGTTTACATAGAGACAGCAATGGGACCATGTGGGACCATGTGGGACAGTAACAATATTTAGTGAATATTATCCAGCTGTGTCTGAGCCGTGACTCCTGCAGAGACACCAGACTGAGATCACGTCACAATAACATATGAAAAGTCCAATCATCACCTTGTTTTTCCCTCCTCTCCTTCCACAGTCTGTGTCATAAACAGAACAGAACATCCGTTAGCATTAGCATTAGCATGAGCTCATTGTTTGTCCGTCTCCAGATGCTAAACGTCGTCAGTTTGATCCACTTTTCTTTGGTGTTTATGAGTTTGTCTCAGTGAAAGTTCTCTGCTGCTGTCTCTACTGAGAGCTCAGACCAAAAAGGACAAAGCAAAGGGGACGACAGTATTTCACTTTTGAGTCAGCACAAGTGAAATACTGTAGCGAGAAAGCAAGTGGGCGGCACGCAAGCTAGCGGAGAGTGACGAGTAAAGCGGACTGTGTTGTGTGCGGTAAAACTGTCACAAGGTGGATCCAAAACACCGGCAACTCACCACCACAAGCACCACACACGCCGGTCATGTGACTGGTTGGCAATGCAGCACAGAGAGCTTCCTTTTCTACGTTTACCATAAGAGACAGCATAAAGGGGTAAACCGCTTTAAATGTGCGGACCACTTTACTGCGATGCCGAAAACCTGTTTTCTATCGTCATCCCAGTTCTCATCTTTTTTTGTTATTTTTTTTTTATTTTTATTATTAGTTTATTTAAACAGGGACAATGCACATTAATTAACATCACTGTAAATGTGCCAGTTTTAGCTCCAAAGCTAATTTTCAACTGCAGTCCCTGGGCAAGATGTAGATTGCCAACAATATATAACAATAACAACAACAATCATTATTAACCTAAAAATGAAAAAACAATTCATTAGTATGAGCTCCCACACGACCTATGTTAAAATTCGGCACAAACACTACACCATAGACAATTACACACAACAGAATTACAACGGCAGCAGGCATTAGCACAAAAGCAGAAAAAATAAAATACATTAACATTGATGTGCACAAGTTTGATTCTCAAGTAACCAAGATTTTAACTTATTTTTAAAGGACCTTAATGTATCGACATTGCGTATGTGAGAGGGGACAGTGTTCCAGAACTGGACTGCTCTCACTGAAAAGGCCCATCTGGGCTTTGGATTTGTTAAGTTCGGTCTCAAATACTTACGTTTAGCTTGTCTTATATCTCCTCTGATCTTCTTGCCTTAAAGTGCTTATATTCAGTGCATTTTGCCCGCTCTGTCTTTTTGCTAACCCAGCGCACGCGGATGTAAACAAAGATCCTCCTATTGCCGACTGTTGAAACCATTGCTAAAATGTTTCTATTGTTAAAGTATTTTATTAGTGATATTTTAATTTTCAGTTGTATTAGTTTTATGCATTTTCAGCGCTAACACAATGCACTAATATTTACAGTGTTTTGCAGTACTCGTATCAGTACTCGGTATCGGCACTCAAATTATCGGCGCCGATACAAAGATACATCATTCTCTCTGGTGTCTCCCTCTCTCTGGTCTCTCTCTCTTGGTCTCTCTCTGGTGTCTCCCTCTCTCTGGTCTCTCTCTCTCTCTTGGTCTCTCTCTGGTGTCTCCCTCTCTCTGGTCTCTCTCTCTCTCTTGGTCTCTCTCTGGTGTCTCCCTCTCTCTGGTCTCTCTCTCTCTCTGGTCTCTCTCTGGTGTCTCCCTCTCTCTGGTCTCTCTCTCTCTCTGGTCTCTCTCTGGTGTCTCCCTCTCTCTGGTCTCTCTCTCTCTCTGGTCTCTTTCTGGTGTCTCCCTCTCTCTGGTCTCTCTCTCTCTCTGGTCTCTTTCTGGTGTCTCCCTCTCTCTGGTCTCTCTCTCTCTTGGTCTCTCTCTGGTGTCTCCCTCTCTCTGGTCTCTCTCTCTCTCTTGGTCTCTCTCTGGTGTCTCCCTCTCTCTGGTCTCTCTCAATGATTTTATTTTGAAACCCACACACCACAGCTTGTACTCAAATGAAGATACTCATACTCGAATAGATTTTGAAAAAAGTGGTATTGGTGCATCCCTAATTATTAATATTACATAGTATTTTTTCTTCTTTATTGTATTGTCTATCTTCTCATACAGTAGTTCCATCATTCCATCCGTCCTCGTGATAATGAAGGAGTTTGAGCCTGTGTGCTTGTGTATACTTGTGTGTACTTGTGTGTGTCTGTGTGATGACGCTCGTGCTCTTCGGTATAAAACTTTAATGTCTTCGGTTTGACCTGTGCTTGAACTCTGGTGTAAAACATGTGTGTGTCACGTCTGCTCCGCTCCCCCGGAAACACATCTATTATTCACTCAGTACACTGCACGGGACAGGAACTGACAACGCACAAAGTCTCTCTTCTCCAGTCTCTCTCTCCTCTCTGGTCTCTCTCTGGTCTGTCTCTCTGGTCTCTTTCTTGAGTCTTGTTCTCTGGTCTCTTTCTCTAGCATTTCTCTCTCTCTCTGGTCATTCGCTCTAGTTTCTCTCTCTCTGGTCTTAGCTTTCTCTGGTATCTCTCTCTCTCTCTCTCTCTGGTCTCTCTCTCTTGGTCTCTCTCTGGTGTCTCCCTCTCTCTGGTCTCTCTCTGGTGTCTCCCTCTCTCTGGTCTCTCTCTCTTGGTCTCTCTCTGGTGTCTCCCTCTCTCTGGTCTCTCTCTGGTGTCTCCCTCTCTCTGGTCTCTCTCTCTTGGTCTCTCTCTGGTGTCTCCCTCTCTTGGTCTCTCTCTGGTGTCTCCCTCTCTCTGGTCTCTCTCTCTTGGTCTCTCTCTGCTGTCTCCCTCTCTCTGGTCTCTCTCTCTCTTGGTCTCTCTCTGGTGTCTCCCTCTCTCTGGTCTCTCTCTCTCTTGGTCTCTCTCTGGTCTCTCTCTCTCTCTGGTGTCTCTCTCTTGGTCTCTCTCTGGTGTCTCCCTCTCTCTGGTCTCTCTCTCTCGCTGGTCTCTCTCTGGTGTCTCCCTCTCTCTGGTCTCTCTCTCTCTCTGGTCTCTTTCTGGTGTCTCCCTCTCTCTGGTCTCTCTCTCTCTTGGTCTCTCTCTGGCGTCTCCCTCTCTCTGGTCTCTCTCTCTCTCTGGTCTCTCTCTGGCGTCTCCCTCTCTCTGGTCTCTCTCTCTCTTGGTCTCTCTCTGGTGTCTCCCTCTCTCTGGTCTCTCTCTCTCTCTGGTCTCTCTCTGGTGTCTCCCTCTCTCTGGTCTCTCTCTCTCTTGGTCTCTCTCTGGTGTCTCCCTCTCTCTGGTCTCTCTCAATGATTTTATTTTGAAACCCACACACCACAGCTTGACCCTAACACCTGGTATCCCCTAAAAAATGCATCTAAACCCAATCCCACAGACATTTATCTTGATGTAAAAATTGTATAAACGCCTCTCGCCCTAAAGTTTCCCACACAAGAAGAGAAACAAATGTCTATGGTTCCACTAAAGGCTCTATTGAAACCCTGGTCCTCCACATGTGTCAAGGTGCGACACAGATGCCAAAGGTGGGAGACAGGGCAGAGGTGGGGGCTGCACGGAAACTGCCTCTTGTTTAATTGATGATTTGGGTGAGAAAAAAAAAGTGTAGTTAATTATGAATGGATGGATAAAGTGTTTTTGACTTGACCTCATTGCTCATGCACCCGGGTCACCGCCAAGTACCAGGACTGAGGTGAACAGTTCAACCGCCATTTTTAGAATGGGTTAGAGTTTAAGCCACCAAGCGGTTTGAACTGGAACTGGAGAAACCACGAGGCTTTGTGAGGACTTTGAGAGAGACCAGAGAGCGACTAGAGAGAGAGACCAGAGAGAAACTAGAGAGAGAGACCAGAGAGCGACTAGAGAGAGAGCGACTAGAGAGAGAGCGACTAGAGAGAGAGACCAGAGAGAAACTAGAGAGAGAGAGACCAGAGAGAGACTAGAGAGAGAGACCAGAGACCAGAGAGAGACTAGAGAGAGAGACCAGAGACCAGAGAGAGACTAGAGAGAGAGACCAGAGAGAAACTAGAGAGAGAGCGACTAGAGAGAGAGACCAGAGAGAAACTAGAGAGAGAGCGACTAGAGAGAGAGACCAGAAAGAAACTAGAGAGAGAGAGACCAGAGAGAGACTAGAGAGAGAGCGACTAGAGAGAGAGACCAGAGAGAAACTAGAGAGAGAGAGACCAGAGAGAGACTAGAGAGAGAGACCAGAGAGAGACTAGAGAGAGGGACTAGAGAGAAACTAGAGAGAGGGACCAGAGAGAAACTAGAGAGAGAGACCAGAGAAAAACTAGAGAGAGAGAGACCAGAGAGAGACTAGAGAGAGAGACCAGAGACCAGAGAGAGACTAGAGAGAGGGACTAGAGAGAAACTAGAGAGAGGGACCAGAGAGAGACTAGAGAGAGACCAGAGAGAGATAGACTAAAGGGACCAGAGAGAGAGACTAGAGCAAGACCATAGTGAGACACCAGAATGAGACCAGAGAGGGACTAGGGAGAGATAAACTAGAGAGACCAGAGAGAGAGGCTAGAGGCTATGTGGGGACTTTCAGGAATACAGCAGCAAAAAATACCATTAGATAGCGAGAGACCAGAGAGACAGCAGAGAAAGAGACCAGAGAAAGGGACCAAAGAGAGAGCCCAGAGATCAAAGAGACAAAGGATAGATATCAGAGCTGGAGAGACAAGAGAGACCAGCGGGCGACACCAGAATGAAACCAGAGAGAGAGAGATACTGGAGAAAGCTAAGACCAGATAGTGATCAGAGAGAAACCAGAGAGAGACCAGTGAGAGAGAGAGTAGTGAACGAGACCAGGGAGAAACCAGAGAGAGACCAGAGAGAGAGACTAGAGCAACCAGAGAGAGAACCCAGACACAGGCCAGATAGAGACAGGAGACCAGAGAGAGAGACCAGAGAGAGAGAGAGAGAGAGAGACCAGAGAGAGAGACTAGAGAGAGACCAGAGAGAGAGACCAGAGAGAGAGACTAGAGCAACCAGAGAGAGAGCAAAGACACAGGCCAGATAGAGACAGGAGACCAGAGAGAGAGACCAGAGAGAGGCCAGATAAAAGACAGGAGAGAGCCCATAGAGAGAGAGAGAGAGAGAGAGAGAGAGAGACCAGAAAAATCAGAGAGAGGCCAGATAGAGACCAGAGAGAGACCATGAAACAGAGAAACCATGTGGCTCTGTGAGGACGTGTTGATATGGGAGAGAGTTTGTGACAAAAGCGAGGTCGATGCATATTCAAACCTGCTCTGAGTCATTGGCCGCCGCAGATGTGTCCGTTTAAATGTGGAGAAAGAAAAGTGTGGTAAAAATATATAAAAATACATAAAATGCAGGCCTTGTGCGTCAGGTCAGATGAAAGAGAGACCAGGAACACACAAATCATCTTTTCAGGCGTTTGAAGAAACCAGATCTGTGTTTTGTGTCAGAACAAATGCAATAAAAGAAATATGCAAATCCCACAAGGAATTGAAATCATAACACCTCTTTCTGGTCTCTCTATCTCTGGTCTCTCTTTCTCTGGTCTCTCTCCGGCCTTACTCTGGTCTCTTTGGTCTCTCTGTGGTCTCTCTCTCTGGTCTCTCTCTCTGGTCTCTCTCTGGTCTCTCTCTGGTCTCTCTCCGGTCTCTTTCTGGTCTCGCTCTCTTTGGTCTCTCTCTCTGGTCTCTCTCTCTCTGGTCCCTCTCTCTCTGGTCTCTCTCTCTTTGGTCTCTCTCTCTCTCGTTGGTCTCTCTCTCTCTGGTCTCTCTCTCTCTCTGGTCTCTCTCTCTGGTCTCTCTCTGGCCTCTCTCTCTCTGGTCTCTCTCTCTGGTCTCTCTCTCTCTGGTCTCTATCTGGTCTCTCTCTCTCTCTGGTCTCTCTCTCTGGTCTCTCTCTCTGGTCTCTCGCTCTCTGGTCTCTCTCTCTCTCTGGTCTCTCTCTTTGGTCTCTCTCTCTCTGGTCTCTCTCTCTCTGGTCCCTCTCTCTCTGGTCTCTCTCTCTCTGGTCCCTCTCTCTCTGGTCTCTCTCTCTTTGGTCTCTCTCTTTGGTCTCTCTCTGGTCTCTCTCTCTCTCTGGTCCCTCTCTCTCTGGTCTCTCTCTCTCTGGTCCCTCTCTCTCTGGTCTCTCTCTCTCTCTGGTCTCTCTCTCTCTGGTCCCTCTCTCTCTGGTCCCTCTCTCTCTGGTCTCTCTCTCTCTGGTCTCTCTCTCTGGTCTCTCTCTCTCTGGTCCCTCTCTCTCTGGTCTCTCTCTCTCTCTCTGGTCTCTCTCTCTGGTCTCTCTCTCTCTGGTCCCTCTCTCTCTGGTCTCTCTCTCTCTCTGGTCTCTCTCTTTGGTCTCTCTCTCTTTGGTCTCTCTCTCTCTGGTCTCTCTCTCTCTGGTCTCTCTCTCTCTCTGGTCTCTCTCTTTGGTCTCTCTCTCTCTGGTCTCTCTCTCTCTCTGGTCTCTCTCTCTGGTCCCTCTCTCTCTGGTCTCTCTCTCTTTGGTCTCTCTCTCTCTGGTCTCTCTCTTTGGTCTCTCTCTCTGGTCTCTCTCTCTCTGGTCTCTCTCTCTCTGGTCCCTCTCTCTCTGGTCTCTCTCTCTCTCTGGTCTCTCTCTCTCTGGTCCCTCTCTCTCTGGTCCCTCTCTCTCTGGTCTCTCTCTCTCTGGTCTCTCTCTCTGGTCCCTCTCTCTCTCTGGTCTCTCTCTCTCTCTGGTCTCTCTCTCTGGTCTCTCTCTCTCTGGTCCCTCTCTCTCTGGTCCCTCTCTCTCTGGTCTCTCTCTCTCTCTGGTCTCTCTCTCTGGTCTCTCTCTCTCTGGTCCCTCTCTCTTTGGTCTCTCTCTCTCTGGTCTCTCTCTCTCTGGTCTCTCTCTCTGGTCTCTCTCTCTCTGGTCCCTCTCTCTCTGGTCTCTCTCTCTCTGGTCTCTCTCTCTGGTCTCTCTCTCTCTGGTCCCTCTCTCTCTGGTCTCTCTCTCTCTGGTCTCTCTCTCTCTCTGGTCTCTCTCTTTGGTCTCTCTCTCTTTGGTCTCTCTCTCTCTCTCAAGACTGAACCAAGACTGAACCAAGACTAAACCAGGACTAAACCAGGACTGAACCAGGACTAAACCAGAGCTAAACCAGGACTGAACCAGGACTAAACCAGGACTAAACCAGGACTAAACCAGGACTGAACCAGGACTAAACCAGAGCTAAACCAGAGCTAAACCAGAGCTAAACCAGAGCTAAACACCAGTTGACGATCGTCCGGTCGCGCCTCTTTCCTTTTAAGTCGTTCAAATGCACTTCTCTGACTTCTCTTCACTCATTTCTGTGTTTTTCTTTGGATGTAAAACACATCTCTGCTTCCATGTGCGAACCAAGCACCTAAAAAATAATAATACAAATAACCAAAACCCTACTAAAACACACACACTCAACAAACAGTCTTGTCCATTTCCCAGTTTGACTCTAAAGAAATCCTAATGAAACTAAGTGTAAATGTGCAGACGTCGCTTCGGTAAATGCTGCGATAAACATCTCATTAATTGTCTGTTCAGTTTTTCCGTCACCTCCGCCGCACGTCGCACTGTCACCGTGTTTCCCCAGAGTCTCACACACTAAAGTCACTTCCATTATTCACACATTTGGCATTTATCAGGTTCAATTTTGTGACTGAACTTTTACAGGAAAATGCTCATTTGATCGATTGCAAAACGCCAGGGATCAAGAAAAACAAGCTAGCAAGATGGTCACAAGTGTAACCCGGGTAAACAAACATGTAGGAATTTATAAATGTGTGAATATGAATTAAAATAGACAAATCTGTATAATGTTTATTACCAAATTGAAGCTAATGTCCGTCAGTTAAGTTTAAGCCGAACTTTCACTTCTGATGTTTAGCCCAGAACTCTAGAGTGTGTGTGGTGAATTGACATGTGTCCTGTACTTAACATAGCCACATGCTACACAATGCTAATGCTATCCGGTTGGGTTTTTCCAACACAATACAGGAGTTGAACCTTTTTTGAGCTTTGTGATTGGCTCTCTGGTCGATTCTATGATCTGCCATTCTGAAAAGCAGCTGAGAAAAAGAATTTGTGATACATAAAGTAATAAATTATGAGGAAAAGTAGAACAACCGTTAGCCTCATTCCCACTGAACAAAACCACAGGGACTGGTCTCCTGCTGAGACTCTGAGGAGCACAGGGACGGGCCTCCTCCCTGCACATGCGTCAGCCGGCACAAGCTCCATTCATTTGAACGAGAGACTTCAAAAATTCACAGCAAGTAAACTAGAGTGGTCCAAAAAAATTCACTCGAGAGGTCTGCCAATGCTATATGTTAGCATTGGCGAATTCTTCTTCTGGGTAAGTAAGTAAGTAAGTAAGTAAGTAAGTTTTTATTTATATACCGCCTTTTCACTGCAGATCTGAGTCTCAAAGCGGTTTACAATTGTTAATTTTGGGCATTTGTCTCTCACTCCACACAGAGATGGGAGCGGGGTCGCCAGTACAGGAGGCACATGCCAGAACTATTGGACATATTTTTAGTGGTAGGGGAAACCGGAGTACCCGGAGGAAACCTACGCAGACACGGGGAGAACATGCAAACTCCACTCAGAAAGGCCCTGGTCCGACCGGGATTCGAACCCAGGACCTTCTTGCTGAGAGGCGAGAGTGCTATCCACTCAGCCACCGGTCCACCCCCATCGTGCCCCCACTGGTTCAAATCCAGGTTTTGTTAAGCTGTGCGGACAACTGAAGGATTGTATCTTCTTATCGGGAAAACTGTAACTCAAAGTTCTACCAGTCTATTCCGGCCTTTATCTGCAAAAGTACACATGCAAATGTACATGTCTTGCACTAGAGTAATAGAGTAGTAAAAGTAGTTATTAGTCTCTTTATTGAGCTTAAGACAGATACATCATATACTTGTTTACTGTGTTTTGTGCTCCTTATTCCTTCTCTTCTGTACCTGTGATACAACACTGACAATTCCCCACAATGGGACCTATACATCCTCTAACTCAGTCTCAATCTTAGTTCAGTGGGAATTTCCATATTGATCAAATTATATGTAATAATAAAGTCATCTTAAACGTACGTCTATCTCATGATTTCTCTTATTAAGGCTTTTAGTCCCATGTCCAGTCGTATTGCTGCATGTATATATGTACAGATATTTGCATGTTCTCCTCTTTTCCCCCTCTCTCTTTACAGTGTAGTAATTGAAAGGCCATGGCTTGGGACCGGCCTGATCAATACCCAACATTGATTGCGCTGGTAATTATGATGTGTATATGTATGTGTGTGTGTATATGTGTGTGTGTGTGTGAGCAAAGCCACTCACTGAGGTGTTCAATCAAACTAATTCATCCTCCGCCAGGGACCGCCGTGGTGGGTTCTCGCCGCGGTCTCCAATCAGAGATATTCCCAGCCCTCCCCACTGTAATAATCACCGCATATGAAATGAAGTCCATCCACGAGAGCTGCCGGAGAGAGGGGCCGCGCCACCTGTTTGGGAATCGTTTGGATCTTTAGCTTTCGGTTTATAACGCAAAGGTACAAAAGGCACAGACCGCTGGAGTTTTAATTGAGTTGTATCGACAGAGAGAAGAAGACGACGAAGAATAAGAACGGGAAATGGATCGTGCAATGAAGAGGATTGATATAGAAGCTGCTGTTTGTAGAATCGTTGTTCAGAAGAGATTTGATTGTGTTGTATTCAGCCAATGTTACACTTTCAGTTATTTTGAGACTAGCTTGCTTCGTAGATCCCTGGGCAGAGGTAAAGTAACAGCAAGTTTACTATGTGCAAATATTTAACACATAACAAGGCCTAGATAGCATTTAAAATACAGGTTCAGATTTTCAGTGTTGTACAGGTTTAAATCCAGTGGCGGACTGTGCATTTCACACCTCGGCCTTCGTCTCAATTAATCCACCTCTCAATAACTACACTACTTTATGGCTATTTATCACCAAGTAGATCCAACCGTGCAATCTGATTGGTCAATAAGACGTTTAGAGGATTGTCAAAAGATCACGACATCTGCGCATCACTCGACATGTCACTCTGTCGACAGTGCCTGAGCCTGTGTGGTTACCATGGCAACAGAACGCGCTTCCTGCGATCGGAATTTAGTGAAGAACGACAAAACGCGATGCTTCATGAACATTCTGTGAGAAAGAGCCGCAGAGCCAGCGTTACTCAATCAGCTCGTCATATCCAGAGGTGTACGTGACGTTTTCAGTCAGGTTCTCAGATGAGTACCAGGAGATGGTGTTTGGTACTCACTCCATTTGTCGCGTGGTTCTTCATCGAGATTTTATTCTTTCTATAATCCACTCAACCCGAGTCAAATAATGACTCACAGGGCTCTTTCTTATGATGCTAAAAACAAAAAAATCTTTACAATGTTCTGTTTGATTTGTTCACAACATTTTACTTTTGGGCACAACCGACATTATTTTGGAAATTGGAATTATAAACAGGCAAAAACCGAGGGGCCCATACCCTAATTGGTACAACACAGATAAATATATACAACAATCATTTCATTATTATACTCTCAAAACATGTATATTTAATTACGCACATCACATGGGCATAATTCCCATTTAACCCACCAGGAAATAATGTCCTGGTTCGATCCTCGCGCACAGACCCAGAGGAGCGCAACAGACCTTTAAATGTGTGTAAATGTATTTCTGACCCGCACAAGTGACCTAGTAACTGAGGGGAGAGAAGGACGAGAGAATGGATGATGCGTGTGGATGTTATGTATGAATGGAACGGGGGAAAAAGGGTGCGTGAGTGTGGAATGGCGTTTGTGTGTCTGCGTGTGGCGCGTACGGCCTGAAAGTCAGCCTTTAGTATAATACTACTTTAAAACAGCTCTGCTTGTTACAAGTCTCTCCATGGCCTCGCACCAAAATATATTAGTGACATGTTAGTCCCATATGAACCAGCCCGGACTCTGAGGAGCACAGGGACTGGACTCCTGCTGGGACTCTGAGGAGCACAGGGACTGGCCTCCTGCTGGGACTCTGAGGAGCACAGGGACTGGACTCCTGCTGGGACTCTGAGGAGCACAGGGACTGGACTCCTGCTGGGACTCTGAGGAGCACAGGGACTGGACTCCTGCTGGGACTCTGAGGAGCACAGGGACTCCTGTTAGTGCCCAGAGTCAGAACTAAACATGGGGAGGCAGCTTTTCAGATTCATGCTGCTAAAATCTGGAACAGTCTTCCTGAAGATGTGAGACAGGCCTCCTCTCTGACAATGTTTAAAACCAGGTTAAAGACAGTTCTGTTTAGCTGTGCATACAACTGAGGGATTTTATATTTTTTTATCTTTCTTCTTAATGTTCTGTGATTATTTATGTTTTTAATGCTTTCTTGTTTTGTTCAGCACTTTGAGTTGCCTTGTGTATGAATTGTGCTATACAAAAGTGCACCACTATTTGAGAAGGACTGGTCTATGGTCTGTTTGAAGTACGCAAAGACGCTTACTAACTCAAGAGATAGTACGCATTTCTGATATTTGTCTAACGTGCACCCCTAGTCATATCAATGATTCTCACACAATTATGCAGCCCGGACCAGACCGCACCACCAGCCCAGCGATCCAGGACTCAGGTTGTAGAACGAGGACTGACCCAGCTCCCAGTCCGCCCCATGAGGGAGCAGAGCAACACTTTCACAGCTACAGCTATCGGCCTCGTGGCTCAGAAATGTGATTAAAAAGTTAAACTACTCACGACGAGAGCAACCTTCAGTGTTGATAATTCCATCAAGAAAAAGTCTTGTTGAAAAAAGGCCTGAACTCTCTCGACCTCCCAAACTGAGGCCACTCCAAAGTTGCTGTTATTCCGCTTTGAAAACGCAGAATCCAAACTATGACTTCCCATGGTCAAGTTTTTGTGATGGTTCTCTGTAAAAGGCGACGATTTTCAACAATTTTTTTTAATTGGACGGACCTGAGCAAAAAGATTGTGTTATAGACTAGTTTATTATGTTTATCGTTCATTTTAATGCACTAATAGTAAGAGCGAGTAAGTTATCTTTATTTATATAGCGCCGTAAATAGACAGAGTCACAATGCACTTAACATGCTGTGAGAGATTTTTTCCTCTCGTTCCACACACAGTGAATTGGTCCCTCTCTGGTCTCTCTCTGAAGTCTCTCCGGTCTCCCTCTAGTCTCTCTCTGGTCTCTCTCTGGTCTCTCTCTGGTCTCTCTCTGGTCTCTCTCTGGCCTCTCTCTGGTCTCTCTCTCTGGTCTCTCTCTCTGGTCTCTCTCGCTGGTCTCTCTCTGGTCTCTCTCTCTGGTCTCTCTCTGGTCTCTCTCTGGTCGCTCTGTTTTCTATTTGGTCTCTCTCTGCTCGCTCTCTGCTCTCTCTCTTCTCTGTCTCTTCTCTCTCTCTCTCTTCTCTGGTCTCTCTCTGGTCTCTCTCTGATCTCTCTCTCTCTGGTCTCTGGTCTGCCTCTGGTCTCCCTCTGGTCTCTCCATGGTCTCTCTCTGCTCTCTCTCTTCTCTGTCTCTTCTCTCTCTCTCTCTTCTCTGGTCTCTCTCTGGTCTCTCTCTGATCTCTCTCTCTGGTCTCTGGTCTGCCTCTGGTCTGCCTCTGGTCTCCCTCTGGTCTCTCTCTGGTCTCTCTCTGGTCTCTCTCTTGTCTCTCAGGACTCAGGTCTCTCTCTGGTCTCTCTCTGGTCTCTCTCTGATCTCTCTCTCTGGTCTCTGGTCTGCCTCTGGTCTCCCTCTGGTCTCTCTCTGGTCTCTCTCTTGTCTCTCAGGACTCAGGTCTCTCTCTGGTCTCTCTCTGGTCTCTCTCTGGTCTCTCTCTGGTCTCTCTCTGGTCTCTCTCTCTGGTCTCTGGTCTGCCTCTGGTCTCCCTCTGGTCTCTCTCTGGTCTCTCTCTTGTCTCTCAGGACTCAGGTCTCTCTCTGGTCTCTCTCTGGTCTCTCTCTGGTCTCTCTCTCTGGTCTCTGGTCTGCCTCTGGTCTCCCTCTGGTCTCTCTCTGGTCTCTCTCTTGTCTCTCAGGACTCAGGTCTCTCTCTGGTCTCTCTCTGGTCTCTCTCTGGTCTCTCTCTGGTCTCTCTCTCTGGTCTCTGGTCTGCCTCTGGTCTCCCTCTGGTCTCTCTCTGGTCTCTCTCTTGTCTCTCAGGACTCAGGTCTCTCTCTGGTCTCTCTCTGATCTCTCCCTCTCTGGTCTCTGGTCTGCCTCTGGTCTCCCTCTGGTCTCTCTCTGGTCTCTCTCTTGTCTCTCAGGACTCAGGTCTCTCTCTGGTCTCTCTCTTGTCTCTCAGGACTCAGGTCTCTCTCTGGTCTCTCTCTGGTCTCTCTCTGGTCACTGTTTGACTCTTTGGGTTGAGAGCTGAAAACTTGTAATGGACCAGGCTATTTTAATAATTGTGTTATGCAGGTTTTAAAAACACACTACTACCTTAATGAGATTTGGAAAAAAAACACCAAAACCCACCTTTAGATTTAATAAAGGCCTAATTTTAAGTTTTTGATGACTGGTTGCTGATGTATTTTCTTATATTCTATTAGAAGTCATAGTTTTAAATATGAAAAAAACCCTTTCAAATAACACATTTATTTTTCTCTAGAGTCAGGCCATTTTTTACGTTAAAATAAAACATCCATTCCATCAAATTCCGTTAAAAACAATCCCGAATGTAAAAAATCTTTATACAAGAATCTAGAAGTAAGTAGTAAATTATTTACTTATTTAGCTGTTAATTAGTGAGGGCTAATCTGAATCTTAGCGCTATTTTTTGTGTGCGGTTTAAAAGTTAAGTTCCCCAGCTTTATCAGAGTGATGCGTGGCTTTGGCCTCTGCGTGTATGGAGGAAGCGGAAAAATATGAGAGAGGGGGGGAGGAAAGTGAGGGAGGGGGATAGAGGAGGGGGGAGAGAGGAGTGACTTGAAAATGGCGCCTGTCTGGAAATAGGTCCATTATGGCTTTAAAGCACTTTTAGTTCTACAAACAATCTGGACTACCCCTCTCTCCTTTCTCTCACCCCTCCCCTAGCCTCTCTCTCTTTCTCTCTCTCTCTTTCTCTCCCCCTCTTTCTCTCTCCTTCTTTGCTTCTCTATGCAGTCTCCAAACTTCTCTCCGGCTAATTAGTGCCTGCACAAGACAGCATGTCGGTTAGGAGTCCGCAGGAGAGAGGCCTGAACGCTCTCTGGAGGGAGGGATGGAGGAGAGAGCATTAGACCCATAGACCCAGAGAGAGAGACAGAGAGAGAGAGAGAGAGAGAGAGAGAGAGAGAGAGAGAGAGAGGTGAGGTACTGTGTCTCTGTGATTACATTTACATTCGTGATGTTCGATGATGTGGCGATTTTCAGGGTAATGTGCATCAGCGACACTGGCACTTTGCAGATGAAGATGGAATGTTATTGTGTGTGTGTGTGTGTGTGTGTGTGTGTGTGTGTGTGTGTGTGTGTGTGTGTGTGTGTGTGTGTGTGTGTGTGTGTGTGTGTGTGTGTGTGTGTGTGTGTGTGTGTGTGTGTGTGTGTGTGTGTGTGTGTGTGTGTGTGTGTGTGTGTGTGTGTGTGTGTGTGTGTGTGTGTGTGTGTGTGTGTGTGTGTGTGTGTGTGTGTGTGTGCGTGTGTGCATTTACTGGGGGTTTAAGTGATTGGGGATTCTTTTCCGAGGGCAAAATTTTACGGTTTTTATTGCATCCCAACAACACCATCACAGACTCTATGACAAAGTAAAACAAAAGTCCTCACACTGTTAGAAATATAATACACATAATATACACACAACACACAAAGGCACACACACACCACTTTCTATGATCCCTTATCTAACTATGTAAATATGGATATTATATGGAAGTGTATTGTGTTGTGCTTAAATAACAGCTGTGTTTAAGTGTTGTTTTATTTCAAGTTCAATGTGCATTAAACTTTATTTTCAAAAGTCACAACATAGAATATTCTCTAACAAATATTTGAATTGTGTAATGGATTAAAGGTCAGGATCTGCAGCAAATAAAAATAATATCACCTCATTTTAAACCAAAATGATTTACACTTTAACAAAATAAATCTGAAAGCAAGATTTAGATTGTTTAATAATATTTAATTCTTACATATTTATTCTTTGGTGATGATGATTTTCTACTGTACAGAAGCAAGTTTTAGCAAATCTTTAACTATTTGTATTTTTGTATTTATTTATTTATTTATTGGTTCCTTTCATGAAAATGCTTTGTTCACATAATAATAGTTACATATATATTTTAAACATTTACATGAGCCATTTTGACATTTTGTTTTAGAGAAAATTACTACCTATAAAGGATGTACAGTAATTGATTTGATTGAATATTATTTTAAAAAGATTATTTAGATGTGGGCTGATATTGACTATACAGTATTATTAATTATCCTTATTTATTATTGTAAATGCACTTACTTTGTCACTATAGCAAAAAACATGAGATGATAAATGACCCAATGTCAGGCTTTTTCACACCAAATAAATCACCACATTTTTCCCAGGGACGCTTAAAGGAGTAGCTCTCTGCCTTTATCGTCCCGGGAAATATGGTTCCAGGGATTTACCGTTTTCTCAACATGGCATTACCGTTGCTAATCTTAACGGTTAAAGACTGTTTCACTGAATCTAATTATGACTTTGTGATTTCAGGATTTAACTGTGTGTTCTTGTTCATTCAAATAAAACAAAAACAGCATTATAATGTTAATTTTGTGTTATTTCACCATTTGACTGTTTCTAATTAGTTTCATTGAACAAAAAACTACAGTTTAATTTTGTTTTACTTTAATGAACACAACTTTTCAATTATTTTTTTAACATCTTCAGTTTATACAAGAAAATAGTTGAAATCTTTACTTCTATAACATGCTTAACGCAAAAGCAAAATTTCCCAGCATTCCAAAAAATTCCCAAAAAGTTGATGTTAAATGACGGTAATACATTGGGATTTTTTGTTATCACATTATAACTGTGGTAATAAAACGGCACTCAATGTTTTTTTTTAACAATTTATACTTAAATTTTCATGTTTGAATTGTTTTTCAAAATAACATTTGTTTAAAGAAATCTGTCACAGTGCACCTGGTCTTGGGACAGAGAACTGTTTGGTCAAATTCCTAGTTTTCCCCTTTGTGTGTTTGTGTTTGTCTGTTTTATATAAATTGTTTTGGTATTTTAATTTAATTTTTGATTTTTTTTCTTCTTCTAAGGACCGGGCAGGGTGTCATGGTGTGGATTTTATTTTTGTATTTTGCCTTTATTTTATTATTTATCAGTTCTCTGTGTTTTTTTTAGTTTGACTTCCTGTCTTGATCGTCTGCCCCGCCCTGATGTGTTTCACCTGAGTCTCTGTCTCAGACCCTGTGCGTCTCTCCTCTTGTTGCTAGTCCATTGTATTGTCAACGTCTTGTCCTTGATTTTTGTGCCTTTGGATTTTGAGTTTTACCTGGACCTTTATTTTATTATCATTTTATTTTTTGGCATTCCTGCATTTTGGGTCCTTCCTCATTCACTTCTCCATGTGACACAGGGGGTTGACATTCGGCTGTATTGTCTGCATTCTCTTTCACCGCTGTTTTTTTTAAATAACTGAATGCGGTAATTTTACATAACTGAATGTTGTGTGTCCATTTATGTTAAAATGTTAAATAAATAAAATTGGGGAAGAACTGTTTGGTCTGAAATGACTGCTGTTGAGATTTAGGGCAAAACAAAAAATATATGACATTGACTGGAAACAATAGAGGGATTTCTTAACGCTGACGAATTCAGTTTTGACTGTGATTAATCAAAAATATAAAACCTTATAATGAACCGATATACATAACCCTTATTCTTCATCTTTCAGTAACAGCCTCTGATGCGTTTGCCGCACTACTTTTTTTTAACTTTCAGAAAAAAAAGTATTTTTGGGCCACGTTGGAAATTAGACTGAACTTGGTTTTGCTCAAATGGATTTTTTTCTTTTAACGTTAGTGTGTAAATGAAATCCATAAGAATCCATTGAACTTCAGTGTGTCTCAAAGTCCTGCACACGGCTGCAAACATGAACATTCCACACAGATGTTTCCGGGGCTCGGCTGTGGTCCTGGCCCTGCGTCCTAAATGTACTGATTTGTGATGTCACGTCACAGGGGACTCGAGCAGTCGACCTGACGCCAGCAGCAGCTCTGAGCCTCCATCACTAATATTCAATGGTCTCAATCTTTATCAATATAGAGCTGGTCAGACAAAAAATAATGCAAAGTCATAGAGAAACATGTATTATTAATATTATACAACCAGATATATGCAGAGTTAAACAGAAAGTCGTCGGAGTAAAAGCCTGTGTCACATTTTCAGGAAGACAAGTTTGCTAAAAATGTGGGATGATTTGTTCTCTTTCTTTTAGAGGACAAAAAGGAACAATCTGTCACGTAAAGGTGAAATGAAGGACGGAACCAGAATGCCAAAAATATGATAAAATTAATGATAAATGAAATTAAAGTCCAAGGTAAAATTAAATTAAAGTCCAAGGTAAAATTAAATTAAAGTCCAAGGTAAAAAAACCAAAATCCAAACAGAACATGGGAACCAGGTACACAGACAAAGGACCAGCAACATTTATTGGCGGGTGGAACCAGAAGCTTAGGAGCATACGGCCACTTACTGTGTCTTTTGTCTCATGATGCTAATGTTTAAGGTTAAGATTCTAATGTGTGTGGAAAAAGACTATACTTTATGAAATGGACCCGCAACAAGGGGCGAGGAGCACAGGTACGAATAGAGACACAGGTGAAACACATGAGGGCGGGGCAGACAATCAGCACAGGGGAACGAGACAGGAAGTACACCTGAAATACAACCAATGTCAAAATAAAACCAAGTAACAAATAAGAAGAGAAGAATAAGGTCCTTTATTCGTCCCACAATGGGGACATTTCAGTTTGATGCATTCACATACACATACACATACACATAATACACACACACACACATTCACATACACACACACACACACTCACACACACGCACACGCACACACACACACACATACACATGCACATACTGTAAGGGGTGACAGTAGCTCAGTTGGTAGAGCACTGGCCTTTGAGCCTGAAGGTCGTGGGTTCACGACGGGACCTTCTCCACCGACTCCCATTGATGACTGCTGTCGTTGTGTCCTTGGGCAAGACACTTAACCCTGCATTGCCTGAAGCCCCCGCTGAAAAATCAAGGCCGTATTGTCACTGACAGAGCAGCCGTCCTCCTGTGGACTCACCACCTGCAGAGGATCAGTGAGGGGCTGGTGCTCTGTGCACTGGGTGCAGCTCTGACTGCCACCCCCCGACCCAGAAATGGATTAAGGGGAAGAAGATGGATGGATGGCATATACATATACATATACATATACATATACATACACATACAAATACACATCAAGGCAAGCAGCGAACATTACTTCTGCACTTCTTATAGGCTAAATGGGTTAAGTGTCTTGCCCAAGGACACAACGACAGTAGACATCAGTGGAGTTGGTGGAGATGGTCTCGAACCCACGACTTTAACACTTTTACATTTATGATATCAACAGAGCATTCACTACTTCTACTACTACTACTATTATCCATCTATACTTCTACTACTTTACTTGTATTTGAACTGGATGTATTTTTTACTTGTGATTTGAGGCGACCTTTATTATCTAGAAAGGTGCCTATGAAATAAAATGTATTTTTATTGTTATTACTAGAGCTACTACTACTACTACTACTACTACTACTACTACTACCACCACCACTGCTACTACTACATCCATCTATAATTAAGTATAATAACTATAATTCCAACTGCTACTAAGACTGTTGCTGCTATCACTACTAGCATTACCAGTGGCACTTTATATAATTACTACTACTACTACTACCACCAGTACTTCTGCAGTGGAGTGGGTAGGAGTCCATGGAGAGGTTAAAGTGTGGGGGAACGCTCTCCTCTCGGGACTCTCTCGTCTTTGTCCACGGCTTTTAAGACCAGAGGAAAACCACAGTAACCACGACAACTGCTGCACGCAATTACTACCTCCTCGTACTGCAGCCGCCGAAAGTACAGGAGAGAGGAGAGGAGTCTGTGTCTATGACGGGCTTTCACCTAGTGGCCAATAATTTAAAAAATCAAGATAGAAGTAGTCAGAAAATGTCTTCAAATCAATCAAATAATATTCAAAGTTTTTTTGAGGAAGCAGCTGTATGTGTTACGGCTGTATAACCTCTCTCTCACACCTTATACACTTTTCTAACAAACCTGAACTCAGTCATAACGGCTGAAGTGAGAGAGACCAGAGAGACCAGAGAGAGACCAGAGAGAGAGAGACCAGAGAGAGACCAGAGAGAGACTAGAGAGAGACTAGAGAGAGACCAGAGAGAGACCAGAGAGAGACCAGAGAGAGACCAGAGAGAAACCAGAGAGAGACCAGAGAGAGACTAGAGAGAGACCAGAGAAAGACCGGAGAGAGACCATAGGGAGACCAGAGAGAGACCAGAGAGAGACCGGAGAGAGAACAGAGAGAGACCAGAGAGAGACCATAAGGAGACCAGAGAGAGACCGGAGAGAGAACAGAGAGAGACCATAGGGAGACCAGAGATAGACCAGAAAGAGACCATAGGGAGACCAGAGAGAGACCGGAGAGAGAACAGAGAGAGACCATAGGGAGACCAGAGATAGACCAGAGAGAGACCAGAGGGAGACCAGAAGGAGAGCCAGTGAGTACAGTGAACAGAGACTGTGACATTGGTACAGTGAGCAGAGACTGTGACATTGGTACAGTGTGCAGAGACTGTGACATAGGTACAGTGAGCAGAGACTGTGACATAGGTACAGTGAGCAGCGACTGTGACATAGGTACAGTGAGCAGAGACTGTGACATAGGTACAGTGAGCAGAGACTGTGACATAGGTACAGTGAGCAGAGACTGACATTGTTTACATGCAGAGATTTCGGTGCTGGTCACTATAGTAACCCTGCTTTTGTTCACGGAATCAAACACAATTGCAGGAAAGAAAAAGCGGCATGGAGCCCCACTGTGATTAAAGAGCTGCATTCAAAGACACGTTTACTGGAGAACCACAGGGCACAAAGTGAAAGTTTCTGCCAAAAGTTAAAAAACCTTTGATATACTCGCTTTTCTTTAAGAGAATAGTGTTTGATTTGGGGCGGTGTCGGGAAAGAAGAGCAGAAAAGGAAGATGTTTGGTTATTCTTGTATTGTTTTTGTTTTTGCAGGATTTGTCGTTGAATGAGTTTAATTATGTGATGATTATACAAAACCTGGAAGCGTCCTTAGTCCTGGATCTACAGTCTCAGTCCTGGATCTACAACCTCAGTCCTGGATCTACAGCCTCAGTTCTGAATCTACAGCCTCAGTCCTGGGTCTGCAGCCTCAGTCCTGGATCTACAGCCTCAGCCCTGGATCTACAGTCTCAGTCCTGGATCTACAGCCTCAGTCCTGGGTCTACAGACTCAGCCCTGGGTCTACAGCCTCAGCCCTGGGTCTACAGCCTCAGTCCTGAATCTACAGCTTCAGTCCTGGATCTACAACCTCAGTCCTGGATCTACAACCTCAGTCCTGGATCTACAGCCTCAGTCCTGGATCTACAACCTCAGTCCTGGATCTACAGCCTCAGTCCTGGATCTACAGCCTCAGTCCTGGATCTACAGCCTCAGTCCTGGATCTACAGCCTCAGTCCTGGATCTACAGCCTCAGTTCTGGATCTACAGCCTCAGTTCTGGATCTACAACCTCAGTCCTGGATCTACAGCCTCAGTCCTGGATCTACAGCCTCAGTTCTGAATCTACAGCCTCAGTCCTGAAAGTTTTCTCTCTTGTAAATCTTGCCAACTTGAATTTCCAATGTCCTGTTGGAGGCAAAGTAAAGAACTTTTATATATCAGTCCATAAATGCAATATCAAGCCTTTTCATCTGAGATTTCAAACCCTCCATCTTTTCCATCAGAGCGTCCAGGGCCAGAGCGAGGCCAGGGGTAAGGGTCGCCGTGCTCCGGACTCTCTCTGATGAGGAGATTCAAATGCAATTGTGTTCCATTGTTCGGGATTCTGCAGACACGATGCATTAGCGGACAGGGTTATCCAATATCACACCGGGCGAGTTCTTGCGAAGGACACAAAATTAGAGTAATTGGCGGCTTATTCATGGAGAGCGGGAGACAAGGATTCGGGGTTAAGTTGACCCTTTTAAAACCCTTCACAAGCACGAGTCTGAATCACAAGGTTTGGTAATACACTTAAATAACATGTGTTTACGTCTGCTGCTGTTGTGCTTATATGGGCAGGTATATACACTGCAAGATTTACCAAGGGACAAGCCTTTTATATTTATTTTAAAGAAATAATGCTCTATTTTCTCATCCAAGGGAGACATTTCTATATATTTTCAAAACAAGATCATTTTGTTTTGTCCCATTGAAAAATCTGGTTTTTCAGCAGCCATAATGTGCTCAAATTAAGGTATATTTTGCCAAAGTTGAGTGATTTTTTACTCATTTTTAATCACATGTGCCAGTGTAGTGTTGCATTCAATTCAATTCAATTTGTGTAGAACCTTAAATCAAAAGCTGTCGGCTCCTTAATAGCAGATTAGAGATTAATCAAGAGGAGCCATTAGCCCATAGGGAGCTGGATGACCATTGCCCACTGATATAAATGTTAATATCCATCCATCCATCCATCCATTTTCTTCCGCTTTATCCGTTGCCGGGTCGCGGGGGCAGCAGTCTAAGCAGAGACGCCCAGACTTCCCTATCCACACACACCTCCTCCAGCTCATCCGGGGGGACCCCAAGGCGTTCCCAGGCCAGCTGAGAGACATAGTCTCTCCAGCGTGTCCTAGGTCTTCCCCGGGGCCTCCTCCCGGTGGGACGTGCCCGGAACACCTCCCCAGGAAGCCAACCATGGACAGCACGACAATGAGAACCGTGACGTCGCCCGGCATGGCGCAGCCGGGGCCCCACCCTGGAGCCAGGCCTGGGGTCGGGGCTCGCAAGCGAGCGACTGGTGGCCGGGCCTTAGCCCACGGGGCCCGGCCGGGCTCAGCCCGAAGGGATGACGTGGGCAGTCCCTCCTGTGGGCCCACCACCTGCAGAGGGGTCCGTGGTGGCGAGGTGCAGAGAGGACTGGTGGCGAGGTGCAGAGAGGACTGGGCAGCAGTCGAAGGCGGAGACCTCGACGACCCAGTCCACACACCCAATAAATGTTAATATATGTCCATAAATGTCTCGGATCATGTCTGTGCTTAAGACCCTCCTGCATCAACAAGGAACCACTACAAATCCAGTTGAAAAAAAGGTAAGAAATTGCAGACGCCCACGTTGAGAGAGGGATCCGCTCCCACCAAAAACTACTACTAATTTACAGGGTATTGAAGTCAATAATTCCCTTTGACTGACGTATCCAAAGTCGATGCAAGAGCGAGACAAGAGATCTCCACGTTTAACATCTGCATTTAATTATCTTTACAATCAGATACAGAATATTCAACAAAAAGTGCTCCTAAAACTAATATGTCCCTTTCTCTGGCCCTCGGCTGATCCTTCTGACTCTTCCCAAGCCAGAGCATTCAGTCGATGTTCAGGAAGCAGGGGGCGTGTCGTATCAGGCAGGACTTGGGCCCAGCCTCTTCCATCATTTCCCCTCTGTCTGCCGTACCTTAAACAGAATCATTCACACACACTACCACTCCCCAAATTTATTACTTCTTTGAGATAAGGCAGAAGGCTCTCTGGGTCCCCCTCCTTCTTCAGAATTAGCAGAATCCCCCCCCAGATTACCTATCATTAACTCACCCATGCACTTTGGACTAACAAAGGAACATGGGGAAACCAGGTCTTTTGAACCAGGACAGTTCAAATCAGGGTCAGCCAATATTCACATCTGCATAGTTAAAATATACAACAGTTTCCCTCTTTTGACCTGATTAAAAAATTAGGTCACAATCCACATCGTCGTTTATCATCAATACTTGTGCTTAGTTCCGGCTTGATATCTGTGAAGAGCCAATACAGAAAGACAAACAACACACAACCACATTCGAAACATTCCTTCACTAAACTCTTTGATGACCACTGCTGTCATTCTGATTCTTCTTCAACCTCGTCTGTAATGTATGCACTAAAACTATTCACTATAGTTTAAACTATTCTAATCTATTTACAAATATGTTTGCATCTTTGCTTTTATTGAGCCATATTCTTAAACATATGTTTTTATCTAATAAATCTATCTATACTGTGGTTTGCTTTCATTATCAGTGGCTTTGGGCCATTTTGCGGGGCTTTGCTCATTTTTCCAAACACATTTTGTTGAACCAGGAAGTGCTGTCACTTCCTCCTCTCAGACCGTTTGGGATAAATGTACATCGTTAATCAAATTGGTATTATCCTTACAAGAACTAATCTCTTTTAGCAGGTTTTTGGGGTCAGTTACTCTACCATGGTATTCGATTTTCTAATCCATATTGACAAGTCGACTGCTCTTAAAATTCTCAAAAAATACCTAAATATCTACTTTTGTGCTATACCCAAATACATTAAAATGCTTTTAAATGTTTTTGAATCTCTGTTGTTTCTAATCTATCTCATTAACTTTTGGCATTGTTAACATTCACCTATGTTTGAAACAAGCGAATTTGACAGTATCTAATAAACCTGTGCATAAACTGTAATGAACTTCATCTACCTTTGAAGTAAATACTTTTGGACATAATATGAAGGAAATGGTCCTTTTACCGCTTGATATTAGCCCTGTCTAAAAATAATCTCTATTTTTGAAAGCATCTATCTATTTTATACTCTATTGTGACTCCAAATCTTGGTTGTAGTTTGAGCCAAAGCCTATTCCCAATTTGTGAGTTCTGATTGTAACAATAGCATTGGCAATAGACGATTTTTTATTGGCTGGTTCTTGTTCTGCAAATCACTATTCTATGTATTGTATTTCAGACAATTCCAAAAACAACACAGTCGTTCTCCAATATTAAAGACATACATCTAAATCAAGTTGCCTGAAAGGGATTTTAACTATTTTAAAACGTTTTTCCACGATTATAAGGCTATGAAATTAATTATTTAATAAACAAAAGCACATTCATGGCTTCTGTCCGCTGCTTATAACTGTTTAAAGAGTTGTCCCAAACTTAATATGTGTGAATACATCAGCTGTTTGTAATAAACAATAACATTTAACCTGTTCTCCAATGGAGCAGCTCAGAGGCTGCATCAAGAGCAATGTTATATTTGAGCTATTTTTAGATTTAAAATTGTGTTAAAGCCTGTCGTTCTATGTCTGCATTTTAATACTACTCTCTATAAACACATCTGCACTAGTTCCTACAGATGTGGAAAACAGAAACATCTAAAATCTGACTCCATTTGATTCCTTTTTACTTCAGTTATTAGAACAATTTGACCTTATTGATACTTATTTCCACAATAGAACTATTTTGATTATTCACTAGTCTAACTATTATTACTATTGTTTATTCTGACACCTCTTCCTAGCGACCTTTCAACCTATAGCTCCTCGAATCCAATGACATTATAGCTCCAGACTATTTCATTCTATTCTATTATTATCTTATTATTATATGATCTATTATCTTAAAGAGTAGATCTGTTTGATGTTATAAGCGCTATTATTTCTCCTTTTGAATTTGCACAACACTAAATTTAGAACGACCCCCTATGGGACAAATATAGAATTTTATTCCATTTTGGCAACTCCGAAAATTACTTAATAATTCTCCCATTTTGCTTTTTAGGCTGCCCTTTCCATTATTTATTTGGTCTTGTAAATATATGTTTTACACTTCTTTCTAATGATTTAGAAGGTTAAGGACCATGACCACCTATGACAATACAATACAATACTATACTCCCTCTGTTGGTCATGGGCCAAGTATAAAACATGCATCTGTGTGTGTGTGTAGATTACTGTTCCAATCATTCTCCAGTTGCTTTTCTCCCGGATCGTCCTCCATTCATATTGTGGGCTTTGGTGCCATAGTAGAGGCTCATTTCCTTATGATCCATACTACTGTCATCCCTGAAGCAGGTGCAGTTTATCTTTCATCTGAAAAACAAACATTAGAACACAAGAAACGCCCACTTCCCTCTCTTCGCATTGTGCAGCCTGTCAATCAATCCAATTAGGCAAAACATAACTGCATTGACAGACGGTGTGTGACATCAGGGCAGAGGCTGTAGCCAAATACAGACTTAACAAAATGTATGTTTCTAATTTTATACTCCCCTAAATGTGAATTACAAACCAAAGTTGTCCTTCAACCAACGACAGCTCACTGCGGTTGGACCGAATCACTGTCAGGACAAACAGCAGACTGGGGGGCTCCCAGTACCTTCAGCAAGGTATTTCATCTCAGAGTACTTTCTCAGAGTACTTTCTCAGAGTACTCATCCCAGAGTACTCTCACTTTTACACCTGTTCAATAAAGCTTGTTATCTTTGAATCTCTAGTACTTACACCGTATGCTGTTGACAAAAAATAATTATTCCATGATCACATTAAAACATTACAGAAAACTTTTGTCATTCCATTCTCCGTTCAGCACTCCTCGTTCACTCCTCATTTCACATCACACTCGCATCACTCACACAGGCCGCCTCCCCACGTTAGTATATTGGTCCAGTTTGTTAAGGTCAACGTAGTGTACTTGACATGACGCACAAACATATAACATACACAAACATATAACACACACAAACATATAACACACACAAACATTTAACACACACAAACATATAACACACACAAACATATAACACACACAAACATATAACATACACAAACATATAACACACACAAACATATAACACACACAAACATATAGACAACACAGAAGGCCTGTAATTTTAACTTTGTTATATTCTTCCATGTCCAATTACAATTGTCTCATGAGCTATTTCCCTTGTTGCAACTTTCAGAGCCTGCAGAACATGCAGAGCTTTGAGAGATTTTTCCTTAAAAGGATCCATTTCAAACTTTAGTGTTTAAACCACGTGGTCTGTACTCGGGCTTCTCACAGACTGTGTCCCCTATATTTTTAATGAGCTCGTGTTACTTAAAAAAAACTCATGCACGTGCAATAAATGTTTTTCCCTTTTTTTTTTTTAAAGCCAGTTCGGATTCATTAAAAATGTAAATTAGTTTCAAACTTTAATACTTCACCTTTGTTTCACGTTCATGTGGAGAAAAGACCATTGTCCTACTGTATGTGTGTTGTCGTACTTGCACCAATCATGTCTCAAATAAACTTCCAACAGTTATATTAAAGACATGACTGTTCTAATTGTTTCTAATTTAGCTATTTGGAAGAGAAACATGTCATAAAAGATTTCCTAAAATGTCCCTACATCCGTGTTTTCAACCAATGAACAGTGTTGTGTCAATGTGTTATCAGAAATGATCCAAAATCACCTTTAGCCAAAATTTAGAAATGCTTTAAATCATTTTTCAAACTTTAATTGTCTGAACAAACCATTTTGTACTAAATGCAGCGTCCATTAAAAGCTGCAGTTCTCTTCCTAGCACCAGTTTCAACTGTGCATGTGACTGTTTTTAAATGATTAACGAGCCACGGTTCAGAGGTTGAGAAATTGCGTTAAATATCCGTATTACCAAGATCATGCAGTTAAAATCAATAATTCTAAACTTCTCCGCGACTATAACTTTAAATAACAATAATAGTTTTAATAATAAAGCTCATCTAAAGCATGCACAAATATACTGCTGTTCTAATCTCCTTGTGTCTCATGCTAAAGCAAGAGTCTAATTAATTTTAACGATTGTCCTGTATTCTTTCATGCAGCTAAATGTAGTGTTATGAACGAATGACCTAGCTAAATGTATAAATATGACTTAAATTCCACATGTCTCTGTGCGCTTGTTTGTCCGTATATATTTACCTTCTGTCTGTCTCATTTAGCCTGGCCACGTCCTCTTATGGCGTCTTTCAATGTCTTTTGTCTCAGTGTCCAATGTCTTTGCCTCAATGCCTTTTTTCCTTCTTCTTTAAACAATCACTTTCTTTCTTCTTCTTTCAATAATCACTTTCTCTCTTCTTCTTTCAATAATCACTTTCTCTCTTCTTCTTTCAATAATCACTTTCTCTCTTCTTCTTTCAATAATCACTTTCTTTCTTCTTCTTTCAATAACTTTCTTCTCCTTGCAATGTCTTTTTCTTTTCAATCATTTTCTTCTTCTTTTGACAACTTTTCTCATGTCTTTCTTTGTCTCATTTTTTGACGCACACCAGTGTGTCCTTCTTCTTCTTGTTAGGTTTTCCGGCGGTTGGCGGCCTATTTTTCGCATTACCGCCACCTTCTGTTCCGTAGATGGGACAACACTCAGTTTGTGAACAAGTCTGCGGTCTTTTCTTTGCCTCCTCACAGGCAGGAGGAGTCTTCTTCGAGAGTTCCTGTTAGCTGCTGCAGCCGATGCTGCCCCCTGCGACCCGCAGGGAGAGGGGGAGACGCTGATGATGATGATGATGCTCGGTTGTGGTTTGTGGCAGGGACGATTTTGGCGATCGGCCAATGAAACAGACAGAAGTTTTCTCAGAAAAAACAGACAAACAAGAAACACAAACAAGTGTGTTAATACAATACAAAACCAATGATTAATTACGAATCTAAGTAAACCTATGAAATAATTACTATTAACATTTTAAACATTAAATTCTGAAAACCAAATCTGTATTCAACTGCTATCCTAAGCCCTATTTTTCCAAAAGTATACTGTTCTTTAAGATCAGTTTAAATTCTATATCACCAAAACGTTGGGAAACATGTTTAATAACTTGTCTAGACGTTTGGAGATGGTCAAAAGAATAAAACAATGCCTCTTTATAATCTAACTCAAAGTTCTGTGATCATATGACTCCATGTCAGTAACATTATCGTGTGTATATATGTAATTTTCTACAAAAAATATTTGGTATGCCTCTTTCTTAACTGGAGAGAGGGAGAGAGAGAGAGAGCAGACAGAAAGAGGGAGGGGGGGGCTGAGTGGCTTGTATGCCTCAAGCATTTTTCAGAGAGGGAGCCAGGAGGGAGAAGGAGGGAGGGCTGTGTGGTTTCTCAAACAGAGGAGTACATGTACGACTGAAATACACCAAATTCATGAACATCCCCTTTAAAATTTGGTACATTTTCCTCGTTTTTTATCGTGACAATGTTTTATCAGTGGTGAGAGTTCTCTCACGTCAAACGACACTTTACATTTATTTAAATACGTCAGTAATGGAAAACATTACAATTTGCTACCTGATTAATGTATCGAGGGTTCCAGCAGAATCTTTTTTTTTTTCCCTGATTCTCTGTAACTATCGAAACATTACATCAGAATACAAGAGAAAAACTCCCAGACTGATCTTTTGTCATTTCTTCACATGAAACTCGTATACTACAGCCAAGTGGCTCCTTCTTTTCTCATTAATCAGATCATTATTATCAGAATCCACATTTTAAATACTTGGCTTTTTTCTGTTTAAATGTACCCTTTTTCCTATAACTTCTGACCCTAACTGTCCCTATTTCTCTAATTCTATTTATCTAAACACTTGTGCCTCTTTTGCACTTTTAAAACGGTGTGCCTCTTTTGCACTTATAACCCTGTGGCTTTCCTGTATATTCTTTTTTTGAGGTGACCAATGCTTCCCTCAAGGTTCAAAAACGTCGAAAAACCTGACTATTGTTCTATCGCGTCCGATAGAACGCCCGTCACGGCGGTCGTCTGGCCACGCTGCAGTCCGCCGAGCCGAATTCTCTCTCTCTCTTCCATTTAAAACAATGTGCAGATTTTCAAAAGTAACGATCCGCTTACCTCTTTCGAAGAGAAGAGAGAAGAGAAGAGAGAATTCTCCCGGCCGACGGACCCAGTCTATATCTGAGCTCATCTCTGTCCCGCTCCTGCGCCGATCACGTCGGGATTCACCAAATGAAGTCAATAATTCCCTTTGACTGACGTATCCAAAGTCGATGCAAGAGCGAGACAAGAGATCTCCACGTTTAACATCTGCATTTAATTATCTTTACAATCAGATACAGAATATTCAACAAAAAGTGCTCCTAAAACTAATATGTCCCTTTCTCTGGCCCTCGGCTGATCCTTCTGACTCTTCCCAAGCCAGAGCATTCAGTCGATGTTCAGGGAGCAGGGGGCGTGTCGTATCAGGCAGGACTTGGGCCCAGCCTCTTCCATCATTTCCCCTCTGTCTGCCGTACCTTAAACAGAATCATTCACACACACTACCACTCCCCAAATTTATTACTTCTTTGAGATAAGGCAGAAGGCTCTCTGGGTCCCCCTCCTTCTTCAGAATTAGCAGAATCCCCCCCCAGATTACCTATCATTAACTCACCCATGCACTTTGGACTAACAAAGGAACATGGGGAAACCAGGTCTTTTTGCTTTAGGAAAAGACAGTTCAAATCAGGGTCAGCCAATATTCACATCTGCATAGTTAAAATATACAACAGTATCCTCTGCTCCATGACTGAGATACACACCACAAGTGGGGGACTACGGATGGAAAATTGCTAAATCTGGTGTAGCTACTGTATCTTATCAATATAACTACACGCTGTCCCTTAAATAGACAAACTTCATTCATTCAAATACAGGTTATGAGGTGTTGCTGAATTTCTAAGAGCTGTATTACAATCAAAGTGTGAGTTTATTCAGTAGTAAATGTGACATATGCAAGGAAAAAGGACCAGGTCACGACACCACCGGCAGCTTTGAAACCAGGTCTGCTCTGAACGAGGAACTACTGCTACGACATTAAATAGACCAGAGTAAACAAACAGACATCTTCTCTAGATTTAAACTGATACACAATACTATCTGCTCTGTCCTGGAGCATGCTGTTCTTTAACACAGATATTGCCGAAAACCTGTCTCCCATCTATCTGACCCGACTGCCAACACAACAGATGATATCATAATTAGTGTAATAACATCAACATATAACTATGGATTTCTATACAGGTCTGGTTTCTATAATAGAGGAAATAAATTCTTTTTAAAATCAGACGATGGGATTTTTTTTCTCATTCTGTCTCTCACAGTCGAGGTTTACCCATGATTAAAATGACAGGCCTCCATGATTTTTTTAAATGGGAGAACCAGCACAATTGGTGGCTGACTAAATACTTTTTTGGCCCACATATAAGATCTGCGAAACAGTAGTGAAAGGGGGTATTGTGACTGTTCTATATTTTTTTCATATTAAGCTAGAAATGACTATTCACCTGTTCTCCTTCCCTTTTGTTTGGTCCATTACACAAAGCAACTCCTCTGTGGGAAAACAGATGGAGGTCGTTTTCCTTCAGGTTGCAGCAAATCAAGCCATTTATTCAAACTTTCATTCATTTTCACCCCCTTTGTTAACCCATTTCTGGGTCGGGAAGTTGGCAATCCGAGCGGCCAGTGTCTTGCCCAGGGACACAACAACAGCAGTCAGTGGGAATAGATGGAGAAGGTCTTGTGGTGATCAAACCCAAGACCATTAGGTTTCAAGAACAATTTTCTACCAACTGAGCCACAAGCCATTTTGATAACAGATAACGCTACAAAAACATGTGTATTGTCTTCTTTCTCTTTTCTGACTTTGTCCATCAATTATTTATCAAATAAAATTGCAGGAGTCAATCACGGATTGGTTTGTACGTCTATAATTGTATTGATATTTCCCAACAATGACCAGGTTTCGTCAGCCTCTCTGAGCAATGTTATGTGCACAGTCTGCCCCTCAAGCAGAAACACAATATTTGGCCAACGGCGGCGGCCATTACTAAACCAACATTGTTAAAATAAACAAGCCATTGTAACAACAAACAAAAAGAAAATTGTCTCCAATACACGCAAGGTACTGCAAATGTCCAGATGAAAAGTATAAAGAGAAGTTTTACAAGCGCAATCGTATAAATCCAACCAATTTACTGTGTGTGTGTCTGTGTGTGTGAAGCAGTCAACATATAGTCAAGGGCCCCGCTGTGACACATAACCAGGCGAAGTCCTTGTAATGCCACCATAGGGATCACACACACACACTCATACATGAACACGTGACATTGCGGGGACAGGCCGGCCCTAATGAGACGCCTGATGCCCTGCTCTCGCGGCCCATTCTCTCCGTCACAGCTTCATCTGCGAATATTCCGGAATAAGAGGAGAATTTTATGCCTTGGTGCTGCCGTGGAACGTGGTGGTCGCAGCCAATTGGTCACGCCCGAGGGATTTCTGCAGGAGAGAAAAGCCGAGAGTGTATCGGTAGGTGGAGGGGAGACACAGGGCCTTCTAATCCCATTCATCATGTGTTCTTTGGGCAAATAGGATCCGAGTGGCCGTGGTGGAGGCGAGGTAGCTCGGTAATAGCCGGGTCATTACCAAGAAGGACATTTTCATTGAGGCCATTTGGAAATCACAGAGACAGAGATTTGCGCAAACATGTGATTGCGTGTGAGATGTTATGTGTCTGATATAGTTAGAGGTGCAGCAAGTTTATCTGACCAAGCCCCTTCTCGCCAAGGGGTAATGTTTGCACCAGGGTTTGTCTGTTTGTCTGATAGATAGTGGTTGTATTGTAAAAAAGTATTTCTTTAAAGCAATATGATTATGTACCAATGGCTTCTATGTGTTTTGTTATTGTGTCTGTGTTTTGAACTGTTGGATTCTCTGATCTGCTGTTGGCGAATAGACAACTTTGTATAGTCCAAAGAGATGACTGAAGCTGTTGGAGGTGATGTCACTAACATCTAATGCATTTAAGGAGTACCCATATATATTTTTTGTCAATGTATCAGGTGATATTGTAATCTTAACAATGACACGGCTGTCTTTTCAGTCGATAATTTTCGAATTTGGAAAAAACCAACAATTCAACTCCTCCTTCTGGTGGTAGCACAGGGAGTTGAAACATTTTATATCCTTTCACCATTTATTTTCCACTGAAGATTCTAAAATAATCCCTCGACCCAGAAATGGACTAATAAAGGGGTAGAAAATGAACAAAATATGAACAAAAAGATTCTAAAACAATACCCCGACTCAGAAATTGACTAATACAGGGGGTAAAAAAAGGTAAAAAATAAAGATTCTAAAACAATCCCCCGACCCAGAAATTGACTAATACAGGGGTAAAATAAGAAAAAAATAAGATAAATAAAAAAAGATTCTAAAACAATCCCTGACTCAGAAATTGACTAATACAGGGGTAAAAAAAGAAAAAAAAGATAAACAAAAAAAGATTCTAAAACAATCCCCCGACCCAGAAATTGACTAATAAAGGAGTAGGAAAAAAAATAAAACATTGAATAAAGATTCTAAAACAATCTCCCGACCAAGAAATGGACTATTAAAGGGGTGAAAAAATCAAAACAAAAATTTGAAAAAAAGATTCTAAAACAATCCCTGACCCAGAAGATTCTTAAACAATCAAATGACAAAGTATAGTCTCATTGTTGTTTTGAATGGGCAAAAAATTGTCTAAAATAAGGGAGAGAGTAGCTTGTATTACATCTTATTGAAATAGAGCTTTTGCATCGCCCTAAATCTCAACAGCAGTAATCTCAGAGGACTTAACAAAGTTGTTGATTCCCCAACGCAGATCAGACACAGGAAATGCAATGATAATTTTAGGATTTTAATGCCTTGTGTGATTGTTTCTATCTTGTTTGGTTCTGCACTTTGAGTTGCCTTGTGTATGAAATGTGCCATACAATTTTAGACCCATTTCAAAACTTCCTTTTTTATCCAAAGTTTTAGAGAAAATTGTTTCAATTCAGATTTTAAATTTTATTAATGAGAACCACATCTTTGAGAAATTACAATCAGGTTTTAAAGCACAACATAGTACAGAGACAGCCCTCCTTAGAGTTTTAAATGACCTTCTTTTAACCACAGACAGCGGAGGGTGCTCTATTTTAATTCTTTTAGACCTAAGCGCAGCCTTCGACACGATCGACCACAAGATTTTATTGGATCGCCTCAAAACGTGGGTTGGCATCAGAGATACTGCACTTGGTTGGTTTCATTCTTATCTTTTAGACAGAACCTTTGCAGTCACCATGGGTGGTTTTACCTCCTCAACAGCCCCCATTGCGGTGTGCCGCAAGGTTCTATTTTAGGTCCCATTTTATTTTCTATTTATATGCTCCCCCTAGGACACGTTATGGCCCGTCATAACGTGTCCTTCCACTGCTATGCGGACGACACACAGATCTACCTCCCGCTGAGACCAAACGACCCTGGAAGTCTGGCTGCTGTGGTCGACTGTTTTAACGATGTGAACCGTTGGATGGCCCACAACTTCCTTCAACTCAACACCTCCAAATCCGAAGTCCTCCTAATCAACCCGCCTCCATCTATATCCCACATCCAAACCCACCTCGGCCCCCTATCCTCAAACATCACTCCCTCCGCCCGTAACCTTGGTGTCATTTTTGATTCTCACCTCACCTTCCGCTCCCACATCAATAAAACCACCCAAACCTGCTTCTTTCACCTCCGCACAATCTCAAAGATTAAAAACATCCTCACTCCTCCCAATCTCCATAAAGTTGTCAACGCCCTCATCTTCTCCCGCCTCGACTACTGCAACTCCCTCCTCTCCAATCTCGACGGTAAATCCCTCTCCCGCCTCCAACTGGTCCAGAACAAGGGAACACATCACCCCTGTCTTAGCGTCCCTCCACTGGCTCCCTGTGCGTTTTAGAATGGATTTTAAGATTTTACTGATTACTTTTAAAGCTCTTTTAGGTCTGGCACCCAGCTATATTTCTGAACTTTTAACCCCCTACAAGCCCCCCCGCAGCCTTAGATCCTCGGGCAGGTCCCTGTTGACTGTTCCAAGGTCGAGGCTCCGGACGAAAGGTGACTGAGCCTTCTCTGTCCGGGCTCCTCGGCTTTGGAACGACCTGCCCGAGGAGATAAGGCTAGCACCATCAGTATCCTCTTTTAAAACACTTCTTAAAACCAACTTTTATCAAACAGCTTTTAACTGTTAGTTTTAAACTTCACATGCTGTATTTTAATGTCTGCTTTGTCTTTGTTGTGTCTCTTTTGTGTTTTGCTCTGTTTGCTTTGTGTTTCTGTATCTAATTATTTTGACCTTGTATTATGACTGTTTTTATTGTTTATCATGCTGACTGTGCAGCGCTTTGTAAACATTGTTTTTAAAAAGTGCTATAAAATAAAGATTATTATTATTGTTATACAAAAAAACTTGCCTTGCCATATTTTGCATGCATTTTATCCAATCAGGGATCAGGGAATGAGCGTGGGTAGGAAAATGGTTCTCATTCTCTTCAACTCCACGATAAATGTGCTGTTGACTCTATTTGACTCATTTAACCGATATTAAAATCTGATTACCTTCTGAATTGTTAGTATAGGTTATTACTGCTTTAGTTCCATACGAGATTCTTTGGCTTTTCCATTTCACTTTAGCGACTATACCCGGGTCGTTTGGGTTTACCGTGACATACCGTGACGGGCGGCACGGTGGCTGAGTGGATAGCACTCTCGCCTCTCAGCAAGAAGGTCCTGGGTTCGAATCCCGGTCGGACCAGGGCCTTTCTGAGTGGAGTTTGCATGTTCTCCCCGTGTCTGCGTAGGTTTCCTCCGGGTGCTCCGGTTTCCCCTACCACTAAAAATATGTCCAATAGTTCTGGCATGCGCCTCCTGTACTGGCGACCCCGCTCCCATCTCTGTGTGGAGTGAGAGACAAATGCCCAAAAATTAACAATTGTAAACCGCTTTGAGACTCAGATCTGCAGTGAAAAGGCGGTATATAAATAAAAACTTACTTACTAACTTACTTACATAGAAAAAGCTACAGAACAAAATGTATAAATATAATCTTTTGTGAATGTATTTCTCCGTCTATAAAATCTGCTGAGTGAATTTCTCTGCCCTGTTTGGCCTTTATGTTTTGTATCCTTCAGTTTTTGAGTCTTGTTCGAATAGAGTGAAAAGGTCAAATTCTTCTGGGTCCGACAGTTTTTTTCGATGCACGCTTTTCTTGCTCCGACTCAGAAAATCTCTCAATGCAATATTTTTTAAAAGTGTATGAAAAAAACAAGCCAATTTCCAAATATGTGTTTTAAATGATTAAGTGCTTTGTGAGGACCCTTCCCTATTCACATCAATAGACGTTTTTGATTTTCTTAATTGCTAATGCAGCCAAAGGCCAAGCTTTAAACCAATGAATGGATGAATGCACTAGAGCTGAAGCAATTTCTTTATCATTTGTACTAAGATTTTGCTGTAAAATACATTTGATTATTAAAGGATGGGCATTAGAGGAAGATCAATGTTTGTACTTTGAATCTGTGTCGTCTATTGTGGCCTTTCGACTCGGACATAATAATAATACATAAAAAACAATGTTCTCAAAGCGCTGCCCAGTCAGCATAATAAACAATAAAAACAGTCAAAAACAGACATAGGGAGTTTTACATAAAGCAGATTTTTCCAGGACTTATCTGGAAAATTAAACTTGGAAAAAATTAAAGTGGAATTGGAAGAGACTGAAGAAACTCTCAGTCCTCCCCCCGTCACTCCATCACACTCACCATTCTCAGCTGGTAGTATTCAAGAACTAACTTGTATTCAATTCGTGCAACAACCCTCCTCCTCCCCATTACCACCAGACCTGATCTTTAACCCGGGTGTAACCCTCGGGTAAAAATGACCCATCACAGTGATTCAAAATAGAGGGGAAATAGCCTTAATAAATTGCTATTTCAAGCTATGGAAAGTCATAAATATTCACCTTGAAAAAACAATATTTAGGGTATTTTCTAATCACTGTGGTGGGAGCCGCAAGGTCCAGGATTCGATTCAACCTCCAGGTCCTTTCTCTGTGGAGTTTGCCTGTTCTCCCCGTGTCTGTGCAGGTTTCCTTCAGGTGCTCCTGTTTACCATACCACTAAAAACATGTACAATAGTTCCATGTGAATGAGTGTGTGTTTGTGAGCGGTCACGAATGCAAATCAGCCCAACAATGCTACGATCCCGAGAGATGTGTTCAATAACATGCACTGTTCCAACTAAATAAACAATAAATACATTAAATTAAATTAAAAAACACCGGGCCCCTGGAGCATTTAATCTCATAATTTCCATGTCCTCGTCTGCATTCGTCTCAGCCACATTTCATATATAGTCTGCTGAGTCTTACGTGCTGATTTACGTAGTGCCAGATTACTCCCCAAACACTATACAACTATGATCTCCCCTTTAACTTTATGAGTCTCTCCATCATTAAGTTATTACACGTGCTTTTAGTTGGATAATTATCTGAATGTCTTGTTAAAGAGCTATGTTTGTATAAATCTAGTGAAAAAGGCCGTCAGACGATGCCGTGGCCTCCATCTCGACACAGTAGGAGGCCTCTTTGTACTGGGCTTGAGGAAGGTTCGTACTCCTGCTGCAGTCATGATGCAAGACTCCGGACCAGAGCAGAAACATGGACTATTCTATTCTAGGAAGTGATTATAAAGAGACTTGGAAACACAAAACTATCGCACTAATATAGAAACTGGAAAGATTTACTATTAAAGCTGGACGGCCTTACTCTTACATACCGTATATAGCATAGAGATTTAAGCAGAAATCGGACCATAACAATCAATCTTCATTCTGTTATAAACCAGAATCTCAAGATAAAATGTTTTTATAAAGAGCTGATTGAATGAATGAGTGCTGCTACTCTCTCTTCCACTGAAAAAGTTGATCAATAATATGAGAAAAGGCTAAAAAAAATTCATGAATGTAGAAAAAATTGTTATAGGGCCAACCTGAGGGCGACTGTGAATGTGCTGTATTACATATTTTTGTGTGGTTTTAATTAGGTAAGGTACTTTAATATGGTGAGTTCTGTCCAAATGAATGAGTAACATGTTTTTTTTGCAATATTAGTAACTTATAATTACCACAACTACAGTACCTACAAAACTTACAAAACACAATTCAAATCAATAACAACAAACACATAGGAGCCAATGGTTTATAAAGAGAGAGAGCTGTCCAGAAAATGTCATAAACGTCCATAAATGTGCTTAAATGTCCCGGATTATCGCTGTCTTAGATGATTCTAACGAGAATAAAAGTGTGAAACCTCAGCGCGATCCACGTTGAGAGAGAGATCCACTCCCGAGGATGGGCTAATCATAGTAAGTAAAACATTGTTATAACATAAATACATATCAAAACTTCATTTCATTTAATTTTCAAGCCCTTTATTGTCCATTTCTGGGTCAGGGGGGTGGCAATGAAAGCAGCCATCCAACGCTCATAGCACCGGTCCCTCACTGATCCTCTGCAGGGGGTGAGTCCACAGGAAGATGGCTGCTCTGTCAGTGGTGAAACAGCCTTGGTCTTTCAGCGGGGGCTTCAGGCAACGTGGGGTTAAGTGTCTTGCACAAGGACACAATGACAGTAGAAATCAGTGGGAGCAGTTGGAGTAGGTCCCATGGTGGGAATCGAAACATATCAAAACTGAAAAATACATATACTGTATATATACGGTACAGAAATACTGCTTATAGACCACGGCCTGTAAAAAAATCCCACCCTCAAGTAAATGTAGTTGCTCTATCTATTTAAATATTGGTATAGTATATTCCCATTGCTGGATTTTATGATGTTATGCCTCGTCCTATAGTCTGAATACTTTCTTTTTTTTGTAATTTTTTTCTGTATTGAAAATGATGAGACCCTATTTTCAGGCATCCCAAACATACACTTGAGCCACCTCCACTGGCTCCTCCCAACGTGGAGAAGCAGCGGCTCTACTCCAAGCTCCTCCCGTGTGACTGACCTCCTCATTCTATTGCTAAGGAAGCGCCCAGCCACGGAAGGAAACTCATGCGGCCCAATTTTATTCACAATCTCATCCTTTCGGTGGTTACCCAAAGCTCATGACCATAGGAGTGGGAGGGAACGTATAGATTAAGCTGTAAATAGAGAGAATAAGTCTGATTCTCTGATCTGAAATTTGTAAAATATCTGTAAAAAGAATTTGCTGCTTTGTTATTGTATAGATCGATTTATTTCTGCTTAAGATCCATGTGCATCTAAACTTGTTTTTATTTTTCAGAATAATTTAACTTATTCCCCATGCATTCCCAGAACCTACAGTCACACGCTGAACAAATATACTCATTTAGGATTACGGATTAAATTATCTGAAGACTTAAGACTTTTCAGAACACTTGTCGCAAACAAAATCCCGCTAATTTGTCACTTGTTACACCGAGCTCGATAAGACGCCTCTCTCTCTCTGTCTTTAATTAAAAGGGGAAATACCGGAACAATCTAGAGTGTTTTTTAATAAGCCGAGCAAAAGTTTGATTAAGTACAGTCGATGGTGGCGGGCGCAGTGACCGGGGGGAGTGGGCGGGGGCGCTGTGGCTCAGATTGTCGTTTATCACAGCTGGTGCAGAGCAGGTGGAATCGGAGAGAAAGCAAAAAAAGTTTATAATAATGGACTAAAAATGCAAAAAAACACTGGAAAAACAAGTCACCACCGGGGAATCTTGTTTCGAAAGGGTCTGGCTCGTTGTCGTGGGCGATTCTCGTTGATTACAGACTATTTTAAGACAAGTCACGCTGGTTTTAACAAGTACGAGGCAGATTTTGAGTTAAATTAGTATTGTAGTATTTAAAACGGGCTATTTAAAATGTTCAGTATGTGATATGGACTAAAAATACAACTTTTGCAGCTCACATGTACAGACGTAAACATACAGCTTTATAATTATTGCACTAGAATATACAGTGTTTTATAGCTGCTTCTTTGTTATGCTAAAGTTAGATATTTTATTTTGTTTTAGAATAGAGATATTAATTTATCTTGTGCTGTGTGCTCCTCATCAACTCAAAGTGCTTTACAAAACAAGATAAAAAACAAAAGAAGGTTTTGCAGCCTCCCCAGTGTATTTCTGACTCTGGGGCAGGAGTGAGAAATAAACAGGAGGCCCGAGTCCCTGTGCTCTTCAGAGTCCCAGAGTGAGGCCAGTCCCTGTGGTCCTCAGAGTCCGAGTTGGGTCATTTGGCACTATTCTCCGTTACATCCTCCCCCTCTGTATTGTACAACTTTAACAAGTACTTATACTAACAAGTATCTGCTTTAATTTCAATACATGTGTTTGTTTCTGTTTGTGAATTTGGTTAGTTCTTGTTATAATTGCAATACTTATATACAATTATTATTAAATATTATAATACAAATCGCTCTACTGTATCAACTGCAGGCGCTAATAATCGCAATACTGAACAGAATGGATTTTTTCCCTACCACTAATTAGGACCAATCCTTAACACATACACTGCAAAAAGAGAAGAAAAATAAGACAAAACTGCTCAAAATTGGCAAAATGTATCTTAATTTGACCATTCTGACTGAGCCTCAAAAAAGGATTCACCAATGGGACAAAGACAAATTTTCTTTTTTTTTTAAAGATACAAGAAATGACTCCCTTGGAATGAGAAAATACAGAAATAGTTATATATACGGCTGTGTCCCATTGGAGAATCTTATTTTAACACAGTCATAGTCACTGTGATTGCAATACTAAATGAAACATACATATTTTAAACTCATAATGTAGCACCTCCTATGAAAATCTCTCTTCACTGCAAAAAGTGATGAAAAATAAGTCACGGTTGCTCTTGTGTATTCCTGGTCTGTCGCGTCCCGCTGGTCTCCCGTGTCTCTGTCTGTAAAAACGGCCTCGCCACCTGCTCCTCTCATCTCCCGGCTCCATATTGTGTCTTGTTTTTTTAATATATATTTATTTTTTTCCAGCTCAAGTCGATAAATATTTCATTGTGGAGTCCAAAGGTATAGTCACTGAGGGGCTCCGCATATGTCGCTCCCTCTGCTGCGGAGGTTTAATGGAGGAGAAAGTCCAGGCATTTCACCACCGTGTGTTTTTAGCTTACGAGTGAACAGAATGACACCGAGGCTCTCCACTCCGCAGAATTACAGCTGTCTGGAGGTGTGTGTGAGGTGTGGGCTCTTCAGACTGTTGTGATGTACTACACTTTCATGCAGGGAGTGTAGGCTTTAGGCTTTGCTCCGGCCGTCACAGTCAGAAAACAGTTGTGATGGTACGTATATCCATGACGACCAGGGTTCCCTCTAAGCACTAAGCACTTCCATAACATTGCTGTGGTTTTATTGTTAGCACTTGTTTTTACACTGATGTTTTGGTTGGGCTGACCAGCGCCCCCTTCAGTTCAGCAAAGTTGCATATTGCTGAGAAAAGTACAGTTGATAAGGTGCATGCGTAGTCTACCAGTCTGAAGTTTCATTTCCTTAATTGACCATCTATAAAAGACTGAATATGAAAAAACATCAGGTCTGAATAAAATAAATCCATATTTCAGTGAGTGGGGGACATTACACTGCATGTGAAAGCCAGATCCTGTCAGACCTCTGGAGCTCAGCAGGGCAGGGCCTGGTTAGTACTGTGATGGGAGACCTGTGGGAACAACAGTGGGGCTGATGCGGCTGTAGAGTGCCAAACAATGGTTGTGTCCTTAGGCAAGACACTTCACCCACATTAGAAGGAGTCTGGTGTGTGTGTGAATGGTTGGTGGTGGTGGGAGGGGCCGATGGCATATGTTGGTTGCCTCGCTTCTGTCAGTGTGCCCCAGGGCAGCTGTGGCTCAATGACATGTGAAGCATCTTTAAGTGTCCAAAAAAGCACTATAAAAAAATGCATTGTGATATTACTACTACAACTACTGCTACGAGTACTACTACAGCTACTGCTACTACTACAACTACTGCTACGAGTACTACTACAGCTACCGCTACTACTACAACGACTACTACTATAGCTAGTACTACTACAACTATTACCACTACTACTATTACAACTGCGACTACTACTACTACTACTTCTACAGCCACTATCACTACTACAACTACTACTACTACTAGTGCTACTCTTACTGCTAGTACTTCTACTAACTATACTCATTCTACTACTATAAAAACACAAAGGATCAAGTCTAAGTTTATTCTTTCATGTTGTTGTGTTTGAAATATAAATGTCAGGTCGGGATAAAGTCTTTAAAACATGAGGGCGACCCTACACTACACCGCTAACGTTTAAAAAAGCGTCTTTAGAACTCAAACGTCGTCCATTGTCCGCGTCCGTGCTAACGACAGCCTCTGAATTAGCGTTTAGCTCCAGAACAAACCATTGCTTTTACACGTCCCCCGTCTCCTCGCCGATTCTCTGGGTTATTAAGTGGCAGATTAAGGCCTGGAAATAGCCCACGAGGGTCAAAAAGACTTCAAAATGATATGATTGAGGTGTAATTATATGTGTGAAAGTCAAAAGGGTGAGAGGGAAGTGGTCTTTCTGGGATGTTCCGACATTAACGACGATATATTTTAAGCATTGAACATTTATGAGGTTTTAATCAGGTTATAATGTTGTGGCAGAGTCATTAGTTTGTGTTTGGATGTATTTAAGTGTTAAGGCTGAGGAGACGTTAAAGGGGAAGTAACAAGGGCAGAGTTTTACAGATTTGAAACACACACATATGCAGTGACTGTTTGTACTCACACACAAACATTGACTGTTGGTACACACACATAATGACTGTTGGTACACACACACACACACAGTGACTGTTGGTACACACACAGTGACTGTTTGTACTCACACACAAACATTGACTGTTGGTACACACACATAATGACTGTTGGTACACACACACACACGCAATGACTGTTGCCACACACATACACAATGACTGCTGCTACACGCACACACAGTGACTGTTGGTACACACACACAGTGACTGTTGGTACACACACAGTGACTGTTGCCAGACACACACACACACACACACACACAATGACTGCTGCTACACGCACACACAGTGACTGTTGGTACACACACACAGTGACTGTTGGTACACACACACACACAGTGACTGTTGGTACACACACACACAGTGACTGTTGGTACACACACACACACACGCACACACACAGTGACTGTTGGTACACACACACACACACACACACTATGAATGTTGGCACTCACACACAACTGTTGGTACACACACACACACACACACACTATGAATGTTGGCACTCACACACAACTGTTGGTACACACACACACTATGAATGTTGGCATTCACACACACACACACACACACAATGACTGCTGCTACACGCACACACAGTGACTGTTGGTACACACACACACACACAGTGACTATTGGTATACACACACACACACAATGACTGCTGCTACACGCACACACAGTGACTGTTGGTACACACACACACTATGAATGTTGGCATTCACACACACACACACACACAATGACTGCTGCTACACGCACACACAGTGACTGTTGGTACACACACACACAGTGACTATTGGTACACACACACACACACAATGACTGCTGCTACACGCACACACAGTGACTGTTGGTACACACACACACTATGAATGTTGGCATTCACACACGACTGTTGGTACACACACACACAGTGACTGTTGGTACACACACACACACACAGTGACTGTTGGTACACACACACACTATGAATGTTGGCATTCACACACACACACACACCTTCTCCTCCACTTCATCTTCCTCCTCCACCCCCTACTCTTCCTCCACCTCCTCCTCTTCCACCTCCACCTCTTCCTTTTACCTCCTCCTCCACCACATCCTTCTCCTCCTCCGCTTCCAACTCCTCCTCCACCACATGCGCCTCCTGCTCCATCACCTCCACCTCCCCTTCCAACTCCTCCTCCACCACATGCGCCTCCTGCTCCATCACCTCCACCTCCCCTTCCAACTCCTCCTCCACCACATCCTTCTCCTCCTCCCCTTCCAACTCCTCCTCCACCACATCCTTCTCCTCCTCCCCTTCCAACTCCTCCTCCACCATATCCTTCTCCTCCTCCCCTTCCAACTCCTCCTCCACCACATCCTTCTCCTCCTCCCCTTCCAACTCCTCCTCCACCACATGCGCCTCCTGCTCATCACCTCCTCCTCCCCTTCCAACTCCTCCTCCACCACATGCGCCTCCTGCTCCATCACCTCCACCTCCCCCTCCTCCTCCCCCACCTCCTCCTCTCTCTCTGTAGATGATTAAGCACACTCTCTCAGTGGGAATCCGGCCTCGTCAACTAATTGGCAAAAGTCAGAGATAGTGACAGCGAAGGGAGAGATTTCCGGACGCTGGCATTTACGATTCTGCCACCAGTCAGCGAACGCAGCACAGGCACCGGCGCTGAACTTAAAGCAATCTCCCGGGACTTTTTCTTTTTGCAAATTAACAAAGAACAAAAACAAAAAAAAGTCTTTCCAAGTCTTCATCCCGATGTTGTTTATGTGTTACAGTGACCTTTCTTTTTAATTGGGAATGTTAGACCTGTATTTCTGCTGCTGGCGGCAAAAGCTCGGATTCCCCAGAATGCATCAGAACAAAAATACAGTACGTTGGCCTCTCTCTCTCTCTGGTCTCTCGCTCTCATCTCTCTCTGATTCATTTCTTGTCTCTCTCACTGGTCTCTGGTCTCTCTCTGCTCCCTCTTTCTCTAATTTCTCTGGTCTCTCTTTTCTCTCTCACTGGTCTCTCCTCTCTTTCTCTCTCTCTCTTGTCTCTCTAACTGGTCTCTCGGCTCTCTCTGGTCTCTCTCTTGCTGATCTCTTTCTGATCTCTCTTGTCTCTCTCTCTCTCACTGGTCTGGTCTCTCGCTGGTCTCTCTCTCTGTCTCTTGTCTCTCTCTGCTCTCTCTGGTCTCTCTCTTGTCTCTCACTGGTCTCTCTGGTCTCTCTCTTGTCTCTCACTGGTCTCTCTGGTCTCTCTCTTGTCTCTCACTGGTCTCTCTGGTCTCTCTCTTGTCTCTCACTGGTCTCTTGTCCCTGCTCTTTCTGGTCTCTCGTCTCTGTCTGATCTCTCTCGTCTCTCTCACTTGTCTCAGGTCTCTCTCACTGGTCTCTCCTCTCTCTCTTGTCTCTCTCTCTTGTCTCTTTCGATGGTCTCTCGTCTCTCTCTATGGATAGTCAAAGAACATATCTCTAATAAAAATAGATTAAAAAAAATACAATTTATGTGTTTTTAGTGTTGTTTTAAAGCAAATATAGCAGTAAAAGTTCATTATTATTTATTAATTAGACGACAATGTGAGTAAGAGGAAGAAGAAATGGAAATGTGACATGCATTATTCATGTCGCCGCTGGGAGTGGGAGAAGATCAGTTTTACAGCGTTTCAGACTCGTAAACTTATATTTTTACACCTGCAGCATTTGTATTATCTTTGCTCAAGACAAGGGAAGTTTATTTATGTCGCACAGTTCAAACACAAGACAACTCACAGTGCTCCACAAAACAAGAGACATCACAATAAAAAACAGTATACATGCATTATACCTGACAAACCGGTCAAATCCAGGTTAAAAACAGAGTAGAAGTCTGTCTCACGTTTTCAAGAAGACCGCTCTAGATTTTAGCTGC